>CM035427.1:95800093-96235093 GCA_020310875.1 Ceratopteris richardii | reverse complement strand
TCTTCTCCTTCAACAACAATGCAAGGGAGAACCAATGATGGATGGAGTTCACAACAATGAAGAAAAGCACCAAGCAAAGTGTGACTGATATGTCACAAAGATGAAGGAGATTTTAGATCAACGTGGAAGCATTGGAGAGGTAATTGAAGAGGAAAAAATCATTAGACAAATCATAAATGGAATCAAAGAAGATGATAAGTGGGAGTTCTTCACAACAACCATGGATTTGTACATGGATATGCATGTACCCAACCTCAACACACTCATGGGCCAAATCTTCACTCATGAAGCAAAGATGAGCAAAGGTGGTGATTCCTCAAGAGGTAATCAAACTTTTGCCTTATCTTCTAATAAAGCTAAGGTCAAGGACAAGTCAAAGAATAAGAAGAATGAAGATGAAGGTAGCTCTTTCCAAGAAAACTTTGCAGGTAGAGGAAGAGCTAGAGGAAGAGGTAGAGGTGGAAAGCAAGGCAGGGGGAGATTCCAATCATCTCAACCTTGCAATATATGTGGCTTATCTAATCATACTACTGAAGAATGTTTTAGGAACCCAAGGAATTCAAGAGGAAGATGATTGAATAGAGGTGGCTATTGATCAAATGGAGGGAGATACAATGGAGGCTACAACAACAACTACAACAACAAATACAACAATAACAATTACAACAACAACAACAACTATCAAAGTGGCCATAGAGAAAGAAGAGATTACAATAACTATGCAGAGGACCAAAGTCAAGAAGATTCATTATTGGTTATGAATCTATCAGTGAAGAAGGGTAAGGATGATGATGACATCTTTTACATTGATTTGGGATGATCAAATAATGTAGCACAAAATGTGTCTTTACTTTGTGATTTGGAAGATCCTCACAACAAACATGAAGTGCAAACAGAAGATGATACAAAGCACTCGATGGAGAAGATAGGTAATGTGAAGATATCAAATGGTAATATGAACCTCTTAAGTGAAGTCTTGTATGTCTCTACAATAACAAAAAAATTAATAAGTGTTGGGAAGATTATAAAGTGCAATGTTTCTAGTGTCCTCAAAGTCAAATGTAAATAATCTACATGTTTTCTCTCCTTTTGAAATTCTCTTGAATCCATGTTGGGGGTCCTCCACTAAAAGAGCTTTGAGAAGCTTGTAGAAGGTAGAAAACTGTGTTTCGAAGCGATAAAGTTTGGTCAAGCCAACCGGCACAAGACCAGCCCTTGAGCTTATGGAGACTCAAATAGACCTTATAAGAATGTTATAAGTGCAAAGAAACACACTATGTACTTTGGAACATCAAGGAGAATGAATCGATACAAAACAGATAGGTTCGCGGGTCGACTAGCTCAAAAAACTTACTATCTATGGAAGAGACAATGAACTTCAAATGCCCATAGCGACCAGCATGATTACAATTAGAAAAAATCCTTTTATGGGAGTGATACACATAGGTTTGAGTGTATAGAATGCACAAAAGTATAAGGAATAAGCAAAATATTCTATAGGAACAAATGCGACATTCACCGGGGGTACTTCCTATTTTTCAGGAATACATAGAGATTGACCCCGAGACAAAAAACCCAGAGTTCTCCCAATCTACTAAAGAAAATGCAATGAAAATTTATAAGCGTAAACTAGACACTAATATCTTTCCAATGAGCCATCTTGCACTCAATTTTGAGCTTTGGAGAGAGAGCAACAGCCTCTGCAAGATTACTGTTGGTGAAGAAGATGATGCAGAGAATTGAAGGAGCAAGACAATGATGGTCACATGTGTATGTATATTGCTTCCATGTGATGTACAAGTGATCTAAAGTCTTTATATAGAATCTAGGAGTGTTCCACGACTTCTAAAAGTGGATTTTGAATTCAAATGAAGGTGGGAATGGCTGTTGGAGGGAATCAATTCATTTTCCTAGAATCTAGGAAAAGTGAAGATCTAGTTTGATCTACTTTTAGGTGATTGATTGCTTGATTGAATGCAACTTCAACCACCACAAATTCATGGGATTTGGGCTCTATCTTTCTACCTTTACATGTGCAAAGCTCAAGGCTTTTACAACGGTAAATGAACCATCAAAATCTCTCAAAAAAATACAATAAATGGGCATAAACAAAAGAACTCTCCAACGGATATTCTTTCGACGCGATAGACTTTGATGTAGATCAAATCCACCTCAAGCATAGTGTAAGCTTGATGTTCCAACAGCTCCCTCTCAAGCTAAAGTATGCTTGAGTCTTCATTCTCTGATAGGTTGAATACTTGCCATAGCTTTCAATCTACAAAGCTTTATTCCATCAAGTGCCTTCATCATCATATCTGCTACTTGCTTTTCAGTAGGAACAAAAGAAATGCCAATCTTCTTTTCCATGAGCTTCTCCTTGATGAAGTGGTAATGGACTTCTATGTGCTTGGTTCTTGCATGGAAAATAGGATTTGCTGCTAGATGCATGGAACTTACATTATCTCCAAATATGTGAGGTTTGGAACTCACTAGTCCCAAATCTGTATACAATGCTTTTAACCATATTGCCTCTTGAGTTGCTATGGTCAAGCCTCTGTACTCTGCTTCAGTTGAAGATAAAGCAACTGTTGGTTGCTTCTTAGAACTCCATGACACTAGCTTTGAACCTGCAAACGCTAAGTAACCAGATGTACTTTTTCTATCATCCTTAGCTCCTACCCAATCTGCATCTGAGTAGATTTTGATATCCAAATCTGAAGTGTAAGGATAGAATATATCTTCGTTGATTGTACCTTTGAGATACTTAAGTACTATCTTAGCTTCATCCATGTGTGGTCTTCTCAGTGAGTGCATGAACTGACTAAGCACTCCCACACCATATGAGATGTCTGCCCTTGTATGAGTAGCATATATCAAGCTACCTACCAAGCTTTGATACTCTTTAATGTCTTCAATTTTCTCATCTTCATAAACACTTATTTTATGATTCATCTCCAAAGGCGTACCTATAGGTTTAGTGTTCTCCATTTTGAACTTGAGAAGAAGATCCTGAATGTATGTTCTTTGAGTCAAATACATTCCTTCATCTGTATATATCACCTGCATACCTAGGAAATATGTGAGCTCACCTAGGCCACTGATTTTGAACTCCTCTTGCATGTGTCTCTTGATCCTTTGAATGCCATTTAGATCATCACCTGTCACAATAATATCATCTACATATACACATAGATAGATAACCTCATTGTGATCCCTTTTGATGAATAGAGAAGGATATGAGCTATTAGCTTTGAACCCTTGATCTTGAAGATATGTAACCGACCTGTAATTCCAAGCTCTAGGAGCTTGTTTCAATCCATACAATGCTTTCTTAAGTTTGCAAACATAAGATGGATGATTAGGGTTTTCAAAACCTAGTGGTTGTGACATGTATACCTCTTCACTTATCCAACCATTTAAGAATGCATTTTCCACATCAAGTTGGAGGAGTCTCTAATTCCTTGCAACAGCTACACTTATCAATGTCCTGATTGTAGTCATCTTTGCAACTGGTGAGAATGTTTCCTCATAGTCTATACCATGAGTTTGTGAGCATCCTTTGGCAACTAATCTTGCCTTGTACCTACAAACTGATCCAGCTGAATTTCTTTTAACTTTATATACCCATCTTCAACCAATCACCTTTTGATTCGGCAATATTGGAACCAAATCCCAAGTGTCAATCTCCTTCAATGCATCTATCTCTTCGTTCATGGCCTTTTCCCAATTAGGGTTTCCCTTTGCCTCTTCATAGGTTGAGGGTTCCTCTGAAATAGAGTCTTTTCCCAAGTAGATTGAATGCTTTGTAACAAATGTGGAATCATATCCATACCTTTCTGGTTGTTTCTTCTCTCTTACTGATCTTCTAGGTGCTTGTTTTCAGCATTCTCCAACCTCTTGCATCTTTGCTTTGCCTCTTGACTTCCATAGCTTGTAACCCTTTTGTCTTTCATCTTGGTCATCGTCTGTATCACTTCTTGGATCCTAGACTTGTGTATCATGCTTGCTTCCTAATTGATGAGAGTCAGAATCAAGATCATATGGTAGTGTTACCTTTTATTTGTCTTCATCATACCAAGACGTGTTCTTCAAACACAACATCTCTACTTGTAGTGAATTTCTTGGTTGAAGGATTGAAGAACCTATAACCCATCTGAGTTGAATCATATCCAATAAACATTGCCTTTGTTGCCCTTTCATCTAGCTTACCTCTTATTTGTGATGGTACATGAACATAAGCTAAACAACCAAAAACCTTGCAATGTCCAAGACTAGTTTTTCTTCCATGCCCTGCTTCATAAGGAGTCATACCTTGAAGTGATTTGGATGGTAGTCTATTGACAAGGTACATAGCAGTTGAAATAGCTTCTGCCCATAGATAATGTGGCAACTTCTTCTCTTCAAGCATTGTTCGGGCTGATCCAACCAATGTCTTGTTTCTCCTCTCTACAATTCCATTTAGTTGAGGAGAGTACCTAGTAGTCACTTCCCTTTCGATACCTTTCTCCTACAAGAACTCATCAAACTCTTTGGAGAAGTATTCTCTCCCTCCATCAGATCTGAGCTTCTTTAGTGATCTACATGTATGATTCTCTGCATGTGCAAGATACTTCTTGAAGCAATCAAACACTTCATTCTTACTCTTGATAAAGTATAGAACAGTCCATCTACTATGGTCGTCAATAAATGAGACATAATACCTTGATCCTGCCAATGAAGGTTCTTGACTTGGGCCCCATACATCTGTATGTACTAAGTCCAATAAGTTGTTATGGATGTAGCCTTTGTGGTTGAATGGTTGTCTTTGTGCCTTCCCAATCTGACATGCATCACACCTGTTGATCATGTGTTGCTTTGATATGTTGGGCATCCTAGAGCACTTTGATACCTGCATATATCCTTCAAGGTTCTTTCATTCACATGAGCAAGTCTCTTATGCCACATTTCAAGCTGACTTAGGGTTTGAGACCCAAAGTTGAATAGAGCTATGTTCTTGGTTTCTCCTACTTCAAAAGTAAAGAGCCTACCATGCTTCTCACCTCAGGCTATCTTTTTGAAGCCTTGACACGGATCTTCCACAAAAGCTCCATGTTGGGTGAACCTAACTTGCAAGCCTTTTTCAACTATTTGGCCTACACTTATTAGGTTTTTAGTGATAGTGGGTACATAGAGAACCTTACTTAGAATGTTTATCCTACCATTGGAAGCTTTGACATTACCAATGTTCTCCACATTGTGCTTTATGTCATCCCCTGTTTGTGTTGGGAAAGATGGATGGATGCACTCAGAGATTGAGTAGGTGCTGCTAAACCTGCTTTGCACCAGCCCTCCTTTGCTTCAGAGTTGATTAGTAAACTTTCTTAGCTTCCAAATGACACCAAGAAATGATATATGTACTTTGCAAATGATGTGTGTAATGATTAAATCAAAACAGACAACTTTGCACTTCACAAATCCAAGAAAACTTGCTAATTTGGTATTGACAGCTACTCAGAGTTTTGCTTAGTGTGACCAGCACAGTTGCAATTGATTAAATTCCTTCTAGGAGTATTAAATTAGCTTAACAAGCTACCATTTGCAAGTGGAATGAGATAAAATGATAAACTATACTCAGAGAAATTGATTTAGCAAAATAAGGTTTACCCCCGACTTTTTAGGAGTGCTGCAGAGATAGGCCAGAGAGCACCTCGACGACGATTTCTCAGACATGGCTGAACCAAATCAATTAAAATTTTTTCAGCATGTAGAAGACTTTGAGCTGAATCCAACAAGCTTTGAATCACTGAAATTGATGGAGATATGACTGAGATATGCCCTTGGGAAGTTGATAGACTTTTGGAGTAGATACTCAGAGAACACAGAAATGATAGATGTAAATGTATGTATTAATTCACATTGGTTTACAAACTCATTGGCATGACAAGCATTGCCTAATGAGGTAGAGAGGTGTTGGCTATGGTGTAGCTCTCACAAATGCTCAATGATAGCAGAAATGAAGCTCGGGAGTACTCACATATCCCGCGACTTTTCTTGGTCTTTTGTACATGATTACTAAGAATTTGAATTCAAATTCAAATCCTTGGCTCCCTTCAATCAAGCATCTAAAAGTATGGAGATATTCTCTCAATCATGTGATCTACTTTTCCACGAATCAATAGATAGGTGTTACATAAAGATTCCAAGTCATTTAGACTTTTACATGAGGTAAAGGTGTAACAAATTACAAGCATATGTTCCTATGGTTCTTCTCACATGTTGAGTCTTCATGAAAGCTTCCAAGCCAAATGTGTAGGCTTGTAACTTACACCAACAGCTTCCCCTCAAGCCAAACATTTTGGCTTAAGTCTTCATCTTCATTCTTCAAGTATATCCTGTAGTCCAATCATAGATTTGAACTTGCAAAGTTTGGTTCCATCCAAAGCTTTAGTGATTTAATCTGCACATTGCATATTTGTTGACACATAAGTCAACTGAATGTCCTTGCTTAGTAACTTCTCCCTGACATAGTGATAATGTACTTCTATGTGTTTGGTCCTGGCATGGTAGATAGGTTTAGCTGCAAGGTGAAGAGAGCTTGTGTTATCTCCAAAGATAATTGGAGGCCTAGTATATAGGCCTAACTCTGTATACAAGAGTTTAATCCACATTGCCTCTTGGGTGGCATTAGCTAGTCCTCTGTATTCTGCCTCTGTGGAAGATAATGCCACAGTTGGTTGCTTCTTTGCAGACCATGAGATAGGTTTGTCACCTGCAAAAGATATGTATCCTGATGTGCTCCTCCTATCATCCTTGCATCCTGCCCAATCTGCATCTGAGTAAACTTTTATGTTAATATCAAAAGTGTAAGGAAAATATAGGCCATGATTTTGTGTACCCTTGAGGTACTTCAAGATCCTCTTGGCAGCCTCTAGGTGAGGTACCCTTGGTTTGTGCATAAATTGACTGAGTACACTAACTCCATATGCTATATCAATTCTGGTTAGAGTAGCATAATTCAAGCTACCAACTATACTTTGATAACTTGTAATGTTTTGGACTTCATCACCTTCATGGGCACTTAGTTTTGCATTCACCTCCATTGGAGTGCTTGCTACTTTAGCATCCTGCAAGCTAAACTTCTTTAGCATGTCCTATACATACTTCTTCTGAGTGATATATATCCCTGAAGTAGTATAAACCAATTCAAGCCCAAGAAAATACTTCAATAATCCAAGATCATTGATCTTGAATTCCTTCATCATCTGAATTTGAATATTTTTGATTCCTTGGACATCATTACCTGAAATGATGATGTCATCAACATAAACACAGAGATAGATTACCTCAGAATTGCTTCTTTTGATGAACAATGAAGTATCTGCCTTGCTCATAGTAAACCCTTGGTCTTGGAGGTATGTTGTCAGCCTGTAGTTCCATGCCCTAGGTGCCTGCTTTAATCCATACAAAGCCTTCTTCAATTTACAAACATAGTTTACCTTCTTGGGGTCTTCATAGCCAGGAGGTTGTGACATATAGACTTCTTCTAAAATCCATCCATTCAAGAAAGCATTCTTGACATGTAATTGGTACATATTCCAATTCTTGGATGCAGCCACACTAACTAACACTCTGATTTAAACCCTAGAACCCTGAACTGGCATAACTTTCTCATACGAAATCCTTTTGCAGTGATTTTGAGTTCATTGGAAAGCTCGTGGGGAGTACTTTGAAGTTGACCCTCAGGTTGGACTAGGAAGCAAGGGGTTCCACAAGATTTTGAGCAATAGAAAGGATAATGTTGGGCTGGTAGACAAGGTTTATGAACCTAAGATCAAGTAGACACTTAGGAAGAGATCTATAAAGTACCAAATCATCTGAGGCTAGTGTCAACCATACAACCAAGTCAAGGACTCACAATTCAATGGTTAGCACTATGTACTGAGTTTCGTTCACAGACGAGTAAGTTATAAATGTCATTTAACTAGGAGAGACTCTTGGCTTCTGAAGACATGCATAGTCCAATACCTAGGGAAGGTTTTATGTCTATAGTGGAAGGGAAATATCGAACGTCTCTTCAATACATATCCACCAACTTGCAAGGAATACCCGTCTACCTCGATGGTCTACACAGGTCAATAGCAAGAATGATAGACACTGTAGAATTGGAAATAGTTCCAAGACCAGCTGTCAAGTAGGAAGGTGGAGTTTACATGGACAAGATGGGATAGATCTATGTAGTAATAGAAAATCTTGATCAAATAAATGATAGAGGAGAATTAGAGGGACAAGGAACTTCCGAAAAATCTAACCAAGAAGAACTAGTGACGACCCCAAGGGGCAAGTCTTTGGTGACTCAAGTCTTGAGAGGGGATTTGATACCTCAAGATAATTACATGTTAGACATATACCTGATCCATGGGTCTAACCTATTCCAAACTGATTCACTCAGATAAGGAGAAATCATCAGCCCAACAACTATATACGAGTTAAGGGATCTAGAAAATCCATATAGAGTTACATACCTAGACCAAAGTCAAGGGAGATATTGGCTTGTAGATGAAGTCAAGGGGTCTAGATTAAAGTACATGGATCTTCCTATACTCCCTCCTCGAGATCAAGCAACTACCTCACAAAACCCATTCCAGACTATGATGTCAGGACAAATGAGCCAACGTAGTAGGCCGAACAGACCTCACGAGCAATCCACTATGCCAGGAATTAACTCCCACAACCAAACTAGCTAGGGAATAGGGAAGAACCTCCCCGAGGTGTAGGAGCTGAAATACACCCAGTAAGACCCACTTTTCCCATCAAAAGTTGAACCCTAGAGCCCAAAAAAATACTGAGACCAATCCAATTGGCCAAATGTATGCAAAATCATTATGATGGCACAGGAGAGCCATATGACCACATTGCAGAATTCAAGCAGGTATTGTAAGTGGAGCAAGTGGAGGACTTTTTCATGCAATATGAATCCTTTGGGCTAACCCTCATACGAATAGCCTTAAATGGGTTTCAATCCTAGGATCCAAATTGCTTTGGTCATATTGAACAATTCTTTCAAGAACTTATTTGGGAATTCACTAAGCGAGGGATCAAGCACAATTCATCATCCTTAATACATAGTTTCAAACAAGCTCCTAATGAGATAGTAAAAAATGCAGCACAAAGATTTAATCGATACGTAACTCGATGCCTTGTGACAGAGAAACCTTCTCAGCAAAAAATGATATCCCTATTTTTAGAAGGTCTAAGGAATGGAACATTGAGAATCTTAGTATACATAAAATGATTGGAAACTCTAAGTAAGTCTCTTCAAGAATGCATATATTTGGAAGACAACTTAGTTGAGGATCTCAAAATCACACAAGACCCTACCAAAACAGAGGATACAAGGAGCGATGAGACTTCTAGTTCGTGTTATGTGGAGGAAGTGGTGGTGTTAGTAGCCAAGAAATTAGGAGTACAAGGACAAAGGAACAACTAGAACTCCTCCTTGAGAGTGTCAATGTTAGGGAGTTCCACATTTTGCGGTGGAGATCATCCATCTCATGTCTGCACCAGAGAAGTATTAGGGTTATCACAACCTTACCCTAATGATAGACAACCAACTCAGGAGCCTAACGTGTACTCTTATAGTGAGTAGAAGCACATCAACTGCAACACCGAAAACTATCCATTGAATAGACAACCACGATAGTTTGTATGACCCCAATGTAGACCATATGGGTACGCTCCTAGATAACAAGGCAGAGAAGTTCCTAGGTATAACCCATGTCTAGGATCATGAGGAGAAACTAGACTGTATGAACATGGAGGATATAACCAACCTCAACCTGTACCAAGACAAAAACCACCCCACCCACTAGCTTCGATACAAGGGCATAACATCATAATACAAGTCATTTGTCTTGAGTGTGGCAAGGAACAACTCCTGAGAGATTGTCCCGGACATTCCTCTAGTGCACCAAAGGTTACACCTGCTAATGTAGTAGGCTTAATTGGGGATTCAAGTTCTAGTAGTGATAATGTGGCGACTATACATGTAGTTACTAGGGCACAAGCTTTACAAAAAGCTAAACTAGCTGAACAATCAGAGCCAAGTGAGTCAAGAGTGCCTAGTAAGAGAAAAACAAGAACATGGAAGGATACTAGAGAAAAGGCCAATCGTAAGTGGGCCAAAAAGTTATCCCAACTAGAAGAAAGCCTGAAAGATGCAAAGACAAAAATAGAAGATATTGCCTCTCAAAGCCCCTCGCATGTCAAAACTCCATCCACACCATCTCATCCCCAACCTAATCCCCACCCACCAACCATTGTAAATGGATCACAACCAGGGTCTGTTCTTGCATATCCAATCCTAGAAGACTTGAACATGATGTTCAAGGCATACCAGGCTCGACTTCAAGAAGGGCCAACACCTGCAAACCTAGACAAGAGCTACCCTAGAGCCGATTTAGAGATTGAACGAACAAAAATGTGCATAAAAATGGTGGAATTAGCTCAAGCTATGTTCGAGGCTAATCAATTTTTCAATCAAATGAATGCCCTTACACCAAGTTTGCACTTCCAGGGCTTATTAGATAGATTAGAGGAGTTGGTAAGTAAACCATAAGTTTCTTTACCTCCAGAGGCTTAACCAACTATTGAAAGAGAAAGCTCATCACCAAAAAAGGTTTATGTTCCTGACTCCATAGATGATGGAGAACCTCTTTCAATTCAACAGCACACTCAAAAATTCTTGCGAGAAATACACGAAGAGAAATGGGCCAAGGAGAAGGATGTTCCCCCTCCTATTCTTGAGATTGATGACCTTCACAACAAATTTCCACAAGACATTCCATCTATTTATGAAGATCAAGTAGAGCGACAAGGAGAAGAAAGGTTAGAATTTGAATCCAGTTCTTTACAAGAGTTGCCATAGTTCACAGGCCCATGGGAATCTAAATCTCTCGAGATTATAGCTCCCACAATATTGATCAGAAATGAAGACTCGGTGGTTCCAAGAAACACAAAAATCATGAAGAATAGTAGGGTTGAGTATCATCTCACTTTACAAGAGCTGCTCAAAGCAAAAGCTAAGTTATGGAAACATGTGGCAAATCAGGTTGTAGAACTTGATTCCAAAATGCCAAAAGTAGTCTTTAAGCAGAAAGTCCCAGAGTTGCCTCTAGACAAAATAGGGGACATGTGTGAGGGTGAAGAAGGTAATGTTGGAACATCAAGCTTACACTATGCTTCAGGTGGATTTGATCTACATCGAAGGCTATCACGTCGAAAGAATATCCATTGGAGAGTTCTTTTTCATATGCTCATTTATTGTATTTTTTGAGAGATTTTTTATGGCTCATTTACCATTGTAAAAGCCTTGAGCTTGATACATGTAAAGGTAGAAATATAGAGCCAAAATCCCAAGAAATTTTGGTGGTTGAAGTTGCATTCAATCAAGCAAATCAAATCACCTAAAAGTAGAACAATCAAGATCTTCACTTTTCCTAGATTGTAGGAAAGTGAATTGATTCCCTCCAACAACCATCCCACCTTCATTTGAATTCAAATTCAACTTGTAGAACTCCTAGAACACTCCTAGGGTCTATATAAAGACTTTGAATCACTTGTAAAATACATGGAAGCAATATACATACACTTCTGACCATCATTGTCTTGCTCCTTCAATTTTCTGCATCATCTTCTTTGCCAACAGTAATCTTGCAAAGGCTGCTGCTCTCTCTCCAGAGCTCCAAACTGAATGCAAGATGGCTCATTGGAAAGGTATAAGTGTCTAGTTTATGCCTCTAAAGTTTCAAAGCACTTGGTTCACCAGAGTTGGAGAAATCTCAGTTTTGCTCCCCCGGGGTCAATCTCTACGTATTCCTAAAAAATAGGAAGTACCACCGGTGAATGTCGCATTCATTCCTATAGCATATTTTGATTATTCCTTATACTTTTGTGCATTCCATACACTCAACCGTATGTGTATCACTCCCATAAAAGGATTTTTTCTAATTGTAATCACGCTGGTCGCTATGGGCATTTGAAGTTCATTGTCTCTTCCATAGATAGTAAGTTTTTTTGAGCTAGTCGACCCACGAAGCTATCTGTTTTGTATCGACTCATTCTCCTTGATGCTCCAAAGTACATAGTGTGTTTCTTTGCACTTATAGCATGACTATAAGGTCTATTTGAGTCTCCATAAGCTCAAGGGCTGGTCTTGTGCTGGTTGGCTTGACCAAACTTCGTCGCTTCGAAACACACTTTTCTACCTTCGACAAGCTTCTCCAAGTTTTTTCAGTGGTATCAGAGCTAGATCAACATGGGTGACGGCTTTCCCTCAATGATCAAGAAGCTTGATCGACACAACTACGCGGCTTGGAAAATCAGAATGGAGGCCTATTTGCAAGGTAGAAATCTTTATGGAATTGTAGCAGGTGATGAAGCTATGCCTATTCCAAGATCCAAAGGAGGACCTACACAAGAGGAGACAAATAAGCTCACACTTTGGTGTGCAAGGGATGCTCAAGCAAGGTCGTACATACTAAACTCTATCTCTGACTTTCTATTACCACATATTAGAGGATGCAAGACATCTCAAGAGACTTGGAATTCCCTGGAGACTTTCTTTTCTGCTAGTACCAAAGCAAGAAAGAATCATCTTTGGAACGAGTTCAACCAAATGAAGAAGACACCTAAGCAAACCATCACAGAGTTTGTTACCAAGGTCAAGGAGGTTGCGCATCAGTTAGCATCCATTGGAGAGCTAATTGAAGAAGAGTTCATCATGAGGCAAATTCTCAACGGCATTCGAAGTGATAAGCAATGGCAATCCTTCACGACGGCCTATGATCTCATCACGGATGTGCAGACTCCAGATTTCAACATCTTTCTTGGACAAATTTTCAATCAAGAAGCCAACAATAGCATAAAGGAAGATAACTCTTGTCATGGTAATTCAACTAGTGCTCTATATGCAGATAAGAAGGATAAGAAGCAGAAAGGCAAGAAGAAGGAAGAAGATGAAGAAGAGACTTCCCAAGCCAACTTCGCAAGCAAGAGCAAGTGGAAAGGGAAGAAGAAAGGACCAAAGCAAGACAAAGCCAAAGGTGAGAATGTTCAACCTTGTGCCATATGCGATAAGACCAACCACACCACTCAGAATTGCTGGTTCAATGGGAAGACCCAGAAAGGAAGTGGAAGAGGTGCATATGGCAGCAATAGAGGTCGAGGTGGACACAACTTCAACAACAACAATAGAAGCTATAGTAGAAGGGACTACAACAATTATTCAGAAGATCAACCACATGAAGACTCATTGCTTCTTACGAATCTAAGCCACAAAGAAGGTAAAGAAGATGATCATTTGTTCTACATAGATTCAGGATGTTTGAATCATGTTGCAGGCAATATTGCTCTTCTATCTGACTTGGAAAGTCCAAAGCATAGACATGAAGTGCAAACAGGGGATGACACAAAGCACAATGTGGAGAAGATTGGTAATGTCAAAGCTTCCAATGGCAGGACAAACATTCTGAGTAAGGTTCTCTATATACCCACTATCACTAAAAACCTAATAAGTGTAGGCCAAATAGTTGAAAAAGGCTTGCAAGTTAGGTTCACCCAACATGGAGCTTTTGTGGAAGATCCATGTCAAGGCTTCAAGAAGATAGCCCGAGGTGAGAAGCATGGTAGGCTCTTTACTTTTGAAGTAGGAGAAACCAGGAACATAGCTCTATTCAACTTTGGGTCTCAAACCCTAAGTGAGCTTGAAGTGTGGCATAAGAGACTTGCTCATGTGAATGAAAGAACCTTGAAGGATATATGCAAGGATCAAAGTGTTCTAGGATTGCCAAACATATCAAAGCAACACATGATCAACAGGTGTGATGCATGTCAGATTGGGAAGGTGCAAAGACAACCATTCAACCACAAAGGCTACATCCACAACAACTTATTGGACTTAGTACATACAGATGTATGGGGACCAAGTCAAGAACCTTCATTGGTAGGATCAAGGTATTATGTCTCATTTATTGACGACCATAGTAGATGGACTGTTCTATACTTTATCAAGAGTAAGAATGAAGTGTTTGATTGCTTCAAGAAGTATCTTGCACATGTGGAGAATCATACAGGTAGATCACTAAAGAAGCTCAGATCTGATGGAGGGGGAGAATACTTCTCCAAAGAGTTTGATGAGTTCTTGCAGGACAAAGGTATCAAAAGGGAAGTGACTACCAGGTACTCTCCTCAACTAAATGGAATTGCAGAGAGGAGAAACAAGACATTGGTTGGATCAGTCGGAACAATGCTTGAAGAGAAGAAGTTGCCACATTATCTATGGGCAGAATCTATTTCAACTGCAATGTACCTTGTCAATCGACTACCATCCAAATCGCTTCAAGGTATGACTCCTTATGAAGCATGGCATGGAAGAAAACCTAGTCTTGGACATTGCAAGGTTTTTGGTTGTTTAGCTGATGTTCATGTACCATCACAAATAAGAGGTAAGCTAGATGAAAGGGCAACAAAGGCAGTGTTTATTGGATATGATTCAACTCAGATGGGTTACAGGTTCTTCAATCCTTCAACCAAGCAATTCACTACAAGTAGAGATGTTGTGTTTGAAGAACACAGGTCTTGGTATGATGAAGATTAGTTTGCAGGTACAAGGCAAGATTACTTGCCAAAGGATGCTCACAAACTCATGGTATAGACTATGATGAAACATTCTCACCAGTTGCAAAGATGACTACAATCAGGACATTGATAAGTGTAGCTTCTGCAAGGAATTCGAGACTCCTCCAACTTGATGTGAAAAATGCATTCTTAAATGGTTGGATAAGTGAAGAGGTATACATGTCACAACCACCAGGTTTTGAAAACCCTAATCATCCATCTTATGTTTGCAGACTTAAGAAAGCATTGTATGGATTGAAACAAGCTCCAAGAGCTTGGAATTACAGATTCGTTACATATCTTCAAGATCAAGGGTTCAAAGCTAGTAGCTCAGATCCTTCTCTATTCATCAAAAGGGATCACAATGAGGTTATCTATCTATGTGTATATGGAGATGATATTATTGTGACAGGTGATGATCTAAATGGCATTCAAAGGATCAAGAGACACATGCAAGAGGAGTTCAAAATCAGTGACCTAGGTGAGCTCACATATTTCCTAGGTATGCAGGTGATATATACAGATGAAGGAATGTATTTGACTCAAAGAAGATACATTCAGGATCTTCTTCTCAAGTTCAAAATGGAGAACACTAAGCCTGCAGGTACACCTTTGGAGATGAATCATAAACTTAGTGTTTATGAAGGTGAGAAAATTGAAGACATTAAAGAGTATCAAAGCTTGATAGGTAGCTTGATATATGCTACTCATACAAGGGCAGACATCTCATATAGTGTGGGAGTGCTTAGTCAGTTCATGCACTCACCGAGAAGACCACACATGGATGCGGGTAAGAGAGTACTTAAGTATCTCAAAGGTACAATCAACAAAGGTATATTCTATCCTTACTCTTCAGATTTGGATATCAAAATCTACTTAGATGCAGATTGGGCAGGAGTTAAGGATGATAGAAAAAGTACATCTGGTTACTTAGCATTTGCAGGTTCGAAGCTAGTGTCATGGAGTTCCAAGAAGCAACCAACAGTTGCTTTATCTTCAACTGAAGTAGAGTACAGAGGCTTGACCATAGCAACTCAAGAAGCAATATGGTTAAAAGCATTGTATACAGATTTGGGACTTGTGAGTTCGAAACCTCACATATTTGGAGATAATGTAAGTTCCATGCATCTAGCGGCAAATCCTATTTTCCATGCCAGATGTAAAGGTAGAAATATAGAGCCAAATTCCCACTAAATTTTGGTGGTTGAAGTTGCATTCAATCAAGCAAATCAAATCGCCTAAAAGTAGATCAATCAAGATCTTCACTTTTCCTAGATTGTAGGAAAGTGAATTGATTCCCTCCAACAACCATTCCCACCTTCATTTGAATTCAAATTCAACTTGTAAAACTCGTGGAACACTCCTAGGGTCTATATAAAGACTTTGAATCACTTGTAAAATACATGGAAGCAATATACATACACTTGTGACCATCATTGTCTTGCTCCTTCAATTTTCTGCATCATCTTCTTCGCCAACAGTAATCTTGCAGAGGCTGTTGCTCTCCCTCCAGAGCTTCAATCTGAGTGGAAGATGACTCATTGGAAAGTTATAAGTGTCTAGTTTATTCCTCTAAATTTTCAAGGCACTTGGTTTAGCAGATTTGGAGAAATCTCAGTTTGTCTGCCTCGAGGTCAATCTCTGTGTATTCTTGAAAAATAGGAAGTACCATCGGTGAATGTCACATTCATTCCTATAGCATATTTTGCTTATTCCTTATACTTTTGTGCATTCCATACACTCAACCCTATGTGTATCACTCCCATAAAAGGATTTTTTCTAATTGTAATCACGTTGGTTGCTATGGGCGTTTGAAGTTCATTGTCTCTTCCATAGATAGTAAGTTTTTTTGAGCTACTCGACCCGCGAAGCTATCTGTTTTGTATCGACTCATTCTCCTTGATGCTCCAAAGTACATAGTGTGTTTCTTTGCACTTATAGCATTCCTATAAGGTCTATTTGAGTCTCCATAAGCTCAAGGGCTGGTCTTGTGCCGGTTGGCTTGACCAAACTTCGTCGCTTTTTCGAAACGCACTTTTCTACCTTCGACAAGCTTCTCCAAGTTTTTTCAGGTAATACTTATCTTCCAATCACCTACCAAGGTTACACAACCAAAGCAATCATAGATTCTGGTGCTGGTGCTGCTATTGCAACCACCTCCTTGTGGAAGCAATGGGGCAAGCCCACATTAACACTAACTAGAATGAAGCTTTAGATGGGTGACGGCCATGTGGAAAAACCTCTAGGATTGCTTGAAGGGATAACTCTAACCACTTGTGGTGTAGAGTTCGAATACACATTTGCTATATGTGACTTTCAAAAAATAATCCTATGAGATGATTTTAGGAAGGCCCTTCCTACGACAATTGCAAATAGTCCAGGATTGGGGAACCAACTCCTTATACTTGTATCACTTAGGGGTCACAACCAAGGTCAATTTGAAGGATTACACCTTCAGAGATGCACCACCCCTACAGTGGAATCCTATCCACAAGGAACAAGAAGATTCAATCTTTGTGCATTCTAAAAGTTCATCTGATACAACGTGGATGCATGAAGATACTCATTTGTGGATGTGCAAGGTTGCAAAGGAAGAGGAAAAATGCTTAACGGTAAGAGAAAAAGGAACTTCTCAAGGAGAAAGACCAATTAAAGACCCAACGTATACACAGATGGTCTTTCCAGATGAGGAATTTGAGCCTCATCGTTGGGTAGAAATCTTAGCTACCATGGACATTACTATCAATGAAGAACAGTGGACACCTCATTGTGATGAGGAGGGATATGATATGTCAGTGTTCATTTGTCAGCCCTTGCTAGAAGAATGTGACTCTAATGACTTCATAGAAGAAGAAGAGAACGATGTCGATCTAGAGTCCATTGTGATGGATAGTTGCTTTATTTCAGAGGAGCGCTATCTAGAAGGCATAGGAGTATTTACACAAAAAGAAGAGGAACCTCTCACAAGCATCAAAATAGTAAGTTCAAAGAATGGCACTGAGGGTGATCAAAAGAAAAAAAAAAGAAAAGTAGTGAAACAAGAAGAGGAGGAACCATTGTTTGAAGTACCAGAAAATTTCAAGAAATATGAAGTTGAGGACCGAAAATTTTTGGTACGAATGCCTAAGAGAGAGGCCACAATAGGAGAAGCGAATGATAACAAAGAAAAGACCAAAAAGATCGTGGTCACCATCGAAGAGAACGAAGAGAGATGTACGTACATAGGAGATGACCTAAGTAAAGAAGAGGAAGCAGAGTTGGTAGCCTTATTAAGGGAATATAGGGACGTGTTTGCATGGCACTATAGAGACTTGAAGGGAGTAGATCTGAAAATTTGTTCTCATACAATTCCCATGATAGCAGATGCCAAGCCCACCAAACATAAGCCCTACACATATAATGACACTTATGCAGCCAAAATAAAAGAAGAAATTGATAGATTGATTGAAGCTAGATTTATCTATGAGATTGAACATACGGAATGGGTATCCCCCATCTTTGTAGTGCCCAAGAAGAATGGAAAGTTGCATGTATGTATTAATCTTAAAAAAGTTAATGCTGCCATGATAAGAGATAGTTATCCGCTTCCAATCACTAAACATTTATTGGAGCGTGTTGCAGGCAAGGAAGTTTATAGCTTCCTTGATGGATTTTCAGGTTACAATCAAGTAGCCATCGCCCTAGAAGATCAGCACAAAACATCTTTTGCCACAATGGGGAATCTTTGCATTTCGTGTGATGCCATTTGGGCTCACCAATGCACCTGCAACATTCCAAAGGCTCATGTGTCATATCTTCAAAGAGTTCTTGCAAAAGAGCTTAGAAGTATATGTGGATGATTTATTTGCTCATTCCCAAGAAAGAAGATACTATATCCCGAGCTTAGGTCACATTATTTCTAAGAATGGAATATCAAGAGATGAGGACAAAGTAAGAGCCATAGCGGATCTGCCCAGGCCAAGGAACATTAAAGAGGTACAAGCCTTTATGGGCCATTGTAGATATTACCATAGGTTTATCCACATGTATGCGATCATAGCTAAACCTCTTTATGCCTTGCTGAAAAATTTTGAGTGGAACAACGAATGCAAAAAGTCCTTGAATGAGCTTGTAGCTCAGTGATGAGTAGCACCTCCTTTAATGTCAATCCGGGAAGACGTGAGGATGGTATGAAGACCTCGAGCAAGTGGCGACACAAGTGCGTGAGTGAGAAGCACACAAGCATGCACACACATACACGCACACGCGCACACACGACAAGACAAAGAGAGAGAATCAATGGAGTTCTTTAGATTACTTTCATAAGCTCTTACAAGTTCGTTTCTATTACAATCTAACCTCAAAAATGAGCTCTCTAGCTCTTTTTATAGTTTTTGACTAGCTTTTGGCCCTGTCCAGACCTAGTGTCCGGCCTAGTTAAAAATTAGGTTCCAGGGCTTATTTGAGGGCTCAAACGAAGTCTAAAAATTATGAAATTTGGTACGATGGTACTTCTAATACCCCTCAAGCTCGAGGACTCCTCGGCTTGCACAAAATGGAGTCTAATCTACCAAAAACGGGATTTACAATGTTTGTGTAGTGATTAAAATCACTTGGGTTGTACATAATCTATGGGAAAAAATGATCTGGCCTTGTTGCCGTATTGTGCATGACTCCTTTGTTGCTTTGTATGCCAACACTCCCCCCTTCCTAGCGTCTGTCGTATGGGAAAAAATGATCTGGCCTTGTTGCCGTATTGTGCATGACTCCTTTGTTGCTTTGTATGCCAACACTCCCCCCTTACTAGCGTCTGTCGTATGGGAAAAAATGATCTGGCCTTGTTGCCGTATTGTGCATGACTCCTTTGTTGCTTTGTATGCCAACACTCCCCCCTTCCTAGCGTCTGTCGCCCCTGACAGACCTTTGTTCGCGCGGGTGGTCGATGTAATATTGGATGACATTGGTGGCCAGTTCATGTTCTCCTATCCTTAAGCCTCTTGCTAGATCGGCTTCCAATGCCTCCCAATTTATTGCACCGGGGGTTTCTGGTTGCGGGGTGGTGTAGTACTCTGAATACATTGCTTGTTCACAAGCAAACAGTTGAAGCAGATGTGTCGGCTTTGGTGCGAAAATCTCCGAGTGGTACTCCCAGAAACCTGATCTGAACATTTCTTCGAAGGTCTGTTTGTAGCAGGCGGGGAGGTACTTGATGCGTGCATGCCAAGCGTAAGCCACACGGATACTGGGGGTGGTGCTCATGTCATACACCAAGTCGTAATTTCCATTGCTAAACCCCGGGAGACGTACCTGTGGTGCGGCTGCATTTCTAAAGGTCTTCAGCACTACCTGCATCATATCTAAGATTTTAAGCATCATTTGCGCTGCTACATCTTGCATGGGTTTCAAGCGTGGCATCCAGTGGCGAATGGTCCCCATCATATATGCTACCGATGGTGGCCCTTGTGGTGGCGCGATGTACGGGTAGTTCAGCCATTCCTTGCATTGCGCATTGTTCTGTACCTTGATATTAAATGCCTTCCACGACCTGCGGCGGGGGACTGGACCGTAGCATGGGTTGTACAGGAGGTGTAACGGCGCGTTGTTCCATGTCCGTAGCATTTCTGGATAAGTCTCTAAAAGTTTCTGCCGCCATGTTGGTTGACGAATCTTGCCTTTTCGCACCTCTGGAGGAAGGTCTTCGGGTTGAAATTGGGTCGCAAAAGTAGGAATCTGACCCGTGACTCTTTGTATTTCTGCATTATAATCAGCCAAGATAATATAATATGGCCTGTACTGGAGTTCCGATGAGAGAATCAGGCGTCTCGATGACAAGTTCTTGAAGTAATCTGGTTGTAAAACAGTCTCCTCTATGACCCTCATAGCCTGATTTTGCACTACAGTGCGCTCTTCATGCGAGGTCCCTATTTCCTCCACTTGTCGTAACCATGGCGGCCGTGGTGCCTCGAACGTGTCCTGCGCTTCTTCTGTTTGTTGGCCTCCTGGGAATGGTTGCGGATCATATTCTTCATCAAACGTTTGTTCCACAGGAATTTGCACAACTTCTTCGTCCGTGGGAGCCTCCGGAGGGGAAGATGGTCTCTCATATTGTAGTAGGCGTGTCTGCAATTCAGTTACCTGTTGCTGGAGATCTTTTATGGCCTCTGCGTCGGAGGGAAGCGAAGCCGCAGAGGGGGTGGTTGGAGGGGCAGCTGTTGGTCCTTGTTGGTGTTCCTGCTTCAGTTGTCCTAGCTCCTCTGATAGCTTATCATGTGCTTCGAGCAGCATGGCATAATCTTCCAATATAATCTTGATGTTATCGGGGGTCACTGCTTGAAACTTGGATGGGCTGATGGGTGCCCCCGGTGTGCTCTCAATAGCTGCCTCCAGGTTCTCTTGATTTTGTATTTGCAGACGTCTGTTCTCTTCCTGAGCAGCCGCAAGATGGCGTTTAAGTAGCGCCATATTTCGCTGAAGTTTTGAGTTGCGTTCCAGTTGTGTCCGTAGGTGACTTTCTACCACCTGCACTGCTTCCTGATCTACGTTCTGTAGCTGTACCTCCAATATATTATGGGCGTCTTGGAGGGTTTGGAACTGTGTGTGGAGGCGAGCGTTCTCCTCTTCTAGTACCGCAAGGCGGAGCTGTAGTGTCGCTGAGTGCTCTTGCAGGCGTGCGTTTTGTTGCTGGAGCTGAATGTAATCTGTTCTTAAATTTGATATACAAGCCAACATGGTGTCCAATGCATTACCTATAGATGAGTGGGGGGTGTTTACCGTGGAAGATGCATGGGAAGGGAATTGGGGAAGGGAGACAGTGAATGATGTGTCTACGAAAGTTGTGTGTGTGGGTGAAATTGGTGGAGGGGGAATGGGAGGAGGTGAAACCGTGGGTGGAGGTGCCGTGGGTGGTGAAATGTCCATACCTTCAGGAGTGGGTGTTAGTGTGGGGCCTGCCATATACATTGGTATGGTAGGTGGTGTGTGTGTGGAAGTGGTGAATAGATGTGACGTGGGGTGGGGAGCTGAAAAGACAGGGAATGGTTGAGAGCCTGGTTGAAAAGCCCTAGCAAAGATGTCCTGGAGGGATTGTAGAAATGGAGAGAGGGATATCGGGGGTTGGGGTCGTAAATTTGAGGAGGGCTGAAAGGGTTGCGTGGTAGCAGGGAAGCCCATGAATGTGGATCTAGGGTCAGGATGACCCGTGGCTGAGGGCGTTGGGGATGGTTGCCCTAGGGCAGGGTCTAGAAGGGGTTCGGCGGTTTGTGTAGTGTTGGGGTTGTCTTCGAAGATGGGATTATCATTGGTAGAGAATAGGGTGGCACTGGAGATCGGAGTACGGAAGATGAAGGTGGGGTCGGTGGGTTGAGTAGTCGATGTGGTTTCTACTGTTTCTCTTCTAGGAGGTGATGGTGGGGAAGTAGTTGGTAGTGGTTCGGTGGACTCCTCATGGGTGGCTGGGTGCTGTTGGCTAGCTGTCTGGGAGGTTGTTCTGATAGTTTCAGGTGTAGTAGTCGGCTCTTCTGCAACTGTAACAGGAATTTGTATATTTTTACCTGGGCGAGGTCATGTCTGAAACCTTCGTGGGTCATATTGAACTGAAGGCCTCTGAATGGCAGTGCGCACAGCTTCTACAACTCCATATGTTTCTGCCATCAATAAGAGACCTTCCCTGTACTCCGAGTCAATTCCCGCTTCTTCCAACAACTGAGTCATAAGTACTCTGCTGCTCTGTTCAGTGAGTAACTGCTGCGATCGCACTCTTTCCATAATCTGATACAGCCTTCGGAGTTCTGCTGTATATGCTGGGGCTTCAGTGGTCTCTTCTTCATATGCTTCTTCTTCTTCCGGGTGTCCGTGTTGTTGGTTTTGCTGAGCGTCACTCCAATGGACATGCCTACCGTCTGTAGACTTTCTTCTTCTTCGTGAGGATGTGCCCTGCTCCTCTGCCTCTGAATAAAACTCCACATCAGAGAATTGTGTGCTTTGTAGGAATGCTTCGAAATCCTGGGGGTCCAGTCCTTCAGCCTCTCCAGTGGCAGCAAATTCGAATTCAGGTGTAACAGGAGGAGCCGATGGGGTGGGTTGTGTCGTAGTGTCAGATTCCGACCTGGGTATCCTAATGGTAAAGGGAGGTACAGTGCCCTCTCTTAATGGTGATGCCTCAGGAGTAGTCAGGACTTCCCTTGTCTGGACACACGGGATTGCGCCTCTCATGCGCTTGGACTGATGTGTGGATGTCTTGAGCCTTTTAAACATTTGTAATTGTGCCCAAGTTAAGGCACGCTCAATGGGGACATCATATGCCAAGCATCGGTAAATGATGCGTGTGAGTGCACAGCATCCGTTCACCACTAATTTCCTAGAAGCCCGTTTGTTCGCTTCATACAACTGATCTATAATCCACACTGGTAGCTTAATAGGTAGCGCACCTGCTTCCGCCAAGTAGAGAGCAAACCAGATCTTCTTGTGTGGTTGCGTGAATCGGTCTTGACCGGGGAAGGCGAAGTGTTGCATGCATATGCGGAGAGGGATGGACACATTTGGGGTGAGGGCTGCCATGTCTTTCAGCTTCACTACTTTCCTGTCCTTCATGTTGTTGGGAACGAGAGCATCCTTTTCTGAGGGTACATGCGTGCCATGCATCTTTAAAGCATCACTCACCAGCTCCACAGTAAGTTCAAACCTCTTCAACTCGTTGTTGCCCAGCAATGAGGGGAGAACAAATGATCCGGGTTGGTCCTTATCTTCATGAGCTTGTAATGTAGAGACCAGATAGTAACATCAGAGGAGGTCGGGTTTAGGTAGTGGGGCTTCAAAATATTCCGCCAACCCTGCTCGTTGCCATATGATCTGGAGGTCTTCTGTGTTCTGTAAAGTCTCGAACTCCTTGGAGAAAAATTGGAAACGCACCCATGATCTGTCATACTCGCATTTAGACTCCCAGATATACTTAGCCTCTCCTAATGGACCGGGCATGCCATTGAACCAATGAGAGTTGGCATGGACTCTTTCCGTGATTCCTGTAGGTGGGTCTGGCACCGGGAGTTGCTGAAGGTGTTGCATCTCCACTGGTCGTTCAGTAGGGGGCACGTCCACAGGTAGGCTATCCACATCAATTCCTGCAGTAAGGATCCCTACTTGTGAGCCCGAACCTGTCGCTTCTGCCATTTTACTGCTTGCCTTCTGATTCTGTGAGAATATAGAAGCATGTGTTAACATCGTAATGGACAAACTAAATCCGTTGCTGTCCCCGTTACAACATTAACATGAGGTATATGGTGAGTTAGTGGTTAGTAAGTGCACGAAGACAGTGAGTGTAGTTAACGTTTGTGTATTCCTAGGAGACTAATGCCGTTAGTAAGTGGGGTGAATTTACAAATCGGGGTCGGGGGGTTTATTACAGCTCTTAGACTGCCAAATGCAGTGGATGGGCTTTGCTTTCGGTTTCGTAGAGACTCCAGAGAGCCGTGTCGGTGTCGCTGTTTGGGAATGGGGCCTTTTAGGGACCCACTTATAAGTGATTACATGCATGCTCATGGGTCTTGGTGTGTTCCTAAGTGTTGAGCACGAGGGAATACTGGTTGTACTCGTAGATGGGTTATGCTGCATAGGTTGTGGCCCTGGCGTAACTACTTGTGCCCTCAAGCAAGCCTTAGGCACCCAAATTTGTCTAGATTGTGGGCTTGCCTTCATCAACTTCTTGGGCACCCAAATAGATTTTACTTTAGCAGAAGAATTTCTGAAAGACTTCTTATTAGCGTTGTGTTGTTGGTTACTAATAAGAGGCCTTGTCCGTGTAGTTGACGGTGGTGCAGCCGGTCGTTCGCCTTTCCGCACCCACACCTGCATGATTTTCAGGGGCATTCTGCTGCGTAGGTACTTTTGATCTTGGTCATAGGTAGTACCCTGCTTCTTCTGCCTGTGATCCGCCTTGGGTTGCTGCCTCCTTCTGGCCTTTGGAAAAGAAGGGAGTTCCGTCGCATCCTTGACTCCTTTTTTGCAATTATCATTCCTCTGCAACACAGGGTTTTGAACAAGAACAGCATGGTCATCTTCATGTGTACCCCTGGAAGGACCAGGAGTCTGTGCCTTTCCTAATTCCTTGAGTGCTCCATTGTCTAATTCTACTGTAACTCGACTATGATTGACCCAAACCTGGAGAAGTCCACTTCTTAGGTTTAAATTGACTGCTTGGTCATAGATCCAATCCTGACCCAAGACGAGGGGTTCAGTGAGATCCTCATCTTGACACACTAGTACTTTAACGGTCATTGCCTCATCGTGAATGTAGAGGGGAAGTTCCACCTCGCCCATGCAAGGGGTTTCCACGCCTCCCAATCCTATGAGATATGCTTCCACAGGATGGACAGTTAACTGTAACTCTTGACAGTAAGACAACTTAACAGCGCTAGTGGCCGCACCTGAGTCAATCAAGGCTCTTACGGTCCTTGCACTCTTTCCTTGTCCTATATCTATGGTTATGAAAGGACGTCTATCAATTATCCTATGCGAGCTTGTTCCTGCGACTTCACACATGGCCATAGGAAATCCTTGGTCTGCATAGTCATTCGCTCCAGGCTGATCTCTACCTTGCCTTCGTAATTTCATCCTTCTGATGCGTTCTAAAGCTTCAGCTTGAGCTTCTTCTCGAACTCGCTTTTCTTCCTCTTTGCGTTTCTTAGCAGTGTTGAGTCGACTGAGCATTTCCTCCGTGAGGGGTTCCTGATACAACTTGACTCTGCAACCGCTAATATAATTTGGGAGAACATCACCCTCTAATGTGGCCAATTGTACTGCTCCGCTCGTGGAGATCCTATTGATGATCATAGGTCCGTAGCCTCTCTTTTCTAGCTTCCTCGCGTGTTGTTTTAGTGTATAGACTAAGACTAGATCTCCTGCTTTCAAGCCTTTATCCTTCACGTGGGCATCAAAGTATGCCTTCTGTCTCTTCTTGGCTGCATATATCCCTGCAGCGGCTCTCAGTCTTGTTTCTCCTAATCGTTCAAGGTCAAAGATCCTAGAGGAAAGCTCATGACCTGTCCATTCATGCTCTTGTGCTACTCTCAATGTAGGGATCAAGAAGTCCAAGGGTAACACAGCGTTTTGGCCGAATACCATCTGAAAGGGGGTGGCTTGGAGTACCGTTTTGTAGGCAACTCGGTATGCCCAAACAGCATGGTGTAGCTGTTTGTCCCAATCAGAGCGTTTAGTGTTCACTAGTTTCGTCAGTACATTGCATAAAATCTTATTAGTGCTCTCAGCTTGTCCATTAGCTTGAGGGTGATAAGGGGCAGACTTCTTGTGTATTACCAAGAATTCTTGGAGTAGATTTTCAATCACTTCGTTCAAGAAATGAGTGCCTCTATCACTTACAAGCTCTATGGGTAGCCCATATCTCGTGAATACATTCTTAAACAAGAATTTGGCAGTTGTTTGAGCATCGTTCTTTGTCGTAGCCTTTACCTCTACCCACTTGGTGAGATAATCTGTTGCCACAATGATGTATTCCGCATGAGAACCCTTAGCTGGGGGATTAATAGGACCTACGAAGTCTATTCCCCACTTAGAGAATGCACGTCCACCCATCATAGGTTTCAGTGGCATCTCATCTTTGCGTATAGGATACTGAGTCCTCTGACAGACATCACACCGTTTCACATAGGTATGTGCATCCATGTGAAGGGTAGGCCACCAGAAGCCCGCAAACAATATTGCCTTGATCACCCGATCTGGTCCAAAGTGTTCTCCTGCTACACCTTGGTGAGCAGTTTCTAAGATCTTAAGATACTCACTTTCATGGACACACAGTCTCAGGTAACCATCCTTACCGCGCTTGTATAGATTATCACCAACGAGTGAATAATCCTGGGCTTCTTGTTCCAAACTCCTTTTTCTAGCTAGAGTCATGTCTGGAGGGAATGTGTTTGTCCTCAAGAATGATACTAGAGGTTCACTCCAATCTGGCACAATGGATACTCGATAGAGTGTGGCATGTTCCACAGGTGGTTTAGTGCAACAGATTGGGCATTCCTTGCACAACTTTTGGACATCCGCTTCCATAGTTGGCCAATGCACTCCGAATCTCTTTAGAGTCTGCAACGTTCGTTGCTTTGAATGGTGTTGCTCTAACGCACCTACATGTGCTAATTGCAACCATTTAGCGTACTCATCCTCTTCTACGCAACAAGCCAAGATCCCTTGATTTGTGTGCTTGTACATGCTTCCTGCCATGATGTGGTACTT
Organism: Ceratopteris richardii; assembly: GCA_020310875.1. Lineage (NCBI taxonomy): Eukaryota > Viridiplantae > Streptophyta > Polypodiopsida > Polypodiales > Pteridaceae > Ceratopteris > Ceratopteris richardii. The sequence continues at coordinate 96,208,222 of CM035427.1, read as the reverse complement.
CTGGGCTTTTACAACCTCTCTATTCCGTGTGTTTACGACTGGATGATTAGGCCCGTATGTCAATACTGGTACCAATGGCTTAGCCCAATGCGGTACAACTTCCAAATTAAACAAGTAAGCATCAGGAAGGTCATCTGACACTCCTTGTGGGGCTTCTCCCGATGTGAGCCTAGAGAGGTGATCTGCTCTCAAGTGAGTCCTCCCTTTCCTTACCACAACCTCAAAATCATATTCCATTAGCAAGAGAAACCATCTTACTAATCTTCCTGTATTGCATGGCTTGTTTACAAGATATAACAGTGCCTGATGATCAGTAAAAAATTTAAACTTATTTGCAAGCAAATAGTGTCTAAATTTCTTAACTGCATATACCATGCCTAATCCTTCTCGCTCCGTAGTGGTGTAATTCCGTTCAGCCGCATTCAATTGTCTACTGGCATAGGCAATTGGAAGATCCATATTACCTTCACCAGTAGGTTGTGCAAGTACACATCCAATAGCATAATTGGATGCATCCACGTGAACATGGAATGGCTTATTCCAATCTGGTGTGGTCAAGATTGGTGTTGAACATAATCTTCGTTTAAGCTCTTGGAAGGAATTCTCACATTCATCCGTCCACTCAAAGTTTGTCAGAAGTCCGTACATGGGCTTTGCAATGACAGCATACATGTGTATAAATCGTCGATAATAACCACAATGCCCCATGAAAGCTTGTACTTCCTTGACATTCTTTGGCCTAGGTAGCTCTGCTATGGCTCTCACCTTTTCTTCGTCGGTAGATATGCCATTCTTTGACACTATGTGTCCTAGGATCTTGCCTTGCCTGACCATAAAAACGCACTTTTCTGGGTTCAGGCAGACTTGGTATTCTCTACATTTGTCAAAGATTTGTCTGAGTTCAGGAATATGGGTTTGTCTAACATTTGAATGAGCACAGAGATCATCAACATAGACTTCTAAACTCTTCCTCAGGAACTCCTTAAACACATGGCACATTAGCCTCTGGAAGGTAGCTGGTGCATTGGTAAGCCCAAATGGCATTACTCTAAAAGCAAAAATGCCCCATTCTGTGGCAAAGGCTGTCTTATGCTGATCCTCTGGAGCTATGGCTACTTGATTGTAGCCAGAAAATCCATCAAGGAAGCTGTACACTTCCTTGCCTGCCACTCTTTCTAAGAGATGTTCTGTGATGGGAAGCGGATAGTTATCTCGAATCGTGGCGGCATTAACCTTTTTCAAGTTAATGCACACACGCAGCTTGCCATTCTTCTTGGGCACCACTACGATGGGGGATACCCATTCAGTGTGCTCAATTTCATAGATAAATCCAGCTTCAACCAGTCTATCTATCTCTTCCTTGATCTTAGCAGCATGTTATCGTTATATGTATAAGGCTTTTGCTTAGAGGGTTTGGCATCTGAGGTCATGGGGATGGTGTGTGAGCATATGTCAGGGTCAACACCTTTCAAATCCTTGTAACTCCAAGCGAATACATCTCTGTATTCTCTTAGCAAGGTAATCAATTCGTACTCTTCTTCTTCTGTCAGGTCATGGCCTATATACGTGCATCTCTCCTCTCCTTCTTCTAGGGCCACTACTATTTTCTTGGTGGTTTCTTTGTTATCATAGGCCTCTCCTGATTGTGCCTCTCGTTTAGGCATTCTTATCATGACTCTCCTGTCATCTATCTCATACTTCTTAAAATTTTCTGGGACCTCAAACAAAGATTCTTCCTCCTCTGGTGAGACTTCTTTCTTCCTTCGTTTCTTTCCTTCTTCCCTTGGGGTCATATGCGTTGCTAATCTTACATCATTTGTAACCTCTCCATGCCTCTGGGGTTGAAATTCTACTTCATGGAAATATTCTTCATCTGATGCAAATGGTGGGTCCATAATGATTGACTCTAGATCGGAGTCACTTGCATCCTCAAATGCATCAGGGCTAGGTTCGCATTCTTCTAGAACTGCCTCTCCCATGATTGGCTCTATGGAGAAGACTGAAATGTCATAGCCATCCTCATCACAGTGAGGTGTCCATTGTTCTTCATTGATGGCTACATCCATTGTTGCTAAAATTTCTGCCCAGCCATGGGGTTCGAATTCCTCATCTGGAAAGACTATAGGTGCATAGGCTGGGTCTTGAATGGGTCTATGAGTTTCGTTCGCACCTACCTCTCTGGCTTTCTCTCTCTTCTCTTCTTCTACTGCTACCTTGCACATCCATAAGTGAGTATCTTCATGCATCCATGAGGATCCCGACCCTATGGAATGCACCGATTCTGTATCCTCTTTGGCTCTATGGATGGGATTCCATTGGATAGGAGGGACATCTCTATGAGAATAATCCTTGAGATTGACTTTGGTTGTAACACCTAAGTGCTGCAGGTACAAAGAATTGGTTCCCCAATCCTGTACCACTTGCAACTGTCGCATGAATGGTCTTCCTAAAATCATCTCATAGGCATGATTTTTGCTGAAGTCACATATGGCAAAGGTATGTTCAAACTCGACACCACAAGTGGTGAGAGTTATTCCTTCTAGCAATCCTAGGGGTCTTTCTATGTGACCATCGGCCATTTGCAATTTCATTCTTGTTGGCCTGAGTGCTGGCTTGCCCCAACGCTTCCATAAGGAGGTAGTGGCAATTGCAACTCCTGCACCTGAGTCCAAAATTGCCTTCGTGGTGTAGTCCTGGTAGGTGATGGGAAGATAGGTGTTCCCTTCTTCACCTTCACACATATCTCCTATCTTATCCAAGGGAACTTCTGGCACTGTCCTATGGGATCCTACCCGGGAATGAGGTTTTGCAATTTCAGTTACTTGACTAGCTACATATTTCCGCACTTCTGGTCTGTCCTTGGGCAGTTCTTCCAAAGTGAGATCGCGCTGCACTTTGGTGTTCTTTACTATCTCCGTGTTCCTAGGTATGACTGAATCGTCGTTCCTTACCATGACTGTGGGTGCTCTCATACATGTGGACTTTGCTTCCCATGGGCCTGTGAAGTGGGGTAGCTCTTGTATGGAATTAGACTCGAAGTCTAATCTCTCGTGAGACTGAACACTCTCATGCTCCCCGTAAATAGATGGGATGTCTTGTGGGAATTGGTCGTGTGCATCGTCCACAAGTTCAAAAGGAGGGGCGACCTCGCTTTCGTTATCCCATTTGTCTTCTTGAATCTCTCGTAGGAAGTCTGGTGCAAACCGATTCATAGAAGAAGAAGTGTCTGGCTCCGTAGAATTGGGCGCATAAGCAACCTGTGAAGGAGGGCTGATTCTATTGTTGGCTCTCTCCTCGTTCTCGCAAATGACTGGAGCACAAGCTTCTTGGGGAGGATTACTTATTCTATTACTTTTCCGAACAGGCTCATACACTCCCTGAGAAGGAATGTAGGCAACCTGTGGAGGTACTTGAGCTTTCGAGGGAGGCTCATCTGCCTTTTGGGGGGGAAGATAAGCTTCTTGAGGAGGCCCACGGGCTTCCTGAAGAGGCTGGCTTATCCGTTCTCTTGCCCTTTCCTTTCTTTGAGGGGTAGGTTCCTTTTCTGGCTGTGCTATTGGCCTCTCTATTCTTTCTAAGGATGGGAAGTTGTAAGGTTTAGTGGAATTGGCCACATAAACTTCCGATGGGGGATGGTTCATGTTATTGCTTGCTTTCTCTCCCTCTTGATTTTTTTCTTCCTTGGCAGATCTTGCAATTATCCTCTCTAACTTTTCTAGGAATCCATCCAAGTGTAATTGCGTTTTGGCTGAGCCTGAGTAATTGAAAAGGCGACTGGCTTCAAACATAGTCTGAGCCAATGCGACCATTTTCGCGCACAGTTTGGTTCTTTCTATCTCTAGGTCAGCTCTAGGATAGCACTTGTCATGATCCGTAACGTTTGGCCCTTCTTGGATTCTGGCCTGATATGCTTTAAGCATCATGTCTATGTCTTCAGGAGTGGGATCAGCTAATACTGATCCTGTTTGGGGTGGTGGGTGGGTTACGTGGGGTGTCTTAGAGGGTGGAGGAATGGAGAGTGATGGGGATGGTAGCGGTGGGAATGTGTGAGAGTGCGGTTGAGATGTGATCTCTATGATTTTAGCCTTGGTTTCTCGTAGACTTTCCTCAAGTTCACTCATCTTCTTTGCCCATTGCCTTTTCATACGTTCGCGGCTATCTTTCCAAGCTCTTGTTCTCTTTTTATTTTGGCTCTCAGTATCGCTAGCATCTGGGCTCTTTTCCTGGCCTACCCCTTGGTTTTGCTGCAAAGCTTGAGCTCGAGTGACTACCTGTACTGGTGCAGTGGAAGTGACACTTCCTGAGGAGTCTACCACTAACCCAACAACGTTGATAGGGGTGATTTTAGGCATGCTATTGGGGTTCTTAGGGCAATCTCGTAAGAGATGCTCTTTTCCGCAATCTTGGCAGAAGCCTTGGATCGTCACCGACTGGGTTTGCGTAGGTGGAGGCAAGGGACAATCACGAATGAGGTGATCTCCTTGGCATCTGTAGCACGGTCCTCTAGGAAATGGTGGTCGTACTTGCCTAGGTTGAGGTCTAGGGTTGGGGTTTGTATACATGATGTTCGTGTAATCTGACTCCCAACTAGGTTCGTTCGACTCTTCACCATAGTAGGACTCTCCATGTTCTGGGGACTGCATGTAGTAAGCCTGGGGGCTATCCACATGGGTGGAATCAAAGCTATGGTCACTTGGGTCATTTTCAGAGATCAAGGATGTTACAGGGACTATAGCTCTATTCAGGTTCTCTTCTGCAGCAGTATACTTTACCGGAATCACATTAGCTGGGGCAGGGGGTTGTTGTGCTAGCACAGGCTGAGGCCTTTGTTGGGCCTGATACTGTGGTTGGTAGGTTTGTTGGGGTCTAGCATATTGTGGTGGTGGATTTTGGTTCTGGTATCTGCCTTGTTGGTAGGGTTGCGGATAGGGTTGCCTAACTGCCTGCTTGTTGTATGGGCAGTCTTGTGCGGTGTGATTGGTGTATCTCCGTTCTATGGTGCAGTACTGGCTACTAGGGTTTACTTGGGGTTGAGCCATAATGGGACAGACGTTTGCCATATGGTCACCACCGCATGTATAGCACCTTTTCACAGGGGCAAACCTTGGGATTTGTTTGCTAGTTACACCTAGTTTCTGAGCTACTTTTTCGGCAAGTTCTTCAATTGATGTGGCTTGTGTGGAAGATTGACTAGATGCACTATCTGAATCTTTGTAAATTTTGGACAACTCTAGCTCTTCTCCTAGGTTATCTTCAATGTCAATGCACATACGTACACATTCTTCTATAGTCCTAGGGTCTTTCAGATACACATAGGATCTCAATTTTGGGCTCAGCAATCCGTCAAGAAATAAGGCTACTTGTTTAGCAGATGTGGGTAGCTCCGAAATAGGGCACCTTTCAAGATATTGTCTAAATCTTCTTCCTGCAAGTCTCACAGTCTCTTGAGGGGTTTGCTTGAAGCTGTGAATCAGTGAGGAGGTGTTGTGTCTTATGCCGCTCTTAGAGAACTCTATAATGAATGCCTCTAGGAGTTGATCTATGCTCCTGAACTGGCGTTCATCTAATGGCTGAAACCACGTAAGTGCTGTGTTCCTAAGGGTTAGACCGAAGGCATTGTACTGCGTGAACAGATCTTCCACTTGTTCAGCTCTCAAGACTTGTTTGAACTCCGCCACATGATCATAGGGATCTCCTGTGCCATCAAAGTAATTCTTCATGGACTTAACTAGCTGGGTGGGTCTCAAAGTTCTTGTGTGCTCTCTAGGCCTCGGCAGAGGGAATCCATCTACATTTCTTTGGTTCCTGTGGGCTCGATGCATCTCAGGTTCTACCCTATTCGTCTCTGTTCTCGTTCTTTCTCTGCCCACTGGGTTGGCAAAACTTACTTCTGGTCTATCTCTACTTCTGTCTCTTTGCGTACCATGAGCTTGGGAAGTTCCAGCCCCAGGGTGACCATAGGATACATTTGATCTTGGTTGAGGGAAAATAAATTCACTCTTCCAAGTGTAAGCATGCCTATCATTTTCTGTCACCACAAAGATTCGTTCTGAAGCATGATCTAGGTAGGTCACTCTGCCTGGGCTATCCGGATCCTTAAACTCATAGATCATGATTGTTCCTATATCAATTGGGTGATCTGGTTTATACCTCCAAAAGGCTTCGTCCGTTTCTCGATTGAGAAGCAAATCTATGCACTTGTTATCTTGGGGGACCCACTCAGGCGTGATAATCCTAGTGAGAACTGATTTACCTCGAGGGGTTCTAGGTTCCACTCCCATGTTTCCTTGTTCCAAGTCACCTAAGTCCGCTTCTGAAATTACATTTCCAAATTCATCTGTCCTATCTGGATGACTAGTGACTACGTATATGGTTCCTTCCTTGTCCAGGTATGCACCGTTTTCAAATTTGACAGCTGGGTGCTCTAGTCCTATGGATTGGTCAGGGTTTTTAATCTGGACCACAGATCTTCCTAGGCCGTCCTCATAGATGCTAGCACCTAATCGGTTGGTCCTAAGGTATTCCAACTGTGTTTTGTAAGGGCCTTCTACCCTGTACAAGTAAGGCACACCTGAACTTCCCGTAGGTCTGTCCATACCTTGAGACATCTCTGACTCACTGGTCTCCGAGCTAGGGTAATGAGAGTGGCGACTCAACTGTTGGGCCCAAGACCTTGCAGTGTGATTGACACTAGCCTCTGAAGACCTAAGGCTTTGTCTCTCTCTTACTAGGTGTCGTCCTGATCTAAGGTTCATATGCCTAACGGATTAGCCCAAATTTTTTCAGAGTACAACCTCGTTGCCGATCAATTGGTACCAGTCACTTGATTCTTTTTAGTTATTCCTCGTGTTTAAAGTCTTATCTGCTGTTACGTTGTCCGGAATACTTGAATGTTCTTCGTACTTTCAGGTTGATCGTTCCACGTTAGGTTCTTTCCTTTATGTTGTCGACAGTACAGAGATTAAGTTTTTAGCTTGAACTTGAGTTTTTAGGTAGTCTTCAACTTGATAGTGGCCTATCGTCGCCCTGACTTACTCCTACTTCTAATCGTTCTTAGCCTAAGCTAGGAATTGACGAAGAGGAGTTGAGAGTATTCCGACCTTTCTTGCCGAGCCTTGCTCTTTAATGCTCGAGAAGTTGATTCTCAAGCGTGTGCCACACCGTTGCTTGGATACTCTCAGTTGCTTCTCAATAGGCCTGCATAAATCCCAAGATTAGCTTTAAGTAGACCTTTCAATTGACAGACAATTTATTGCAGACACTTTTTTTAGTGACCCTTGTTCCCCCTTTTGTATTGCTAGAAATTTCCTCTAGAGCTCCCTTGGTGTTCCTACCCCTCAGTGTGTCAACTTCCAAATATCCTATCTAAAAATCAACGCGTTATTCTTATAAAAAACAGTTGAGGGCGTGTAGTATATGTCACGAGCTTTCCGACAAGCCCTAGAGCTCAGAAAATGGATTTCGTATGAAAAAGTTATGACCGTTCAGGGTTTTAGGGGGTTAACTAGACAAACAGAACCTTTCGGGGGTTTCAATGCATTTTCTAGGGCCTTTGTAAGTATATGAGTACTTAAGAGTGCAAATATGCCCAAAATTTAGCCTATATTTCCAAAAATTCACACCTTAATTTTTGCCGAAAATGCCTGTCTATCGCGATAGACGGTGTCTGTCGCGATAGACACAATCTATCGTGGGGGCTGTCTGTCGCGATAGACGGTGTCTGTCGCGATAGACAGTGTCTATCGTGGAGGCTGTCTGTCGCGATAGACGGTGTCTGTCGCGATAGACAGTGTCTATCGTGGATTTCTGTCTATCGCGATAGACGGTGTCTGTCGCGATAGACGGTATCTATCGCGGATTTCTGTCTGTCGCGATAGACGGTGTCTGTCGCGATAGACGGTGTCTATCGTGGATTTCTGTCTGTCGCGATAGACGGTGTCTGTCGCGATAGACGGTGTCTGTCGCGATAGACGGTGTCTGTCGCGATAGACGGTGTCTATCGTGGATTTCTGTCTGTCGCGATAGACGGTGTCTGTCGCGATAGACGGTGTCTATCGTGGATTTCTGTCTGTCGCGATAGACGGTGTCTGTCGCGATAGATGGTGTCTATCGTGGATTTCTGTCTGTTGCGATAGACGGTGTCTGTCGCGATAGACGGTGTCTGTCGCGATAGACTGAAAAAATGCAAATTTTTGAAAAACTTCTAGTGATCTAGAGTGCCCTCAAGGTGTAGGTTACAATGATAAACATGCATTCACAAAATGTTAAGATTTTCTGTCTGTCGCGATAGACAGAGGCTGTCGTCCCGGGACCTGTGCAGAGCCTGTCGTACCTGCACACACTGCTGGGGATGATGGTATAGCAAAAAACCTGCAAAATAGCTCAGAAAACATGCAAAAACAGCACATGCAAGTTCGCTCTCTCGCTCTCTCTCACAAGTGAAATGAGGGAAATGAGGTGGAGGTGGGGATATAGTCAAAAAACTGAAATTTTCGCGATGATGGAGATGGACGTGGGAGATGGTGATGATGATGATGAATATGGAGAAGAAAGTAAAAGAAAACCGATGAGAGTGAAGAAAATACCTACAACTCCAACGCGTCAACTCTACGTCTTACCATCACACGCTCGTCCTCAAAGCTCGATCCCCGGCAACGGCGCCAAAATTTGGTGTAGCTCAGTGATGAGTAGCACCTCCTTTAATGTCAATCCGGGAAGACGTGAGGATGGTATGAAGACCTCGAGCAAGTGGCGACACAAGTGCGTGAGTGAGAAGCACACAAGCATGCACACACATACACGCACACGCGCACACACGGCAAGACAAAGAGAGAGAATCAATGGAGTTCTTTAGATTACTTTCATAAGCTCTTACAAGTTCGTTTCTATTACAATCTAACCTCAAAAATGAGCTCTCTAGCTCTTTTTATAGTTTTTGACTAGCTTTTGGCCCTGTCCAGACCTAGTGTCCGGCCTAGTTAAAAATTAGGTTCCAGGGCTTATTTGAGGGCTCAAACGAAGTCTAAAAATTATGAAATTTGGTACGATGGTACTTCTAATACCCCTCAAGCTCGAGGACTCCTCGGCTTGCACAAAATGGAGTCTAATCTACCAAAAACGGGATTTACAATGTTTGTGTAGTGATTAAAATCACTTGGGTTGTACATAATCTATGGGAAAAAATGATCTGGCCTTGTTGCCGTATTGTGCATGACTCCTTTGTTGCTTTGTATGCCAACACTCCCCCCTTCCTAGCGTCTGTCGTATGGGAAAAAATGATCTGGCCTTGTTGCCGTATTGTGCATGACTCCTTTGTTGCTTTGTATGCCAACACTCCCCCCTTCCTAGCGTCTGTCGTATGGGAAAAAATGATATGGCCTTGTTGCCGTATTGTGCATGACTCCTTTGTTGCTTTGTATGCCAACAGAGCTAAAGAGACGGCCACTCCTAATTGGAATAAGCCATTCCATGTACACGTGGATGCATCCAATTATGCAATAGGATGTGTGTTGTCACAACCAACTGGTGAAGGGAATTTAGATTTGCCTATAGCATATGCTAGTAGGCAGTTGAATGCTGCTGAGCGAAACTACACCACAACCGAAAGAGAAGGCTTAGGCATGGTATATGCTGTGAAAACGTTTAGACACTACTTATTGGCCAACAAGTTCAAGTTTTTTATCGATCATCAAGCCTTATGTTGATAGCAGTCAGGACATCCAAGGACTGACGAGACAAGGAAGCTAGCAGAAAGAGTGAGAGCAAAGAGAAGGACTAAGTAGATAGAGTAGTCAACAAAGATATGGCAAATAGGCCATTCAATTTTTTGCAAATCAACATCTTTATAACAATGATTTTCATCACTACACGAACATTGTAAATACCATTTTTGGATAGTTTCGACTCCATTTTGTGCAAGCCAAGGAGTCCTTGAGCTTGAGGAGCATTAGAAGTACCTCCCTATCAATTTTCATATTTTTTAAACTCCATTTGAGCCCTCAAATAGGCCCTAGAACCTAATTTTTAACTAGGTCGGACACTAGGTCTGGACAGGGTCAAAACTAGTAAAAAACTATAAAAAGATCTACAAAGCTCATTTTTGAGGTTAACTTGTTGTAGATTGAACTTGTAAGAGCACTTTTGAGTAATCTAAAGAACTCCATTGTCTCTCTCTTTGTTCTTGCCTTGTGTGCACGTGTGTGTGTATGTGTGTGCACGTTAGTGTGCTTCTCACTCACGCACTTGTGCCATCACTTGTTCGAGGTCTTAATACCATCCTCACGTCTTCCCAGATTGACATTAAAGGAGGTGCTACTCATCACTGAGCTACACCAAATTTTGGCGCCGTTGTCGGGGATCGAGCTTTGAGGACGAGCGTGTGATGGTAAGATGTAGAGTTGTGACATTGATGTTGTAGGTAATTTCTTTACTTTTCCTTATTTTTTCTTTTTCTTACTTCATCATCATCATCATCATCATCCTCACCATCTCCCACCTCCATCTCCATCATCGCAAAAATTTTAGTTTTTTGATCATATCACCTTCCCCCTTCCGGTTCCCTCATTTCACTTATGAGAGAGAGTGAGAGAGCGATTTGTGTGCGTAGTTTTTGCATGTTTTTTGAGTGTTGTTTGTAGGTTTTGGTTGTATCATCATCTCTGGCAGGTCGCGTAGGTACGAAAAAGCTCTGCACAGTCTCCGGGGCATTCATTACTGTCAATCGCGATTGACAGAAAAATTGCTCCTTTGGTAGAACTAAGTGCACCACAATAGACTAGAGACCTCGCACATCACAAATCCACAAAAATTTCAAAAAAATTTGCATTTTTGCTGTCCATCGCAATTGACAACATCAATCACGATCGACAGTGTCCATTGTGATGGACAGCGTATCCATCGTGATCGACAGACCCCGATGGACACCTCTGTCAATCGTGACAGACGGTATCCATCATGACGGACTGCCTATCCATCGTGATGGACAGCAGTCTATCATGACCAACATGTGTCCATCACGACGAACACCCTTGTCCATCGCGATTGACAACACCATCGTGATTGACACCCCATCTTGGCAAAAAACTGTATCCATCGGGACTCATAGACCTCGATTGACACAAAGTCATGCAAAAATCCCAAAAATCTTAGTCCATCACGATTGACACAATCAGTCATGATTGACCCATCAATCGCAACCGATACCCCTGTCCATCGCGATTGACACCCATCAATCGCGATTGGCACGTGTCCATTGCGACTGACAGACCACGATAGACAGCTCTGTCCATCATGATTGATAGCCTAGTGGATCGCGATTGACAACCATTTTTGGCCAATTTTTAGGGTTTTTTAATTTGAAGATTTTGGCAAATTTTGGGCATGAATATTTGGCTATAGGACATATAGGGAGGCTATAAGAAAATAATTTGAGGAAACCCTATTGGCCAGTTAGCCTGTTTGAACCTTGTTTTAACCCTAGAACCTAGAAGAGTCATAGCTTCCTCATAGGAAATCAGTTCAGGGTGATCTTAGGCTTGGGGTATTTTTGATACCAGGATTATTAGATAGGGTATTTTGAAGGACTTTACCCCGGGGTAAGAAAACTGAGGGATCTTTAGGATTGTTTTCCATAACGCCAAAGAACAATTTGGTCATTGAATTGCATGAATGAACATGGTCTATTGTGTCAATTGAATTCAAATCTTGAGCTAATTGTGGGACTGTTACAAGTCGATTGAGAGCATTGAAGGGCATTCTAAGCAAGAGTAAGTGCAAGCTTGGGAACACGCTTCCTGGGCACACAAGGGCAACCAAGGAGAGAAACTAAAGGTTGGAAATTCTCAACAGCCTCTGTCAATTCCTAGCTTAGGCTAAGTACGAATAGAGGTTTTGATCAATTAGGTTACGATAAGCACGACCAAGTCCAAGAACTCTAATCACTCAAGTGCAAGTACAAAGAAATTCCATTTGTGAAACAACCTAAGGGAAAAGAATTTAAATCAAGCAACCAAACTCAAGTACGATAAAACCTAAGTGTTCCTTGTGACAAAGATTGTTTGGACAAGAAGTGACATCCTAAGAAATTAAAAAGAACAAGTGACTAATACAACTTGATCCGCAACGAGATTTGTACTTGGAAAAATTGGGGCTATTCAATTAGGCATATGAACCTTCGATCAGGATAACACCTAGGAAGAGATAGACAGAGTCTTAGGTCTTCAGAGGCTAGTGCCAATCATACTGCCAGGTCTTGGGCCCAGCAGTTGAGCAATTATTCCCACTACCCTAGCTTTGAAACTAGCGAGTCCGAGATGTCTCATGGTATGGAGAAACCCACAAGAAGTTCAGATATGGCATATTTACAAAGGGTAGAAGGCCCTTACAAGATGCAACTCGAAGACCTTAGGACCAACTGAATAGGTGTGTGCATCTATGAGGATGGCCTAGGAAGATCTGTGGTCCAGATTAAAAACCCTGACCAACCAATTGGACTCGAACATCCAGTAGCCAAGTTTGAAAATGGTGCATACTTGGACAAAGAAGGAACCATATATGTAGTCACCAATCACCCAGATAGGATAAAAAAATTTGGGAATGTGATCCCAGAGATGCACGTAGGTGACCTAGAGCAAGGGAACCTAGGTGGAGAACATAAAACCCCTTGAGGCAAATCAGTTCTTACTAGAATTATCACGCTAGAATGGGTTCCCCAGGACAATAAGAGCATAGATCTGCTTCTGAACCGAGAGACTGATGAAGCTTTTTGGAGATATGAGTCTGACCAACCGAATGAGATACGAACAATCACGATCTATGAGTTCAAAGATCTTGATAGCCCAGGCAAAGTAACCTATCTGGACAATACTTGAGAGAGGTTCTTTGTGGTCACAAAGCATGGTAGGCATGCCTACACTTGGAAGGGTGAATTCATTTTCCCCCAACCAAGATCCACCAAGGAGCTGGAACATCCCAAGCTCATGGAGCTCAAAGAGACAAGAATAGAGATAGACATGAAGTAAGCTTTGCCAATGCAATAGGAAGAGAAAGGATGAGAACAGAGTCGACTTATATGATGCAACATGTATTGGTTGCAAAAGGATTGTGGAACATTGTGCAGGGTGTTGAAAGACGTCTTGTTACACCTATAACTACAGGTACTGCAAATACAGGTGCTGGAGCTGATGGAGATGGTTTCAAAGATGATATTGTGCAGATTCCTGTTCGTGCTGCTGTTTCTGCTGCACCTATTGTAGAGAAGATTTGTTGGGATGGCAGAGATGCCTAGGCACATGCATTGATAGCTTTGTCTGTCAAACGTGCCATTATTCCTCAAGTTCGCTCTTGTAGAATAGCTAAGGATGCTTGGGATACACTTACCACATTGTACCAAGCTAGGAATGAGGCTCATGTTGCTTACCTCTGAAAACAATTGGAGAGTGAGCACATGAATGAAGGTGATCCTATGGACGGTTTCCTAACTGTTGGCAGCAGCCAGAGCCATAGGCGACGCGGAAGCATGTGAAGACAGAGCATAACGAAGAAGCAGGGAGTCAGTCGGATCATTTTTTCAAACAAATATGTTTTATATATTACTTTTTCAAACACTCAACAATGATTTTCATCACTCATGTACCATATGTAACATAAAAAACCCCTTTTGTAAAGTGTAGCTCCATTTTGTGCAAGTCAAGGAGTCCTCCACCTTGAGGAGCTTAGGTAGAATGAGCATACCAATTTTGGTTATTTTTAGATACCGTTTATCCTTTCAAATAGCACCTAGAACCTATATTTTTAACTATGCCAGACACTAGATGTGAAACTGGTCAAAACTAGCCTAGAATCTATAAAAAGAGCTAGAGAGCTCATTTTTGGGGGTAGCTAGTGTAGACTTGTATGAACTAGAGTGAGCTTGAGCTTGTAAGAGTGTTCTTCAGTAATAGATTTGATTTCCTACCTTCCATTGTGTCTTGCTTGTCTCTTCATTGTGTGTGTGTATGCGTGTGTGCATGTCTATGCTTCTCACCTTCACTCTCACTACATCTCGCGTTCACGATCTTCATATCACTCCTATCTCTTTCGCGGATTGACATTAAGGAGGTGGAGCTTCTTAACGTGGTTCTCATCATTGTGCTAGAGCAACACCAAATTTGGCACCGTTGTCGGGGATCGAGTCTAGGACACATGTGTGATGGTAAGAGTATAGCAAGAAGTGGCATTGGAAGGTAACATTTTTAGTTTTTGTTGTTGTTTTTCATTAGTTTTTTGTGTTTTTCACCTCCCCCACACTCCATCTTCATCACCGCATCATCCTTTTCCACTTCAAAAAAATCAGAAAATTCACCATATCCACCCATTCTCCTCATTTCCCCTCATTTGTGCATGCGAGAGAGAGAGAGAGAGCTTTTGTGCTTGCATGTGCTATTGTGTTTTTGAGTTTTCTTGTAGGTACAGTGCTCCAGTGCATCAGGAAAGCTTGGAAAAGGTAAAATTTCACTTTCTGTCAGAGATCTGCCGCGTGTGTCAAACCATCGCGATGGTCTATCAACTTTGATATTTTTGGTAAGCGAGTTCACCACGAGATAGGAGAAATCAGCGCATACATGGATCCACAAATGCATGTGCAAAATTTTCCTTTTGGTGGACCATCGTGAGTGGCTCACGCCATCGCGATTGTTTCACACCATCATGATTGGATCACGCCATCGCGATGGCTCGGCCAGACCATCGCGATCGTCTCACGCCATCGTGATGGTTCACTTGAACCATCATGACGGTCCTTGACCATCGCGACGATCCCGTCGACCCCACGCCATTGCGATTGGCTCACGCCATCGTGACCTAGTTAATGATTAGGTTCCAAGGCTTATTTGGGGACTCAAACGGAATCTAAAAATTATGAAAATTGGTAGGATGATACTTCTAATACTCCTCAAGCTCGAGGAATCCTTGGATTGAACAAAATGGAGTTGTAAAAATGGAAAATGGTATTTACAATGGTTTTTAGAGACAAAAGTCACTATATTTATAGGGATTTCTTCTGAAAAATTTGACATGTGCTTCTTGAAGCACATGTCAAATTTTCATAAGAAATTATAAAAATTGGTAGGATGATACTTCTAATACTCCTCAAGCTCGAGGACTCCTTGGCTTGAACAAAATGGAGTTGTAAAGATGGAAAATGGTATTTACAATGGTTTTTAGTGATAAAAGTCACTCTATTTATAGGGATTTCTTCTGAAAATTTGACATGTCCTATTGTTTTGTGCATGTAAGAGTGTCTTGAATACCCACATCTGCAATAGCCCTTGTTGAGCTGCAGGTAATTTCTTTGGCACCTAAATTTGTATGCAATCAATTGCTTTGGTACCCAAATCTATTAGAGACCTTGGGATTGAGCTTGTCCTTGTTTCTTGGTGCTTCTTTTAGCATGGTTAGCTTGCTTCAATGAGAATGGTTGTGTCAAAGATGGTTGTTGTTCTCCGTTTCGTACCCACATCTGCTTCATGCCTTGAGCTTCTTTCTTCTTGAATTCTATCTATCTAGTTGATATGGCAGATGTCTTGTTCGCTTGCCTCTTTGGTTGAGTTATGCTTGCATTAGTCTATGAAGAAAAAGAGAGGTTCGCAGGCCTTTGAGCGTGTGCTTCCATGATTGAGTCCTTTTGCCTCATAGGGCTATCGACCCATACAACCTTTTCTTTACGAAGATTAGTTTTGGAAGAACTAAGAACTCTGGATTTGTGAGCATGCAATTGTCTAATTCTAATGTAATAAATTGTTCATGTACCCAAACTTGAAGAAGTTGTCTTTGAAGGTTTAAGTTGACTGCATGATCATAGATCCAGTCTTCACCCAGGACAAGTGGTTCTGTGAGGTCCGCATCTTCACACACTAGCATTTTCACTCTCATTGGAACATCATGAAGATAGATGGGAAGTTCCACCTTGCCCAAACAAGGGGTTTCCACACCTCCCAATCCTACAAGATAGGCTTTGATGGAATTGAGGTTCAGTTGCAGATCTTGGCAGTATAAAATCTAACTGCACTAGTTGCTACACCTGAGTCAATCAATCCTGACATTCTTCCCTTATCCTACCGCTATGATCACAAATGGACGTCGGTTAATTATTTGAGAAGCAATTGTGCTTGATGTTTGACACATGGCCATGTGGTATCTTGGTGCCTCAGGATTGATGTCTATGCCTAGGCACCTTAACTTATTTCGCCTAATGCGCTCTGTGGCCTCTACCTGTGCCTCTTCTCTGACCCTCAACTCTTCTTCTTTTCGCTTCTTAGTAGTGTTGAGTCGCATTAGCATATCCTCTATAAGAGGTTCGTGATATAGCTTGACTCAACAACCACTAATATAGTTTGGCAGGTTATCACATTCTAGTGTGGCCAATTAAACTGCACCGCTAGTAGATATTCTATTAATGATCATGGATTTGTATCCTCTTTTTTCCAATTTACCAGCATGTTGCTTTAGTGTATAAACCAACACTAAATCTCCTTCTTTCAATCCTTCATCTTTGATGTGTGCATCGAAGTATGCCTTTTTCCTTTTCTTTGCAGCATAGATGCCTGTCGCCGCTCATAGCCTTGTCTCACCTAAGCATTCTAAATCAAAGATCCTAGAAGATAACTCGTGTCCATTCCACTCATGCTCTTGTGCTCGTTTTAAAGTTAGGATTATGAACTCTAAAGGTAGAACAACATTTTGTCCGAAGACCATCTAAAATGGGGTGGCATTGAGCACCGTTTTGTAGGCAACTTGGTAAGCCCAAACAATGTGATGCAGTTGTTTATCCCAATCAGAGCATTTATTATTTACCAATTTTGTCAATACATTACATAGGATCTTGTTTGTGCTCTCGCCTTGTCCATTAGCTTGTGGATGATAAGGGGCAGACTTCTTATGTATCACCAAGAATTCTTGGAGAAGGTTTTCGATGAATTCATTCAAGAAGTGCGTACCTCAATCACTCACTAACTCTATTGGTAGTCCATATCTAGTGAACACGTTCTCGAATAAAAACTTTGCTGTCGTTTGAGCATCATTCTTTGGCATGGCTTTTACTTCGACCCACTTTGTAAGATAATCTGTGGCTACAATAATGTATTCGGCATGGGAGTTTCTTGTTGGGGGGTTAACGGGACCTACAAAGTCTATACCCCACTTCGAAATTTATAAAATGCACATCCTCCCATCATTGGCCTCAAAGGCATCTTATCTTTTCGAATTGGGTATTGGGCATGTTGGCATGTGTCACATTTCTTCACATAGGTATGTGCATCCATATGAAGAGTGGGCCACCAGAGTGCTGAGAATAGAATGGTCTTAATTACTTGATCAAGACCAAAGTGTCCACTCGCAACACCACTATGTGCAGTTTCTAAGACTTTCAAATAATTTGATTCATGAACGCATAGTCTTAAATAACCATCTTTGCCTCTTTGGTATAGGTAATCTCCTATGAGGGTGTAGTCTTGGGCTTCTTGCTCCATGCTTCATTTCCTTGGTAGACTATCCTGATTGGGTAATGTTCCTGATCTCATAAATTCTGCCAATGGAGCACTCCATTCTAGAATTAATGATACGTGATAAAGAGTTGCATGCTCCACAAGGGGTTTCTTCTGGCACACTGGACAATTCTTAATCCACTCATGAATTTCTTTGTACATACTAGGCCAATACACTCCTAAACATTTTAGATTTTGCAATGTTCATTGTTTAGAATAGTGATTCCCTAGAAATCCTTCATGGGCTTGTTGCAACCAACTACTATGTTCATCATCCTCGACACAACAAGCTAGTACACCCTTTGTATCTTTTTTGTACATGCTTCGTGCCAATATTTGATGTTGTTGTGATTTTACAATTTCATCTTTGTTTGTTTTTACATTCTTGTTTGCCAGTCCGAAGGTTAGGATAGGTACCAACGTATTTGCCCATTTAGGAACAACTTCTAAATTGAACAGATAATCATCAAGCAATTCATCAGAGACTCCTTGCAGTGACTCTTCTGAATTGATACGAGAAAGGTGATCCGCTTTGAGGTGGGTCTTACCTATACTAACAACCACTTCAAAGTCGTATTCCATTAGTAAGAGGAACCATCTTACTAAGCATCCTGTATTACAAGATTTATTGACCAAATATAATAAGGTGTAGCTCAATGATGAGTAGCACCTCCTTTAATGTCAATCTGGGAAGACATGAGGATGGTATGAAGACCTCGAACAAGTGATGGCACAAGTGCGTGAGTGAGAAGCACACTAACATGCACACACATACACACACACGTGCACACAAGGCAAGAACAAAGAGAGAGACAATCGAGTTCTTTACATTACTCAAAAGTGCTCTTACAAGTTCAATCTACAACAAGCTAACCTCAAAAATGAGCTCTCTAGCTCTTTTTATAATTTTTTACTAGTTTTGGCCCTATCTAGACCTAGTGTCTAGCCTAGTTAAAAATTAGGTTCTAGGGCCTATTTGAGGGCTCAAATGGAGTCTAAAAAATATGAAAATTGATAGGCACGTACTTCTAATGCTCCTCAAGCTCAAGGACTCCTTGGCTTGCACAAATTGGAGTCAAAACTTTCCAAAAACAGTATTCACAATATTTGTGTAGTGATGAAAATCATTGTTATAAAGATGTTGATTTGCAAAAAATTGAATGGCCTATTTGCCAGATCTTCGTCGACTACTTTGTCTACATAGTCCTTCTTTTTGCTCTGAATCTTTCCGTTGGCTTCCTTGTCTCATCAGTCCTTGGGTGCCCTGACTACTATCAACACCCCCCCTCTCTTGCGTGTATTGTCTCTGACAGACCCTTCTTGCTGGGAGTCCTGGATGTAATATTCCACAACATGAGTGGCAAGCTAATGTTCTTGTATGCGTAGTCCTCTAGCCAAGTCTATCATCATGCGATCCCAATCAATAGGTCCTGGACTGTCCGGATGTGGCAGACGTAACTATCTGCATGGATGGCTTGTTCAAATGCGAATAGATGTAGCAAATGTGTTGGTTTGGGAATGAAAATCTTTGAATGATACTCCCAGAACCCTATAGGGAACATTTCTTCAAAGGTCTGCTTGAAGCATGCAGGTAAATACTTTATTCGTGCATGTCAAGCAAAGATTATGGTGACTGAGGGAGTCTGGCTCATGTCATAGACTAAATCCTGTTTACCTTGAGAGAATCCGGGGGCGGAGATGTATGGAGCTTGTACCTTCCGAAAGGTTTTGAAGACAATTGTCATGAGCTCGAATATTTTCATACACATTTTTGCTGCTATGTCAGGCACATTCTTTAGATGTGTAGACCAGTGTCGAATGGTTGATATCATATATGCTACAGTCAGGGTCCCTCGAGGTGGAGCAAAATATGGATAGTTGACCCATGCCGAGCATTCTTTATTGTTGCATACCTTGATTGCAAATACTTGCCATGATCTGTGATGGACCATTGGACAATAGCCTGGATTATACTTGATATACAGTGGCATGGTCGCCTAGGTGCTCATCATCTCAGTGTAATCAGTTAGTAACCACGCACGCCAATTAGGTTGGAAGATCGAGCCAGTGCGTGCATCTTTCGGTAAGTCAGTCGACTCAAATTGAGTGGCAAATGTGGGCTCCTTCCCGCCTTTTAACTTCTGCATTATAATCATGTAGAAAGACATAGTAAGGCATGTATTGCGGCTTTAATGTTGTGATTAACCGTTGGTGGAATAGGTGCTGAAAGTAAGAAGATCGAAGAACAATTTCTTCTAGATTTGTGAGGGATTGAATTTGCACGGCGACACGATCATCATGTGTTTGTCCCACTTTCTCAACCCTTTTGAGCCAATCTCAGACTCCAATTTCTAAAGTGTCCTGTCCTTCCTCTATAACTCGATCATCGGTTCTTGGCATCGACTCATATGGTTCTTCATAGCTGTCATCAACGGGGATTTCCACCACTGTATCAAGTTCTGGTTCTTTAGCTAGGGAGGGTGGCCTTTCATATGGTAAGAGAAGTGCTTGGAGTTCTGCCAACTGCTTTCGAAGGGTCTCCAATTCTTATGTCGATCGTTTCAAGATTATCGGCTCCTGTTGAGCTGTGTGGGCACTGGCGATCTACTTCTTTAGGTCAACCCATTCAGATTCTAACTTTTCATATGACTCCAAAAAAATTTGCATGCTCTTCAAGTAAGATGCAAATGTCTTCAGATGGAACTACTCTATACTTGGTAGGGCTCATGGCTTCTCCCGAGGTTCCTTCCATAGCTGCTTCGAAATTGTCTTGGTTTTGTTGCTGAAGCCACTTGTTCTCTTATAATGTTGCTGCCATGTGCTTCCTTAATAGCTTGAGATTGCGTCTGAGTGTAGCATTGGATATCATTTGTGCCTGGCGCACACTTTCTAGTTCCTTGACTGCTTTATCATCCACCGTGGATATCTTTGACTCCAATTCTCTGTGAGCCTGTTGTAAAGTGGTATGTTTTCTGCTAGGAGCGTTTGGTAAAAACTTTGAGAGTGTTGACTCTAGCCTACAGGCGCTGAAATTCTGCCTGGAGGGCAGCGGTGCGTTCTTCCAATTGATGGTATTCTTGTTGTAGCTGATGTGCACACTGAAGTAATGTATTAAATGTACTATTTACATTATGAGATGCAAGGGGGAAATTTTGGAATGTAGGGGAAGTGGGAATGGCAAGGGAGGTAGTGAATGTTGTGTCTGCCAATGACATGGCGAGTGGTGAGGTGGGGGATAGGGGAGTGGGAGATGGTGGAATTGTGGGGAGAGGTGTTGTGGTTGGTGAAATGTCCATTGGATCAGACAATGTGGTGCATGCAGGGGCTACCATGTAAGTTGGTATGGTAGGTGAAGTGAGTGTGGTGTCTGTGTAGATTGATGTTGTCACGAGCATCTGGGAAATGTGCCTCTGAGACACTGGAGTGCGGATTTACTGTTCATGAAAGATGGGTATTGGGGTGGGGTGATTGGGTTGAGTGAGGTATAGGGAGTAGACGGGAAGTATGGCTCATGGGATGGGGGTACCTGTAATGGGGGATAAGTTGGGAAACAAAGGATACCCTTTGTTGGTGGGGGGGTTCCAACCACACTCGGAATTATGGGGTGGCCAATTATGGGCTCAGAGGACAAAAAGGGTAAAGTGTACAGGGGATTGGTGATGGAAGAGAAAAGGGTGCCTTGTGAGGTTGGCTCACAAAAGGAGAAGGATGTGGATGAGGTTGGGTTGTAGGTGAAGGGAGATGTGATGACTGCAGTTTGTTCAAGGGTGGGAGGTGGTGGTGGTGGTGGAGAAGGGGGGGATGGGGGGTGTGAAGTATTTCGATGGCGATGCACCACAGTGTGCTCTCCTTCTCGAGAGCTCCACGATGATATGCTCGGAGTAGAAAACCGAGCTCCTAAGGCCGCACACAGTACTCCACACAGAGGCTGTAGAATACGTAGAAAACACAGTACACAGGGAGCACGAAGACAGACTTGTTAGGTCTTACAAATGCGATCGAACTTACAGTCCGTGACTGACTAGGCCACTATATGTTTTATTAAAGAACATATACAAAGAAGTGTCCGGTGGCCATTTGGCCTTTCATATGGACACTAACGGTAACAATCTCCCACTAAAGGCCAATATGGCGAGAGTAACTATGGGAGAAAAACTAAAGAATGATAAAGAATACCTGAGTGTAAGTATACAAACTATACCTCCCACCTGATGGGCATGTTACACAGTATACAAGTGACTGCGTAAGATCAAGAATCAAGTAACCCCCATCAAGTGACAACAGTGTCGAAAGCTATCCTGTGGTAGAGCTTTAGTCAAAGCATCTGCAGCATTATCTCGAGTGTGAACCTTCTCAAGAATAATGCTCTCAGTGGCTAAGCAATCTCTAATGAAGTGATACCTCACCTCAATGTGCTTGGTCTTTGCATGATAGACCGGATTCTTAGCCAAAGCAATGGCACTCTGACTATCACTGAGCAAGTGAGGTACATGCTGAGGTAAACCCATATCACAAGCAAGACGAGAAAGCCACAGTGCTTCCTTACATGCCTCACTTGCTGCAACATACTCTGCTTCTGTGGTGGAAACAACTGTACATTCTTGAAGACGAGATCTCCAAGAGATAGCACCTCCAGCAAAATGAAAAATGTACCCTGATGTAGACTTACGATTGTCTACGCAACCAGCATAGTCAGAATCTGTAACCAATAATGGATGCTTTCCCTCTACCTAAGCATAGACACTTGTCCTTAGTGCCACTCAGATATCTCAAAATCATTTTGACCGCTTCCCAATGTTTCTTGCCAGGATTAGACATATATCTACTCACAACTCCCACTGCAAATGCAATGTCTGGTCTCGTAGCTACCATAGCATACATGAGACTACCAACATCAGACTAATACGGAATTTTGGTCATGAATTCCTTTTCCTCATCTGATTTGGGGCAGTCATCCTTGCTCAATTTCACATATGTGGGTAAAGGTGTACTCAATGCCTTTCCACCCTGCATATTGAATCGGTGAAGTACTTTGGATAGGTACTCACTTTGAGACAAGTATATGCATCTTTTACTCCTATCACGAGTAATGCGCATGCCAAGAATATGTTTGGCATCCCCCAAATCCTTCATATCAAATGTCTGACTCAACTTCTTTTTGAGAAGTGACAAATCATAAGAGGACTTCCCAGCAATCAACATATCATCGACGTAAAGTATCAAGCATATCAAGCTGCCATCAGAACATCTCTTTGTGTAGAGACAATGATCCTCATTGCTCCGAGAATAGCCTTGGGACTTCATAAAAGCATCAAACTTTTGGTACCATTGTCTAGGTGACTGTTTAAGTCCATACAAGCTCTTCTTGAGCTTACAAACTAGACTTTCCTTGCCAGGAACTACATAACCCTCTGGTTGTTCCATATAGATCTCATCTGTAAGATCTCCATGCAAGAAAGCTGTTTTCACATCCATCTGGACTAGCTCTAAGTCCTCCATTGCAACGAATCCAAGCAACATGCGCAAACTAGTCATCTTGACCACTGGAGAGAAGATTTCCTCAAAATCAACACCATGTTGTTGCTTAAAACCCTTTACAACAAGTCGTGCTTTATATTTTGGAGAAGCACTATCTGATGTGAATTTCAGCTTATAGACCCATTTACATGGTAAAACTTTCCTGCCCTTTTGCAAAGGTACTAAGTCCCAAGTACCATTCTTGTGAATAGAATCCAACTCACTCTTCATGGCACGCTCCCACTTGACATGATCCTCTGTCTGCATAGCCTCTTTGTAGCAAGAAGGCTCACCGGCATCTGTTAGCATAACAAAATCTAAACCCGGAACATATCTATCAGGTGGATATGAGACACGTGTAGAACATCTCAATGGTTGCTGAACAGGAACATGTGCAGACTTATCTGAATGGACATTCTCTTGAACATCCCTATGTGCAGCATTTTTATGCATGCTAACCGGAGGACTAGTATCCTCAAACACCACTCTTCTCACTTCAACCTCCTTAATGGGTTGTTTATGCATCTTAGACTCATTAAAAATGACATCACTACTTCTGATCACTGACCGTGTTTCAGGATCCCATAAGCGATATCCAAATTGTCCTTCTCGACCATATCCAAGAAAAATGCATTTCTTTGACTTATGGTCCAACTTTTGTCTAAGATTCTTGGGTATATGAACATATGCTTCACACCCAAAAACTCGAAGATGATCATAATATGGTGGTTTCCCTATCCATAACTCTTGTGCCACTTTCATACCTTTGGCAGTACTAGGTGAAAGGTTAATCACATGAACTGCAGTCAATACTGCTTCTGCCCAAAAACCTTGTGAGAGGTTTGCATGATGCAACATAGAGACTACTCTATCTTGAATAGTTCTATTCATCCTCTCAGCTACGCCATTCTGTACTGGGGTATAAGGAGCTGTAAACTCTCTACGAATCCCTCTAGACTGACAGAAAAGGCTGAATTCATGTGAGGTATACTCACCCCCATTATCGGAACGTAAAGCCTTAAGCTTAGTTCCTTTTTCAGTCTCAACTGAAGCAAGCCATTTTCTGAAAGTAGGGAAAACATCATCCTTTGATTTGATAGGATATACCCAGACTTTTCTAGTAGCATCATCTATGAAAGTTACAAAGTAAAGAGAACCACCTAAGGACCTAGTGGGCGTAGGACCACACACATCTGTATGAACAAGATCTAAAGGCTGAATTGAAGAGTCAATGTGCGTTTTATGCACATTTCTGGTTTGCTTTCCATATTTACAATGCTCACAAAATGAAAAATCAGAGAAAGATAACACAGGTAAGTAGCCAGCACGAGAAAGATTTTCCATTCCACTACGAGATATATGGCCCAAACGACCATGCCAAATACAAGCCATAGGCTATTCAGTAACAGCTAACAAGTGTTCTTTCTGTGATACAAATAAAGGATAAAGTGAGCCAACTTTGCTTCCTTTTGCAATAACCATATTGCCCTTTGATATACGAAAGGACTGAGCATAGAAGACCACCCTGTAACCAAGGTCATCAAGTTGACCAACTGACATCAAACTGCGTGATAACTGAGGTACATGGCGTACATTATGCATAGTAAATTTTGAACCATCAATGAACTGCACAACCACATCTCCAATCCCCACAACATCACACTGGTAAGAGTCATCAAGTCTCACGGTACCAAGAGACTTTGCTGCATAATTAGAGAACCATTCTCTATGTGGTGTCACATGGAAAGAAGCACCAGAATCTAGCAGCCAGGTGTGGGAAAGAGAATCAGCCATAAGTGCCTCAGATGGCATAGTACTATCAAGTGTCAACACATCAGCATCATCAGAAATAGCATTAATGTCTTCAATCTTCACAGTCGAAGTAGATGGTGCAGGTAACTGTTTGACATGCCCATCAACATTCTGTCCTTTACCTTTAGCATTCTTTAATGCATAACAGTCTTTCTTCATGTGTCCTTTCTTATGACAATAATGGCATTCGATATCCCTCTTCCTTGATTTACTTCTACTCTTATTCCGTTGACCATTCTTTTCCTTGTTCTTGCTCCTGCCACGTTGTTGATTCTTTCCTTGGTAAGAATCACGAACATTATATGCATCTCCACTCTGAGTGCCAACCATAGATTTTCTATGAATCTTCTCACTCAAGAGTGCTCCACATATGTCCTCAGACAAGTTTACCACCAGGTGCACTGTTGCTAATAGCTGTGCAAAACATATCCCATGATGATGGCAAGGTGCATAACAACAATACTGCTTTCATTTCATTATCCATATCCATTTTCTGAGCCTGTAACTGGGAGAATATAACATCAAACTCATTTAGATGAGCAGCAACACTATCTGTGTCCTTCATACAAAGGTCATATAATTTTCTCATCAGATACACTTTATTTGATGCCGTCTCTTTTTCATATGTATTGCATAACTTCTTCCAAAGCTCCTCTACACTTTCACAGTCTAATACTATAAAGTAAACATTATCTGCCAGGTGCAAGCAAATGGTAGACCTGGCCATTTCATCTAACTCATCCCAATCATCTTCATCCATGTCAGGAGGCTTCTTTGAAATCCCATTTACTGGCTTCCATTGCCTCCTTTGAATCAGCACATCTTTAATCTGATTCTTCCATAAAGCAAAGTTTGTGCCATCAAATTTTCGGATCTCAAAATGGTCTTTGCCCTGCAAGTTATAGCTCCTCCTCGGAACACTAGCACTAGACCCTGATCCACTGGATGTGCCTGAGACCTCTGATGCCATGATCGTAGAGAACTGAATAGAATGATAATGGAGCTAGAAGAATCCAAACACCAACAAATAAGTGTATCAAGGAGTAAATCGACCACTATATAGTTGACTAAACCAGAAATCTGGAAAAATTTTGCCAGAGTATCCTCTGCAAAATTAGCAGATGACCAGTGTCAAAGTATCATAAAACTGCAAGTACTAACATGTCTACCTGCATAGTGAATCACTGACTCCAATGCATATAATCAGTTACCGAATAGAAGCCAACTAGGCTTATCGAGCACCTATGAACAACTATCATACATCTCCTATGGCAAGGCTGGGTAAGTCTTCCACCTGCATCACCGAAGAGACCTCGACATCTGGGTGTCTCTCAGTTAAGAAAACCTCACCACGACCCTCTTTATCAAATGTAAAAGGCTTTATGCAAAGAACGTAACCGCTATATCAATGACCACATGGACGTACATAAGCGGTATCCACAGAAGCGTACATGGTGTGTATGTGCTCAATATATGCAGTAAAATGACACTAAAAGGCTGAATACATAGCCCAAAAACTAGCCAATAACACTTGCAAGTGTCTGTCAACTCTGATAATTTAGGTTTTAAAAAACCTGCATAAATTTGCAGCGACTGCTCCCACCAAAACTGAAAACCCCTCGAGAAACCTATAGTTTTACCAGTGTGGCTGAAAATACAGCCCCAAAGGTTGATATTTATTGTCTGAAAAATACAAAGAACACTCTTCTTGATGTTCTTGGACCTGTGCGAAGAGAACTATGTGCAAAAGTACTTCGAAATGGCTCCAAAAACACCCCAAAATTGCTTCAGAAATAGGCTTTGAAAGCAAAAATGAAGCTTTGAGGGACCAAAACTTGTTCAAGGTAATGTCAACCTTAGTCTTTCCCCTTCTTCAAACACCACAAGAGTGTAGCTTAGTGGCAAGAGATTGCCACGGTTAAGCGAGCTCTGGGGGGAATAGTACTGGGATGGGTGACCTCCCGGGAAGTACCGGGAACCTCTATATTCCTTGATCGTTGAGGTCCTCCCTCGCGCGCAGCCAACGGCGCCAACGGTGGCTTCGGTGACTCGGATGACAAGGTATGCCAAGATCTATGCCTTGGTCGCCGCCTTGGTCGTAAGCCTTGGAGAAAGCCTTGGGGGGGGGAGGGGTTCTTGCTTCGCTCGCACAAAAGGAACAAAGCTTTTGCCTCGAATAGCTCTGATACCAGTGAAGTATTTCGATGGCGATGCACCACAGTGCGCTCTCCTTCTCGAGAGCTCCATGATGATATGTTCGGAGTAGAAAACTGAGCTCCTGAGGCCGCACACATTACTCCGCATAGAGGCTGTAGAATACACAGAAAACACAGTACACAGGGAGCACGAAGACAGACTTGTTAGGTCTTACAAATGCGGTCGAACTTACAGTCCGTGACTGACCAGGCCACTATATGTTTTATTAAAGAACATATACAAAGAAGTGTCTGGTGGCCATTTGGCCTTTCACATGGACACTAACGGTAACAGGGTGCGGGGGTGAGATGGGTGATGTTTGAACAAAAGTTTCAGTAGTGAGGTCAATGGTGGTGGTGGGGGTAATTGTGGTTTTGATGGTTATTTCTGGTTCTGTGATGGGTATTCTGAAATTCTTACCTGCACGTGGTAATGTGTTGACTCTGTGTTTGTCATACCTCACGGATTGGCGAACTGCTGTGTGGATAGCCTCCGAAACTCCTAACGATTCTGACACTAATTTGAGGGTGTTAATAAAATTTTGATCCACTCCCTCGTTTGCCAGCATTTCTTCCATCAAGGCTTGGCCTCATGCAAGGGAGAGTTGGTGCCTTTCTTGCACTGCTTTGATCGTATCGTATAACCTTTGTAGTTGAGTTGTGTATGCTGGAGCACCTACAAGTTCTGGCACTTCTTACTACTCATCTTGATGCCCATGTTCATATTCCTCCTCATCCTCCTCATACTCTTCATCTTCATCGTCCTCTTCATCCATTTCAACTATGGTAATAGGTACTTGAGAGGTTGTTGCCTGTGGTTGAACATCCCCCACTTGTTGTTCCTCTTCTAACTTGAGATCTACATCTCATAAGAACTGTTCGAAGTCTTCATTCGTGAGTTCTTCCAAGGTTGCTCCACTGGGAAATTCAAGATCGGTCGGGATGGGAGGAGATATCAAATAAGGGCCATCGGTGCTACATCTTGGAAGTCGTAGTGTAAATGGCCGAACCCTTCGGGGTGGTGGAGTAACATCCGGTGTTAGGGTGGCTCCACGTGGTTGAGCATAAGGTACTTGGACAGTTCCTCTCATCTTCTTGGAAGGGGGTCGAGTGGATGTCCAGCCTCTAAACTACTATAATCGATTCCACATCAGGGCTCATTGAATAGGGATGCCATAAGCCAAACACCTATAAATGATTCTAGTTAGAGCACAACATCCATATAGAACGTGCTTCCATGGCCATCGTTTGTGGCCTAGGTGTATCTGATCAATTATCCAGTGGGGTAGGTTGATGGTGAGGTTCTGTGTTTTTGCTAGATACAAACTAAACCATATCTTCTTGGGCGGCATGGTGAATCTATCCTGGGCGGGAAAAGCAAAGTGTTGCATGCACATTCGAAGGTGTATTGAAATATTGGGCATCATGGCCACCATGTCCTTGAGCTTGGTGAGGCTCCAATTCTTCATGTAATCAGGCACTAGGGTCTTCTCTCTGTTGGAATATGCATTTCTCGCATATCTACGGCCTCTCTCACTAAGTTGTTTGATAACCTAAATCTCTTGAGCTCATTTCCCCTTGTTAGAGATGGAAGCACAAATGATCTTGTACCTTTTGGGTGCTTGCTTGGAGTCAAGGTATTGATGAGATAGAAGCATCGCATGAAGTCAGGCTTTGGGAGCACTGAAGTATGCATCCAATCCTGCCTTCTCCCATATGGGACGTAGGCCTTCTGCATTTTGTAACTTTTCGAATTCCCTTGTAAAAAAGTGGTATTTACCTTCCTTCTCATTGAAGTCCAACTCTGACTCCCATAGGTATGATCCCTCTCCCAAGGGTCTTGCGACTTCACTAAACCAGTGGGAAGCCTTTCCTACAGGCATGGTATGGCCACTTGGGGGGTCTGCAATTCGTATGATTTGGATGGCCTGCAACTCTTCTGGTCTTTCATTTGTCTCCGACATGATTGGTAAACTCTCTAAATCAACCACTTGTTGGCTTGTGCCTGCTTGAGAGCTGGTTCCTATTGTGTCAGCCATGTTGAGGAAATTGCGGCCGGTTCTGTGAGAATATACAGATCAATGTTAACATTGCAAATGGACACAAAATGATGTTGTGTCCCTATTACAACATTAACTTAATGAATTTCGATGTGGTTATTAGGTTAGTGGCTTAGTGAGTGCTCGTGTCATTGTGAGTGTGAAGTGTGGTTAGCACATGCAGGGTTCCTATGTGCTAGTCAGGGTGGTAGAGTGGAGTGTGGATACAGTTACTATGTGGAGATGACTTTACAATGGGATCGGGTGGTTTATTACAAGTTTTGGGCTGCCAAACACAATGGATGGCTTTTATTTCTGGTTTTGTGGAGACTCTGAAGGGCTTTGTCAGAAGGTCTACTTGAAAATGAGGCTTTTTAGGGACCCATTTACAAGTGATTCTACCCGTGCTCAAAGAAGAATAGGTGTTTTTGTGTGTCAAATGAGAGTGGGATTCAGTTGTTCATGTGAGTGAATTTTTGTTGTACATGGTGTGTTTTATGTGCAGCTTTTTGAGCCTGCAAGCAAGCCTTGGGCACCCAAATTCATCTTGGTTGCGGGTCAGCCTTCATCGACCTCTTGGGTACCCAGATAGACTTTACTTTCTTAGAAGAATTAGTGTCCTATAGTTGATCACTAATATGAAGTTGACCCAGTGGTTCTGACTGGACCGCAACATGATGCTCGCCTTTCCACACCCACTCTTGTTTTGGTGGTTGAGACACCATGCTTCGTACTTTCTTTTGGCTTTGAGCATAGGTCATCTGCTTCTTATGCATTTGATCTGCCTTCGGTTGTCGTATCCTTCTGGCTTTTGGAATCAAAAGGGAGTTCCATCGTATCCTTGACTTCTTCGTTGAGACAATCATCCCTCTGCATCACATAGCTTTGGACAAGAATAGCATCATCATCTTCATGTGTACTCCTGGAAGGACCAGGAGTTTGTGCCTTTCCTAGTTCCTTGGGTGCTTCATTTTCTAACTGAAGTGTAATGCGGTTCTGATTTACCCAGAACTGAAGAAGTCCACTCCTTAGGTCTAGGTTGACTACATAATCATAGATCCAATCTTGACCCAAGTAGAGGCTCAGTGCGATCCTCATCTTGACACACTAGCACCTTAACCGTCAATAAAACATCCTGTATGCTGAGGGGAATTTCCACCTTGCCCATGAAAGGGGTTTCCAAACCTCCTAATCCTATGAGGTATGTTTCTATAGGATTGACACTTAATTTGAATTCTTGATAGTAAGAAAGTCTAACTGCACTAGTGGCTGCACGTGAGTCAATCAAGGCCCGTACAGACCTTGCACTATTTCCCTATCCTATCTCTAAAGTCACAAAAGGACGTCGGTCAATTATTCTATGAGAACTCACACTTGAGACTTCACACATAGCCATACGATATCCTGGATCCTCATATTCATCTGTCTTAGGCTGATATCTACCCTGTCTTTTCAACTTCATTCTTCGGATTCACACATGTTCTTGTGCAACTCTCAATGTAGGTATCAAGAAGTCCAATGGTAGCACAACATTTTGGCCAAACACCATCTGAAAGGGGGTGGCTTGGAGTACCATTTTATAGGCAACTCTATATGCCCAAACAACATGGTGTAGCTCTTTATCCCAATCAGAGCGTTTATTATTCACTAATTTCGTCAGTACATTGCATAGAATCTTGTTGGTACTTCTAGCTTGTTGATTAGCTTGTGGATGATAGGGAGTAGACTTCTTATGTACTACCAAGAATTCTTGGAGAAGATTTTCAATGACTTCATTCAAGAAGTGAGTGCCTCTATCACTTACTAGATCTATGGGTAGCCCGTACCTCGTGAATACATTTTCGAATAGGAACTTACCTGTCATTTGAGCATCGTTCTTCATTGTGGCCTTCACTTCTACCCACTTAGTCAGGTAATCAGTGGCAGCAATGATAGACTCAACATGGGAACTCTTAACTAGGGGATTAATAGGACCAACAAAGTCTATTCCCCACTTAGAGAATGCACATCCACCCATCATAGGTCTCAATGGCATCTCATCCTTGCGTATCGGATATTGAGTTCGCTGATAGACATCGCATCTCTTCACATAGGTATGTGCATCCATGTGAAGGGTGGGCCACCACAACCGTGCAAGTAGGATTGCCTTAATCACTCGGTCTGGACCAAAGTGTCCTCCTGCTACACCTTGGTGAGCAGTTTCCAAGATTTTAAGATATTCTCTTTCATGAACACATAATCTAAGGTAACCATCTTTGCCACGCTTGCATAAGTTATCTCCAATGAGTGAGTAGTCTAGGGCTTCTTGTTCTAAACTTCTTTGCCTAGCCAAAGTCATGTCTTGAGGGAATGTTTTCATCCTTAGGAAGGCTACTAATGGTTTGTTGATGCGGCAAAAGTTTGAATCTTATCAAACCTGCGGAATTCACCGCACCATGAAGAACTAAGCTAGAGTGATATTAGAACACCTCTATAATCATCAATAGCTTAGCAAACTTTTGGAACCGAAAGCTTTATAACCGTATTCAGTGCAAACTGAAAATTCACTTTACAGAAAGCTTCACATTTCTTTCAAGCTTTAATTCTGAACTGATTCACTTCAAACTTTATACTATTGTGTTTGGTTACAGTTAAATAATCTTTCCGTTACTTAATTATGCAAGAACTCTGTTTTGGAGCCACCAAAATATCCCCGAAACTTCACCAGACTGTTATCGGATTGTCACCGTAATCTTACCGAAATGTTACCGGAATCAACTGCAATTTTGTTTGTAGTTACTTCAAATGATTATTGATGAAGTAAGGAAGTAATACCTGAGCTTCCTTCACTGAATTAATTCTTTCTAAAGTTTAGGAAAAACTTCACCAATTCTGAATATCTTTTATGGTCAGTCTTTGTACTGTGTATACATGTCCCGTTTCACAAACTCTTTTTATCAGTTTGTAGTCTAGACTCCTAGCTTCAAGACGAGCTATCACTCATGAAAAACTTTACACTGTGCTGTGAGATCTAACTCTCAGAATTATGGGAAAAGGTTTACTGAGAAAAAACTGTAACTGTTAACTAACTTTCACAATAACATGAAATCACTTAGATTTCTTCACACGAGAAGAATGCGCTCAGATTTTTCCACATGAACATGTGTTTTCTATTAGAGAAGATGTGTACAAACTAGCTTGGCCTCTCTTTGCTCAAAGCTATGGAAACTCTCCTACACTGAGTAGTTTCTTCTTACCATCTCTCTCACATGAATACCCGACTATTCAGGTTCTATTATTTATCTCTACATACGCAATCTCTGGCGTCTACTACAAAGCGCTTCTACTGTTTCTACACTCTTAGCTCACTTTGGAGTTCTATCTTCTCATCTATATATACATTTTGTTTCGAGATTCAAAACTCGTAATTCTAGAAATTTCTACACTGTATATTACAGGCGTGAATTTGTCCCTTCACTAAGGCTTTGATTTATTTATTTTTTGAATGTTTTGTTTCTGCTTCTCTTCATCTTTTCTTCGTCTTCATGCCTAACTAGTGAGTGATTCTTCAACATGGTTCACTCCAATCTGGTACTAGAGACACTTGGTACAAAGTAGCGTACTCCACAGGTGGTCTAATACGATAGACTAGGCATTCCTTACACATCCTATGAACATCTACTTCCATAGTCGGCCAGTGCACTCTGAGTCTCTTGAGTGTTTGTAAAATTCTTTGCCTCGAGTGGTGTTGCTCCAATGCACCCACATGTGCTAATTGCAACCATTTAGCATACTCATCCTCTTCCACACAACAAGCTAATATTCCCTGATCCGTATGCTTGTACATACTCCCTGCCATGATATGGTACTTCTGGGCTTTCACTATCTCCCTATCGTGAGTGTTTATTACTGCATGGTTAGGCCCGTATGTGAAAACTGGCACTAATGTCTTAGCCCACTGAGGTACAACTACCAAATTATATAAGTAAGCATCAGGAAGGTCATCTGATACTCCTTGTGGGGCCTCTCCGGATGTGAGCCTAGAGAGATGATTTGCTCTCAAATGAGTCTTGCCTTTCCTCACCAAAACCTCAAAGTCGTATTACATTAGCAAGAGAAACCATCTCACCAATCTACCTATATTGCATGGCTTGTTCACTAAGTACAACAATACCTGATGGTCTGTAAAAACTTTAAACTTATTTGCGAGAAAATAGTGTCTAAACTTTTTAACAACATAAACCATGCCTAATCCTTCTCGTTTAGTGGTCATGTAGTTCCGTTCAGTTGTGTTCAACTATCTTCTAGCATAGGCAATAGGAAGATCCATATGAACCTCACCAATAGGTTATGCAAGTACACATCCCATCGCATACTGGGATGCATCCACATGAACATGAAAGGGCTTGTTCCAATCTGGTGTGGTTAAGATTGGTGCTGAACATAATCTTTGTTTAAGCTCATTGAAAGAATTCTCACACTCATCCGTCCACTCAATGTTAGTAAAAAGAGCATATAGAGGCTTTGCAATGATGGCATACATATGAATGAATCCGTGATAATAGCCACAATGCCCCATGAAGGTCTGTACCTCCTTGACAGTCCTTGGCCTAGGTAGCTCTGCTATGGCTGTTACCTTCTCCTCGTCCGTGGATATGCCATTCCTTGACACTATGTGTCCTAGAATCTTGCCTTGCCTGACCATGAAAACACACTTTTCTGGGTTCAGGGAGACTTGATATTCTCTACATTTGTCAAAGATTTTCCTGAGTTCGGATATGTGTGTCTGTCTAATGTTGGAATGAGCACAAAGATCGTCAACATAGACTTCTAAATTCTTCCTCAGGAATTCCTTAAACACATGGCACATTAGCCTCTGAAAAGTGGCTGGTGCATTGGTGACGCCAAATGGCATTACCCAAAAAGCAAATATGCTCCACTCTGTGGCAAAAGTCACCTTATGCTGATCTTCCGGAGCTATGGCTACCTGATTGTAGTCCGAAAATCCATCAAGGAAGCTGTACGCTTCCTTGCTTGCTACTCTTTCTAGTAGATGCTCGATGATAGGAAGTGGATAGTTATCTCGAGTAGTGGCTGCATTAACCTTCTTCAAGTTGATGTATACACGTAACTTTCCATTTTACTTGGGCACCACTACAATGAGGGATACCCATTCAGTGTGCTCAATTTCATAGATAAATCTAGCTTCAACCAAGCGATCTATCTCTTCTTTTATCTTGGCTGCATAGTTATCGTTATATGTGTATGGCTTCTATTTAGAGGGTTTTGCATCTGAGGTCATGGGAATCATGTGTGAGCATATGTTTGGGTCGACACCTTTCAAGTCCTTATAACTCCAAGCAAATACATCTCTGTATTCTCTTAACAAGGCTATCAACTCTTGCTCTTCTTCTTCTGTCAAGTCATTTCCTATGTATGTGCATCTTTCTTCTCCTTCTTCTATGGCCACAACTATTTTCTTGGTGGTTTCTTTGTTATCATAGGCCTCTCCTACTTGTGCCTTGCGCTTTGGCATTCTTATCATGACTGTCCTATCCTCTATCTCATACTTTTTACAGTTTCCACGGACCTCAAACGAAGATTCTTCCTCTTCTAGTGTGACTTCTCTCTTCTTTCTTTTCTTTCCTTCTATCTTGGGGGTCAATTGTGTGGTTAATCTCACATCATTTGTGAGCTCTCCGTGTCTCTGAGAGCAAGCTTCTACTTCATAGAAGTATTCTTCATCTGATGCAAAAGGTGGGTCCATAATGATTGACTCTAGATCGGAGTCACTTGAATCCTCAAATGCATCACCGCTAGGTTCACATTCTTCTAAAACTAAATCTCCCATGATTGGCTCTATTGAGAAGATTGAAATGTCATAACCATCCTCATCACAGTGGGGTGTCCATTGCTCTTCATTGATGGCTACATCCATTTTTGCTAAAATTTCCACCCAGCCGTGAGGTTCAAATTCTTCATCAAGAAATACTACAGGTGCATAGGCTGGGTCTTGAACTGATCTATGGGTTTCCTTCACACCTATCTCTCTAGCTTTTTCTCTCCTCTCGTCTTCCACTGCTACTTTACACATCCACAAGTGGGTGTCTTCATGCATCCATGAGGATTCTGATCCTATGGAATGCACTAACTCAGTATCACCCTTGGCTCTATGGATGGGATTCCATTGAATGGGGGGTACATCTCTATGAGAATAGTCCTTGAGATTGACTTTGGTGGTAACACCTAAGTGTTGTAGGTACCTGACAAATGATTAGAACATCCAGAGTCAATGTAAAATACCGTACATCTTCATTATCTGATGTACTGATTGAGTTCATCATCAATGATGTATGACTTTCATTCTGTGTGTCATTTGCATAGTTATTGTAGGTGGTGTTGTAGGATTGATTCTATCCCCAACTTCTTGTTCCAGCTCTACCATAGTCTCCTCTTTGACTCTGTCTACCTCTTTGAAAATTACTCTGATATCTTCCACCTCTACTTCTGCTATTATTATTTTGCTTTTGATTCGATCCTTGTTGATTATGCCAACAGTCATGAGCTAGATGATTACTTAATCCACAAATCCAGCAAGCCTTCTTGTTGATATTTTGACTACCTCTTCCTCTTCCAAAACCTCTTGTTCTTCCTCTACCAGTGCCTTTACCTCTTGCATAATAAGCCTGAGAACTCAACTCCTCTTCATCTTTTGACTTACCTTTATCTCCTTTCTTCTTGTTCTTCATGTACATTGCGGAACTTTGTCCTTTATCTCCATCTCCTTTCAGATCTTGCTCATATGTGAGCATCAAACCAAGTAACTGGTTCAAATCTGGAACATAATGATTTAATGAAAGTTCTGTTGATAAGACAAAAGGTTTCCACCTTTCATCTCCTCTCAGTCCTGCGAGCACTTGCGCTATCAATCTGTGATCTTCAATATCTTCATCTATGGATCCAAGACTATCTGCTAGATCCTTCATCTTAGTAACATAGTCAATAATGCTTTGACTTGACTTCTTTTTGAACGTTGTGAAGTCGGACCATAAGCTAGGCTTCCTAGCTCTCGTCGTATTTTGGAAATGATCTTCCAATGCTCTCCATATGTCCTTCGCTTTCTCCAGACCTCTAATATGTGGTAGTAGATAATATGTAACGGTATTATAGATGTAGGCTCTTGCCATTGCATCTTTCTTCTGCCATAGCTTCAAAGCTTATAGCTCTTCTTTTTCCGGTTGACTATTGTCTTCAAAAGTCGGCTTCTTTTCTTCTCCTGTTGCATACATCATTAAGTCCCTACTCATAAGTGTTGGTGCAATATGCAAGCCTTCACATTTGGCTTGGAACCTTGAAGGATATCTCTACATGAGATAAAGACCATAGAAACCTATGCCTATGATTTATTACTTTTTATCCATTGTAAAAGTCTATATGACTTTACCCACTTATGTAATCACACCTAATTGATTGGGAGTCGTGAAGAAGGTTGTTGATTAGTTGAGAGAATATCTCAATCAACTTTTAGGATAAAGATTCTAGGAGGTTGATTTGAATTCAAATTCAAATTATCACTCAACTTCTATAAAAGCTACAAGTAAAAAGTCGCGGGTGTTCTTCACTCATCCGGAGGCATTTCTGTACTAATTATTGAGTGTGTGAGGTCTACTTCATAGCCTACACCTCTGAGTACCATTGAGCTATTTTTATCATGCCAATGGGAATGTACATTCATATGATCTAATACAAATACTTACATTCATCTACTCTGTGATTCTCTGAGTATGTTACTTCAAGTCTGTCAGCTTCTACAAGCCATATCTCTGTGATTACTCAACCAAATCAAGTGATTCAAAGCACATTGGATTCAGCTCCAAGTCTTCTACATTCTTAGAAATTTTGAAGCAAATTGGTTCAGCCATTGCAGAGAAATCGCAGTCGAAGTGCTCACTGGTCTGTGACTGCAAAGCTCCTAAAATATCGGGGGTAACTACAATTTTGCTAAAGTGATTTCTCAGTGTATAGTTTATCAATTCTTCTAATTCCACTTGCAAATTGTAGCTTGTTAAGCTAATTTAATATGTCTAGAAGGAATTTGATCAATTGTGAGTGTGCTGGTCATACTGAGTGAAAGACTGAGCAGGTGTCAACACCAAAATAGCAAGTTTTCTTAGAAGTGTGAAGTGCAAAGTCATCTGTTTTGAAACGATCATTACACATATCATTTGCAAAGTACATATATGCTTTCTTGGTATCATTTGGAAGCTAATCAAGTCTACTAAGCACTCCTGGAGTCTCTGAGGGCTGGTGCAAAGCAGGACTAACAACACCTACTCAATCTCTGAGTGTATCCAAACATCCTCTCCCAAGAGTGGTATCAGAGCAAATAAGGTAAACATGGGAGATGGTTTTCCTTCATTCATTGACAAATTGGACAGGAACAATTACGAAGCTTGGTCTCTAAGGATGAAGACCTATCTACAAGGAAGAAGCTTATTTGGATTCATATCAGGAGATGAGGAATTGCCCTCATTCAAAGCTGGAGGTCTACCCACCAAGGAAGAACAAGAGAGACTCAACACATGGTGTGCAAAAGATGCATTGGCAAGGTCATATCTTCTTAGCTCTATATCTGATTTCCTTTTACCTCATATAAGGAATTGCAAGACTTCCCAAGAGACTTGGGAAACCTTGTCAACATATTTTTC
Source organism: Ceratopteris richardii (assembly GCA_020310875.1). Classification (NCBI taxonomy): domain Eukaryota; kingdom Viridiplantae; phylum Streptophyta; class Polypodiopsida; order Polypodiales; family Pteridaceae; genus Ceratopteris; species Ceratopteris richardii. The sequence continues at coordinate 96,170,453 of CM035427.1, read as the reverse complement.
ATCAAGTACAAGGACCAGAAAGAATCAACTATGGATTGAATTCACTACTCTTAGGAAGCAATCAAACCAATCAGTTTCAGACTTTGTCACTAGGGTCAAAGACATTGCAGACCAGCTTGCAAGTATTGGAGAGGAGATTGAAGAGGAACAAATAGTAAGGCAGGTAATCAATGGACTAAAAGCTGATGACAAATGGGAGAGCTTTACCACAGCAATGGACCTATACATGGACATACATGCTCCTGATCTAACAACTCTGATTGGTCAACTCTTCACACATGAAGAAAAGCTTACAAGGAATGGAGAGCAATCAAAAGATAACAACCCCTCTGCTTTATACACTGATAAAAAGGTTAAAGACAAAGGTAAAAGTAAGAAGGTTGATGAAGAAGGTTGTACCTCCCAAGCAAACTATGCAGGGAGAGGTAGATCTTCAAGAGGTAGAGGCAGAGGAGGTAAGCAAGGTAGGGGGAGATCCTACAATTCATCACCATGCAATATATGTGGTCTATCTAACCATACCACAGATGAGTGCTACAGAAACTATAAGAATCAGAGAGGAAGAGGCAATCAAAGAGGTGGATACTCTCAAGGCAGAGGAAGGTTCAACCAACATCAAGGCTACAATGGCTACAACAACAATTACAACAACAACCAAAATGGTAATTACTAAGGAGGATACAGAAATAGGAAGGACTACAACAACTATACAGAGGAGCAAGATGACTCCCTATTGATCATGAATATGACTTCAAAGTCAGGTATCAATGATAATCACTTATTCTATATTGATTCAGGATGTTCTAATCATGTAGCTGGAAATGTGGCACTACTTTCTGATTTGGAAGAACCCAAGGGCAAACATCAGGTACAGACAGGTGATGACACTAAACATTCTGTTGTAAAGATTGGCAATGTAAAGACTAGTGATGGTACTCAAAACTTATTGAGCAGAGTACTTTATGTCCCAACTATCACCAAGAACTTAATGAGTGTAGGTCAGATTGTGGAAAAAGGTTTGCAGGTCAGGTTCAATCAACATGGAGCATATGTGGAGGATCCAAGACATGGATTCAAGAGGATTGCCAAGGGAGAGAAATCAGGTAGATTATTTACTTTTGAACTAGAAGACACAAAGAACATTGCTTTATACAATTACAAAGATCAAACACTTTCAGAACTGGAAATTTGGCACAAGAGGTTAGGTCACATAGGTGAAAGGACCATGAAACAAATGTGCAGGGATCAATGTGTGCTTGGGATACCTAATGTATCCAAGCAACACATGATATACAAGTGTGGAGCTTGTCAACTTGGTAAGTCACACAGATTACCATATTCAAAGAAAGGTTTTATGCATGAAGACTATCTGGAATTGGTGCATACAGATGTTTGGGGACCTAGCAAGGAACCCTCCATTTCAGGATCAAGGTATTATGTGTCCTTCATAGATGATTATAACAGATGGACTGTGTTATACTTTATGAAGCACAAGGATGAAGTTGAAAAGATATCTTGCATTAGTTGAAAATCAAACAGGTAGAAACTTGAAGAAGCTAAGGTCAGATGGAGGTGGAGAATACTTCTCCAATGAGTTTGAAGATTTCTTGCAGGAAAGAGGCATCAAAAGGGAGATAACCACAAGGTACTCACCTGAACAAAATGGGGTAGTTGAAAGAAGAAATAGGCTCATTGTTGAAACAGCTAGGTCTATGCTTAATGAAAAGAAGTTGCCAAATTATCTTTGGGCAGAGAGTGTATCTACTGCCACATATCTCATTAACAGGTTGCCATCAAAATCACTTGATGGTATGACACCCTATGAAGCTTGGCATGGTAAGAGACCATCTTTGGATCATTGCAAAATCTTTGGTTGTGTGGCATATGTGCATATTCCCTCACAGGTAAGGGAAAAGCTAGACCCTAAAGCTGAAAAATGTATCTTTATTGGTTATGATTTGAACCAAAAAGGGTACAGATTCTACAACCCCTCAAACAAAGGCTTCAAGGTAAGCAAAGATGTCATCTTTGATGAGAATGACTCATGGTATGAAAATGAATGCAGGAAGGTTAGTCTACCTTATGACATGGAAGAAGACTTCCCAAAGCTTACCAAGGAGGAACCAATCCAGAAGGAAGACTCAAGTTCAGATGATGATGACACAATTAACCTTGAGGAATTCAAGGCATGGAAGTCAAAAGGGAAGATGAAAATGAAGAAGCTAGAGGATGTACCAGAATCCTCAACTCAAGCAATAAGGAGATCTCAGAGAGAGAGTAAGAAGCCTATCAGATATGGGTATGACACTTCTCTTGTAACTAAGCATTCTGTATATCTTGCAAAGGATTTGTTGAATGAAGAACCAGGTTCATATGAGGAAGCAATCACAAAGACAGAATGGAAAGAAGCAATGGATGAAGAAATAGAGGCTCTCAAGGAGAGTGACACATGGGATTCGGTACCAAAGAAGGACTCTATGAAGGTGATAGGATCCAGATGGATCTACAAACTCAAAAGGAACTCAGATGGTACAATCAACAAATATAAAGCTAGGTTGGTAGCCAAGGGTTTTGCACAAACCCAAGGCATTGACTATGAAGAGACATTTTCTCCTGTGGCAAAGATGCCAACAATCAGAATTTTGGTGAGTGTTGCAGCATCCAAGAATTGGAACATGTACCAATTAGATGTCAAGGATGCTTTCTTGAATGGATGGATATGTGAAGAAGTCTACATGTCACAACCACCTGGGTATGAAGATCCCAAGAAGGTAAATCATGTTTGTAAATTGAAGAAGGCTCTGTATGGTTTAAAGCAGGCACCTAGAGCATGGAACTACAGGTTGACAACATACCTCCAAGATCAAGGGTTTACTATGAGCAAGGCAGATACATCATTGTTTATCAAAAAGAGCAATTCAGAGGTAATCTACTTTTGTGTTTATGTTGATGACATCATCATTACAGGTAATGATGTCCAAGGGATCAGAAGAATCAAAGAACAGATGATGAAGGAGTTCAAGATCAATGATCTTGGATTATTAAAGTACTTCCTAGGTCTTGAATTGGTTTATACTAATTCACGTATATATATCACTCAGAAGAGGTATGTTTAGGATATGTTGAAGAAATTCAATTTGCAGGATGCTAAAGTCTCAAGAACTCCTATGGAGGTCAACCTAAAGCTAAGTGCTCATGAAGGTGAAGAAGTCCAAGACATCACAGGATATCAGAGTATGGTAGGTAGTTTGAATTATGCTACCTTGACTAGAATTGACATAGCATATGGAGTTAGTGTGCTAAGTCAATTCATGCACAAACCAAGGGTACCTCACCTAGAGGAAGCAAAGAAGATCTTGAAGTATCTAAAGGGAACTCAGAATCATGATTTGTACTTTCCTTATACATCAGATATTGACATTAAAGTATATTCAGATGCAGATTGGGCAGGATGCAAGGATGACAGGAGGAGCACATCAGGATACATATGTTTTGCAGGTGATAAACCTATTTCTTGGTCAGCCAAGAAACAACCAACAGTAGCATTATCATCCACCGAAGCAAAGTACAGAGGCTTAGCCAATGCCACTCAGGAAGCTATTTGGTTAAAGCTTTTGTATACAGAGTTAGGCCTATACTCAAGGCCACCAATCATCTTTGGTGATAACACAAGTTCTCTCCACCTTGCAGCTAATCCAATATATCATGCTAGGACAAAACACATAGAGGTTCATTACCACTATGTGAGAGAGAAGTTGCTTAGCAAAGACATTCAGTTGACTTATGTATCTACTAATATGCAATGTGCAGATTTACTCACTAAAGCTTTGGATGGAAACAAGTTATGCAAATTCAAATCCATGATTGGATTGCAGGATGTAATTGAAGACTGAAGAAGAAGACTTAAGCCAAAATGTTTGGCTTGAGGGGGAGCTGTTGGTGCAATATGCAAGCCTTCACATTTGGTTTGGAACCTTGAAGGATATCTCTACATGAGATAAAGACCATAGAAACCTATGCCTATGATTTATTACTTTTTATCCATTGTAAAAGTCTATATGACTTTACCCACTTATGTAATCACACCTAATTGATTGGGAGTCGTGAAAAAGGTTGTTGATCAGTTCAGAGAATATCTCAATCAACTTTTAGGAGAAAGATTCTAGGAGGTTGATTTGAATTCAAATTCAAATTATCACTCAACTTCTATAAAAGCTACAAGTAAAAAGTCGCGGGTGTTCTTCACTCATCCCGAGGCATTTCTGTACTAATTATTGAGTGTGTGAGGTCTACTTCATAGCCTACACCTCTGAGTACCATTGAGCTATGTTTATCATGCCAATGGGAATGTACATTCATATGATCTGATACAAATACTTACATTCATCTACTCTGTGATTATCTGAGTATGTTACTTCAAGTCTGTCAACTTCTACAAGCCATATCTCAGTGATTACTCAACCAAATCAAGTGATTCAAAGCACATTGGATTCAGCTCCAAGTCGTCTACATTCTTACAAATTTTGAAGCCAATTGGTTCAGCCATTGCAGAGAAATTGCAGTCAAAGTGCTCACTAGTCTGTGACTGCAAAGCTCCTAAAATATCGGGGGTAACTACAATTTTGCTAAAGTGATTTCTCAGTGTATAGTTTATCAATTCTTCTAATTCCACTTGCAAATGGTAGCTTGTTAAGCTAATTTAATATGTCCAGAAGGAATTTGATCAATTGTGAGTGTGCTGGTCATACTGAGTGAAAGACTGAGCAAGTGTCAACACCAAAATAGCAAGTTTTCTTAGAAGTGTGAAGTGCAAAGTCATCTGTTTTGATTTGATCATTACACATATCATTTGCAAAGTACATATATGCTTTCTTGGTATCATTTGGAAGCTAATCAAGTCTACTAAGCACTCCTGGAGTCTCTGAGGGCTGGTGCAAAGCAGGACTAGCAGCACCTACTCAATCTCTGAGGGTATCCAAACATCCTCTCCCAACAATAAGTAAGGCTTCCATTCGCATTACCCATGCAGGATAATTATCTCTGTCCAATTTATCAATAGAGATGTGATCTGCCATGGTCTTCTTGTTTCTGTTCCTATCGGTGAGTATGACTTCAAAAAAAATTTACCTTTACAAACCTTTACTCTTGAGGATGACTTCAGAACTCTTTCTTTATGTCGTTTGGTGTTGATCATGTTGGAGATAGACGTCTGCGAAAGCACGCGAACAACACAAGGAAGAAGAAGAAGCTTGGAGCACAAACACACAATACTGAATGTATTACTAGAGAATGTACAAAGATAAGTAGCCCATTAGGGCAATAGGCATATATAAAAGCCGGGGGAAAAAACCTCCTAAAGAGGGAAAAAAGTGCCCCGGCGGTCCTAGTGTGTTCACACACATCACTACCTAAATATATCAACAAATCCCCCCTGGGAGTAATGCGGTGAACAAGGAGCTAGCACTCATGTATAAGGAAGTGCCAAGCTATGTGGAAATCACTCCACAAAAGGAAGTAAGCCCAAAGCTTTGCGGAAAGCTTCAAACTTCTCCCTAGGCAGAGCCTTTGTGAAAAGGTCTGCAATGTTCTCCTGGGTGGGCACATATGCCAAGCTGATCTCCCCAACAGAGAACCTCTCCCTGACATAGTGATAATGCACCTCAATGTGCTTAGTGCGAGCATGGAACACAGGGTTCCTCGCAACTGCCAATGCGCTCTGACTGTCAATGAAGATGGTGGTGGCAAAAGACTGGCCAACACCCAAATCAGCCATTAGGCGTCTGAGCCACACACACTCAACAGTCGCTCTGAAAGCTGCCCTATACTCAGCCTCACAACTAGAAGTGGCCATAGTAGGCTTCTTCTTGCTCAACCAAGATATACATGAGCTACCAAGCATGAAGCAAAAACCACTGGTGGACACACGAGTGTCATAGCAACCAGCCCAATCTGAGTCAGAAAAAGCATGCAAATCTGGCGGTAGTGATCCCCCCTTGGGATAAAACAACCCAAGTAGCTGAGTACCACTCAAGTAGCGAAAGATGCGCTTAACCACTTTCCAATGCGTGACTCCTGGGCAATGCATAAACCTGCTCATCTGTGAGACAGCAAACTGAATATCTGGCCGAGTAATGCATAAGTAAATCAAGCATCCAACAGCCTGCTGATAAAGAACAGCATCAAATGCATCTCCAGCATCATGAAGACTCAATCGTAAACCTGTCTCCATAGGAGTGGCAATAGGCTTACAGTCTTCAAAGCCAAAACGCTGCAATAATGTGTCAATATATTTTGTTTGACACAAAGCCATTCCACCATCAACGTGCATAAACTGAATGCCCAAATAGTGATGCAAATGCCCCAAATCAGACATCTCAAATGAGGCATGCAAATCAGCCTTAAAATCAGCAATATGTGTCTCAATAGGACCAGTGAGCAGCATGTCATCAACATAGACAACAATGATCAGAAGCACATCATTAGCACGCTTAACATATAAGGTGCTTTCAGTTGGACTGTTCTCAAAACCATGTGCAATCAGATAGGCATGTATCTTCTCATACCAAGCATGTGGTGCTTGCTTTAAACCATATAATGCCTTCTTTAACCTGCAAACCTGGTTTTCATGCCCTTTCTGCACAAAGCCACGACGCTGAAAAACATACACTTCTTCATGCAAGTCACCATTCAGAAATGTTGTTTTAATGTCCAACTGATGTACATTCCAACCATGATGGGCTGCAAGTGCAGAAATGCTCCGAATAGTAGTCATACAGCATGTAGGTGCAAAGGTCTTATCAAAATCAATGCCTCGTTCCTGTGCATAACCCTTTGCAACAAGCCTAGCCTTATACCCGTCAACTGTACCATCAGGTTTACTCTTCAGCTTGTATACCCACTTAGTGCCAATGGCCTTCTTGCCAGGAGGAAAGTCACATAAAGACCATGTACCATTCTTCATATAGCATCATATTCAGATTGCATAGCAGCCATCCAATTTTCTGAATTTTGTGCTTCATCAAAAGAAACAGGCTCATTCTCATCACAGAGACTAGATGCAGCCATAGCATAGCAATCTGATGCAAAGGAGGCACTATGAGAGCCTGAACGAGTACGATATGACAAAGGTGGATCTAATTTGCTGTCACGCAAAGTCTGCACCAGCCATTTTGGCATAGTTTTTGCCTGCTCAATATCAGCTCTCTCATCAACAAGTGCGTCATGTAAATCTGCATCAGAAATGGAATGATCTGCATCATCATATGAAACCTGCAAAGGCTGAGAAGTTGCCTCATTAGGACCACCACTAGACTGTCCACGTGTAAAAAGAGGCATCAAAGTATCATACATGTCTTTGGAGCTAACAGATGTCTCCTTAGTACATGAAAGCAATGGCTGAATAGCATCTTCCACAAAGACAACATCACGGCTAACCAGAATGTGTTTATTCTGTGGATGATACAAACAATAGCCTTTACTTTCAGAATTGTACCCAACAAAAATACATTTTACTGCCTTATCATCCAATTTTCTATGATGTTGTTCATGCGCTAATGCATATGCCAAACAACCAAAAACACGCAGATGAGAAACAAATGGCTTGCGGTCATGCCAAGCCTCATATGGAGTGATAGACTGCAATGCTTTAGTGGGACACCTGTTCAGTACATATGATGCACACATGACAGCCTCAAGCCAGAAACTATGTGGTAAAGCCTGACTTTTGACCATGCACCTCGCCATCTCCATGAGTGATATGTTCTTTCGTTCAGCAACTCCATTCTGTTGAGGTGTATACGGCACTGTACACTGGTGTTTTATCCCACGTTTAGCCAGAAATGCATTAAAATCTGAAGACATATATTCCCCCCCTCGATCAGAATGGAGGGTGCCCATTTTACATGCTGACAGATTTTCAGCCAAAACCAAAAACTGTTTGAAGCACATGAACACTTCGGACTTTGCTTTGAGTGGATATACCCATGCATGCCTGGAAAAGTCATCAATGAAAGTCACGAAGTAAAGGTAATTTCCAAAAGAGGGTGTCTGCATAGGACCACAGACATCACTATGTACAAGCTGCAATTTCTGCGTAGCCCGAACTGAACCATCTTTTGGAAAGGAAGAACGCTGCATTTTGCCCAAAATACAGCCTTCACAAACATGTTTTCCAGGTGCCTCAAGTTTGGGCAAAGAGGACACCATTTCAGATTTCTGCAGGCGTAGCAAACTAGCAAAATTCAAATGACCAAAGCGTGCATGCCAAAGCTTTGCATCTGACATAGCCTGAGAATCATGAACTGCACATGCCGAATCATTCACAGATCTTTCATAGTCTATGAGCTTATAGAGCCCACGACATAAAATGCCAGAAGCAATAATCACATCGCCATTTGAGAGATCATGGACTGTACACCTGTCATCAACAAATTTCACAACCATGCCAATCTTGGCTAATGTAGAAACTGATAACAGGTTCTTTTTGATCCCTGGCACAAATAAAGCATCTGACAAAGTGAAAGAACTACCATCAGCAGTAGCCAGAATGATCTTACCAACTCCCATAACAGGATAAGAGGAGTTATTGGCGCATGTGACAGTATTCCCTGTAGGGGTAGGCTCGAGTGAAGAGAAGAAACTACGCTACGAGGTAATATGTTTGGTCGCCCCACTATCAAAGTACCAAACATCTAAGTCTACTGCAGACATGCACTGATCATGAGAAGATGGGTCAAAACTGTAGACAGTAGTAAACGCCCATTCTTCTTCCTGCACAAGATTTGCAGACTCTGTTTTTGGTGTAGAGGCCTCTGCAACAACCATTCCAGCCTCTTTCTTCTTTGCCTGCCTCTTTCTTCTTTGCCTCTTTAGCAGCCAGTTTTGGACAGTTCTTTATGATATGATCATTTCCTTTACAGTACTTGCAAAACAATTTCTGCTTTTCTGATTTCTTATCATCTTTATCCTGGTTCTTCGATTGTGCAACATTTGCAGATTTTTGCTTACTAGTAGAAGAGCTCCATTTTCCTTTGCCCTTCTGACTAGCCAGGAAAGCTTGATCTGCAACACGCATAATGGACATGTTCTGCCTGGACTGATCTTCCTGCAATAGAACAGAGACTAATTCCTCAAATGACAAGGCATTCAGATTGCCTTTCATCATCAATTGAAGAGTAGAGGCAAAACTCTGATATGAATCAGGAAGACCATTCAGAACGATCTGCACAAGTGAGCTATTTGGTATAACCTCATCAGCACAAATCAATTGTTCCTTCAGGTCTTTGATCTTTGTGAGAAAACTGTCCATAGAATCACCTTCATTCATGTGCTCACTCTCCAACTGTTTTCGGAGGTAAGCAACACGAGCCTCATTCCTAGCCTGGTACAAAGTGGTAAGTGTATCCCAAGCATCCTTTGTTGTTCTGCAAGAGCGAATGTGAGGAATAATGGCACGCTTAACAGACAAAGCTATCAATGCATGTGCCTCGGCATCTCTGCCATCCCAGCGAATCTGCTCTGCAGTAGGTGCAACAGAAACAGCAGCACGAACAAGAATCTGCAGAATATCATCTTCGACACCATCTTCATCAGCTCCAGCACCTGTATTTGCAGTACCTGTCGTTACAGGTGTAATAGGACATCTTTCAACACCCTGCACAATGTTCCACAATCCTTTTGCAACCAGTACATGTCGCATCATATAAGCCCATAATGGGTAGTTGGTACCATCCAACTTATCCTCAACAGCCAATATATGGAATACATCACTGCTTTCAGCCATGGCCGGTGACTAAAATACCTTGATGCAGAAAATTGGATGTATCTCTAAAAGTTGCACAGAACTGCCCAGACAAGTTCTGCTAGACCTGTAGTAGACTTCGAGACGCTTAAACTGGCGAACAGAAACTGGTATATACCTTTGACACAAAAGGACGGAATAGCCTGCACAAGCGCTACGATAGTGCGTTCAGAGGCCAAAACGAGCTCAGATCACGATTTCGGCACCACAAATCGAAGCTGTTTTGATCTCGAAAATGTTGGAGCAAGTCTATGACAAGCCTAAGTATTGGCTTGAGTCTCACAAAGTCTTAGAAGAAGCTTTAAAAAGAAGACTATGTAAAGTTCACTTGTGAACTACCTCTTGTAACTTTTGAAGAGTTTACTTAATGTAAAAGTAAGAGAATCTTAAGTGGTTGAGTCCACTTGATCAAGAATGGAAAGAGGAGCCACGAATTCGTGATTTGTGGTAGGTAGAGAATCAAATCAATCATTGATTGATTGGAGAGTGATTGAGGGAAGTTAGCCTCCCAAACTCAACTATAAATAGATGGCAGTTTTAGTCGTGGTTAGAGAGACCTATGTGAAGACCTCCAAGAGCTGAGCTTTATGCCATATCAAGGTGTGATTACAAGGCACACATATGTATCAGTAAGTCATTGTATAGTACAAGCAATATACTTTCATTTTCATGATTATTTGAGTTCATCTTTCCATGTTCTTGTGAAGTGTACTACTCACTGCCATTATTCTCAGTTTTTCTCACTCAGCTTGCAGAGATGTTTTCTCTGAGCTTGGTGCATCATTTTCAGTGATTTAACTTGGCACAGTTAACTCTATATGTCTACTATATGCTCACAACTATTCATGTCATTTGGACGTTGCAATCTTCAGTTATGTTCATTTGAAGTCAACAGGGTCTCTTCATCTTCACTTCTCTGTCAGGTACCCGACTTTTTCACTCCTCTTGTCAGAGCCATTTCTCAGTGGTTACGTACTTAAATTCAGTGATTTAAAGCTTGTTGGATTCAACTCACTGTCTAGTATAAGCATACAAATTTTCATAATCATTGGATTCCTACATTTTGAGTTATGTTGTTTTTTCTGCTCACTGGTCTATTTTTGTAGCAGCCCGTGAAAAGTGGGATGATGTCATCACTTGTTAAAACTCATTCTCAGTGTGTGGTTTATTATTTTTGATGAGATTACTCTTGAAAGTTAGCTCTTTAAGCTTCTAGACTTCCCCAAGAGGAATTAAGCTAATTGCTGCTGTGCTCAGAGAGTTATGTAAAACACTCGACAGGTGTATGAACCAAGAATAGCAAGTTTTCACCTCTGAGCTAACTCCAATTTATCTGTTTTGATCTATCTTTTTGAGAGTGATCTTCCAAGGTACATAGGGTGTCTAATACATCCATTGGCAAGCTAAAAGAGCCCACCATATACTCCTGGAGTTCATTTGGCTGGTGTAGAGCAAAGATTTTGCAACACCTCTTCATCTTCAAGCACCTACCTATCCATCTCTTCACAGTGGTATCAAAGCAAGGTTGGACAACATGGCAGATGGATTTCCTTCATCAATTGACAAATTGGATAGAGGTAACTACTCAGCTTGGTCATTAAGGATGGAAGCTTATCTCCAAGGTAGAAGTTTATATGGTTATGTGGCTGGAGATGAAGTTATGCCAAGTTTCAAGAACAAAAGTCAACCAACACAAGAAGAGCAAGAAAGATTGAGCACATGGTGCTCCAAGGATGCACTTGCAAGGTCTTATCTCCTCAACTCTATCTCAGATTTTTTGTTGCCTCACATTAGAAGTTGTAAGACATCTCAGGAAGTGTGGGATGCACTTTAAGCTTTCTTTTCTTCAAGTACTAAAGATAGGAAGCATCAACTATGGCTGGATTTCACAACTCTCAAGAAGGCTCCCAAACAAAATGTGACTGATTTTGTCACAAAGCTCAAGGACATAGCGGATCAGTTGGGAAGCATTGGAGAGGTAATAGATGAAGGACAAATTGTAAGGCAGGTCATCAATGGCTTGAAGGCAGATGACAAGTGGGAAGCATTCACCACAGCTATGGATTTATACATGGACATGCATGTACCTGATTTCAATACACTCATTGGACAACTACTTACTCAAGAGGCAAAGCTTATCAAAAATGGAGAAAGCTCTAAAGGTAATCAATCTTCAGCTTTATACACTGATAAAAGCAAGTACAAAGATAACAAAGGAAAGGTAAAGAAAGTAGATGATGAAGCAAGTACATATCAAGCTAACTATGCAGGTAGAGGAAGACATGGCAGAGGTAGACAAGGCAGGGGGAGATCCCAAGACTCCAACTCATGTCCTATTTGTGGATTAACTAATCATACAACTGAAAATTGCTTTAGGAATTCCAGGAATCAAAGAGGAAGAGGATACAATAGAGGAAGTTATGGCTACTCAAGAGGAGAGTTCAACAACTATCATGGCAGCTACAACAACTACAATCATTCAAACTATCAAGGAGGCTACAAAGGAAGGAGAGACTACAATAACTACATAGAAGACTCAAACAAAGAGGATTCATTATTGATCATGAACATGGCTATGCCACAAGGTAAATCTGATGAGCATGTTTTCTACATAGATTCAGGTTGTTCAAATCATGTGGCAGGAAATGTGGCACATGAGGTACAAACAGGAGATGATACAAGACATCCTGTGGAGAAAATAGGCAATGTCAAAGCACCTGATGGAAACATCAACCTACTCAGTAAGGTACTCTATGTCCCTACCATTACAAAGAATTTGATAAGTGTTGGGCAGATAGTAGAGAAAGGGTTGCAAGTCAAGTTCACAAAGGCTGGAGCATTTGTTGAAGATCCAAGTCAAGGATTCAAAAGAATTGCAAAAGGTGAAAAGACAGGTAGATTGTTCACATTTGAATTACAGGACACTAGAAACATTGCTCTCTTTAATTATGGTAGTCAGACACTCACAAAATTGGAAGTATGGCACAAAAGGTTAGCACATATTGGTGAAGGTCATTAAAGCAAATTTGTAGGGACCAAAGTGTACTTGGACTCCCTAATTTGTCAAAACAACATATGATTTATAAGTTTAGTGCATGTCAATTTGGAAAGTCTCATAGGTTACCATTCATGAAGAAAGATTATATGCATGGAGATCTCTTGGAGTTGGTTCATACAGATGTATGGGGACCTAGCAAGGAAGCCTCAATATCAGGATCAAGGTATTATGTCTCCTTTATTGATGATTGCAGCAGATGGACTATCCTATTCTTTATGAAACACAAAGATGAAGTTTTTTCATGTTTCAAAAGATAGTTGGCTCTTGTGGAGAATCAAACAGGTAAATCACTAAAAAGGCTAAGGTCAGATGGAGGGGGAGAATACTTCTCCCATGAGTTTGATTCGTTTCTTCAAGAAAGAGGAATCAAAAGAGAGGTAACTACAAGGTACACTCTTGAGCAAAATGGAGTGACAGAAAGGAGGAATAGGACAATTGTTGAAGCTGCAAGGTCTATGTTAAATGAAAAGCATTTACCTAATTATTTATGGGCTGAGGCTGTATCTACAGCCACTTACTTGATTAACAGGTTGCCTTCAAAATCCCTTGATGGGATGACTCCATATGAGGCTTGGAATGGAAGAAGACCAAGTTTAGATCATTGAAAAAGTTTTGGATGTATTGCTTTTGCTCATGTTCCTTCACAGGTTAGAGGCAAGATGGATCCAAAAGCAGAAAGGTGTGTATTTATTGGATATGACAACAATCAAAAGGGCTACAGGTTATACAACCCTACCAACAAAGGATTCTTGGTAAGCAGAGATGTAGTTTTTGATGAGAACAATTCATGGTATGAAGATTCATGCAAGAAGGTCAATTTACCATATAATCTTGAAGAAGATTTTCCAAAGCTTGGTAGAGAACAATCAAAGATTGAAGAACAAGACACCTCAGAGGATGATGAAGAATCTCACATGGAAAAGATCAAAGCATGGAAGTCTAAAGGTAAAGCAAAATTGCAAGAACTTGGACATGAGGCAGAATCATCACATCATGGCCTAAGAAGATCTATGAGGGAAAAGAAAAAACCAGAAAGGTATGGGTTTGACACCTCATTAGTAACTAAACATTCTATCTACATAGCACAGGACATAAACCGAGAGGAGCCATCATCATTTGAAGAGGCCAAAGCAAAAACAGAATGGAAGCATGCAATGAAGGAAGAGATTGAAGCATTGGAGGAAAACAACACTTGGGATTTGGTGCCCAAGACTTCATCCATGAAGGTAATAGGCTCAAGATGGGTCTATAAACTCAAGAAGAATTATGATGGTTCAATTAACAGGTATAAGGCAAGGCTTGTAGCAAAAGGCTTTGCACAAACTCAGGGAATTGATTATGAGGAGAATTTCTCTCCTGTGGCAAAGATGCCTACTATTAGGGTTTTGCTTAGTATTACCTCTTCAAAGAATTGGAAGATACTTCAACTAGATGTAAAGAATGCATTCTTGAATGGTTGGATAACAGAAGAGGTATATATGGCACAACCACCTGGTTTTGAGAATCAAGTTTATCCTGATTATGTGTGTAAACTTAACAAAGCATTGTATGGTCTCAAGCAAGCTCCAAGAGCTTGGATTTTCAGGCTTGTTTCATTCTTGTAGGACAAAGGCTTTCAACCAAGCAAGGTAGATCCTTCACTCTTTATTAAAAAGAGTAATTCTGAGATCATCTACCTATGTGTATATGTAGATGATATTATATTGACAGGAAATGATGCAGATGGTATGAAGAAGATCAAAGATCAGATGAGAGAAGAGTTCAAGATAAGTGATTTGGGTCCACTTACCTACTTCCTAGGCTTGGAAGTTGTCTACAAAGATCATGGTTTGTTTCTCACTCAAAGAAAGTACATTAAGGACATGTTGGCAAAATTCAAGATGCAAGATTGTAAGATTGCAGGTACTCCAATGGAGGTCAATCACAAATTGAGCTCACATGAAGGTGAACTCATAGAGGACATCACATCATATCAAAGTCTAGTGGGTATTCTCAACTATGCCACATTGACAAGAGTAGATATATGTAATAGTGTGAGTGTGCTAAGCCAATTTATGCACACACCAAGGAAACCACATATGGATGCTGACAAAAGGATTCTCAAGTATCTCAAAGGAACCATAAATGAAGGACTTTATTATCCGTATGTATCTGATTTAGGTTTGAAGCTATTTTCTGATGCAGATTGGGCTGGCTCCAAGGAAGATAGAAGGAGCACTTCAGGTTATCTTACCTTTGCAGGTTCAAAGCTTATTTCATGGTCATCCAAGAAGCAACCCACAGTTGCTCTCTCTTCTAGTGAAGCTGAATACAGAGGTCTTGCCATAGCTACACAAGAAGCTATGTGGATGAAGACATTGTTCAAAGATCTTGGATTGGAGTTTGGAACTCCAACTATTTTTGGTGACAATATGAGTTCTATTCATTTGGCTGCTAATCCTATTTTTCATGCAAGGACTAAACATATTGAAGTTCATTATCACTATGTACGAGAAAAGGTTCTAAGCAAAGAGATTCAAATATCATATGTGTCCACTCATCAACAATGTGCAGATATTCTAACCAAAGCATTGGATGGTACAAAGCTTTGCAAATTCAAGGCTATGATTGGTTTGCAGGTAATCTTGGAAGATTGAAGACCTCAAGCATACTTGGCTTGAGGGGGAGCTATTGGATCAAGTCTATGACAAGCCTAAGTATTGGTTTGAGTCTCACAAAGTCTTAGAAGAAGCTTTAAAAAGAAGACTATGTAAAGTTCACTTGTGAACTACCTCTTGTAACTTTTGAAGAGTTTACTTAATGTAAAAGTAAGAGAATCTTAAGTGGTTGAGTCCACTTGATTTGTTGTCAGGATCTTGCTCACGTGCATACAGAGATTACGAAAGCGGAAAAACACACAGAAAATAGACGCAACAAGAGACGAGACAGAACGCAGTATTGGGTGCAATCTCCCCCCATGCACTCTGTTTTGACAGTCCACAGAGTGCATGTATTTATAGGACTTTTGATTACGTCGAAAAGAGTGGTTACAAGAGGGCGGCTTCGAAAAGCAGGCGTGGTACTAAAAGGTGATAACTTTTACAGAAAGCCATTGCTTTCAATAACAGAAACTACAGTCTACAACGACCCTTATTCTAACCATTACTTTTCTAACAATAGAACCTTCTACGTAGGTTTATTTACAAAATAAATAATAATTATTCAGATTATTGATATCCGCCCTTTCACGCCTTGCTCGCTCCTCACGAACCTTCATCTGCTATATCAAAAACATCAAAAACTTATTAATACATTAATAATTTAACATTTGAACAATGCCTTGTTCAATAATATACAACATGCCTCTCAGTTGACAAGCAACTGACCTCAGTTGATAAAATAATTTAACACTCTAACAATTACAATGCAGTGTTCAACAAATTCCATGTTACTGTTACAATCCAACAATGCATTGACTTTTCCATGTTTCAATCAACAATGCATTGGCTAACATATTCCATGTTACAATCCAACAATGCATTGGCTTTTTTCATGTTTCAATCAACAATGCATTGGCTAACATATTCCATGTTACAATCCAACAATGCATTGGCTTTTTTTTCATATTTCAATCCAACAATGCATTGGCTAACATATTCCATGTTACAATCCAACAATGCATTGTTCAACATATTCCATAAGGTATAACATGCCGCACAGTTGAACAAGCAACTGTTCTCAGGTGATAAAAGAATAAACATGGATGGCCAGTCACATGTTGCATCACTGAATAAAAATAGGCATGTGCCATGTAAAAATACATGCATGGAAATGTTCATGGAGCTGTTACATTAATGTGGTTATGTATGATATGCAGAAATTAAGTGGTCATAATGAGGTGTTAATTGTGTTTTATGTATCCATTGACATTCTTCAATAGAGTGATTTTTGTACTTAACCAAATATTGATGATATTGAGTACCTGTGCGTGTAGTAGTGACATCATGATCAATGATTTGCTCAAGAACTAAGATTTCAGATTGTTCTTCAATTAAAGGAGGGTCATCAAGAAGTGGAGCAAGTGGTAAAGTTCCTTTAAATGGTTTAAGTAAACTAATATGAAAAGAGTTATGAATAGTCCAATGGGATGGAATATCCAAGCGAAATGAATTATCATTAATATTTTCAATAATGCGAAACGGTCCATAATAGCGTGGTGCAAGTTTAATTTTAGGATGCTGCAAAATATTCTTAAGACGTCTTTTAATGATACGCAACCATACAAAATCATTTCCCTTTAATTCTTTAGCTAACCGTTTAGTATTGATAGTACCGCTCTTGACTTTTCCTAATGTGCTCGTGAACATCATGAAGTATAGAAACGTGATCTTGAGCAATAGAATCAGCCATCGGAATGTCGGTTTGGGTGAGGGACATGGGAGTGGGAAGCTTTTTACCAAAAACAACTTCAAAAGGTGCACGACCGATAGTGGTGTGTGAAGTGTTATTGTAAGCAAATTGAAGCAATGGCAACTTTTCATCCCAGTTATTAGGATTATCTAATGAATAACAAGGCAATAAATCAAGAATAGTACTATTTGTAGCCTCACTCTGCCCCTTACTTTTAGGATGAAATGCAGAGCTAAAATCTATTTTTAGAACCAAAATGTTGAAATAAGGCAACCTAGAAATGATTACAAAACCTAACATCGCGATCAGATAACATTACTTTAGGAAATCCATGATGTGGGAAAATGCATTTAATGAATAATTTTGTAGCTTGAGGTGCAGTCAAAGTTTTTCGACATGGAATAAAATATGCATATTTACTAAACCTATCAACTATTGTCCAAATCATATCATTATGTGATGAAGTGATAGGAAGACCTGTAATAAAATCCATAGAGATTTGTTCCCATGGTTCATTTGGAATAGGAAGTGGCATTAATAATCCAAATGGTTTACCATGATGACGTTTCACACGCTGACATACAATGCATTGTGAAACATAATGTGTAATATATTTTTCCATGTGTGGCCAAAAGAAGAAATCTTTGCAAGTAGAAATGGTGCTTTGTATGCCTCTATGACCCATGTAAGATGGTTCATGCATTTCTTTAATGACAAAATCTTTAAAAGCTTGGGTTATGCACAATCTATGTTGAAAAATAAAGAAAACCATTATGAAATGTATAATGTTCATCAGATGAAGATGCACCATTATTGAAGTCATGCCATGCACGTGAAAAATACAAATCAGATGCATAAGTGGAAACCATGTCTTGAAAAGAATGAAGTTGGATGGCAGAAATATTATTCAAAACAACGGAATTCGAAGGAAAACGGCTAAGAGCATCAGCTACAACATTAGCTTTACCACGCTGATATTGTATCATGGGAGATGCCTATCAGAGATTAAGGGCTGATTTAATAAATGCTTGATTGCTTGTTGATCGGTTTTGATTAATACTTCAGAGCTCATAAGATAGTGTTTCCAAATTCGCAAAGCATGCACAACTGCTAACAATTCTTTATCATATGTACTGTATTTCTGTTCTGAGGGCTTAAGTTTTCTACTCTCAAATGCAAGGGGATGATCATTTTGCATTAAAACAGCACCTATTCCTGTGCCACTAGCATCAGTAACAACATGAAAGGGTTGTGAGAAATCAGGTAATTGTAAAACAGGGGCATGTGAAAGTGCGTGTTTAAGTTTGTCAAATGATTGTTGTTGGGTTTGTCCCCATGCAAATTTTATTTTCTTTTTCAACAACAATGTAAGAGGCAATGCTAAATAAAAAAAAATTCGAACAAACTTCCTATAGAAACTAGCCAACCCAAGAAAAGAACGAACATCATTGACTGATTGTGGTGTAGGCCATTCTATGATAACTCTAATCTTTTTCGGATCCACATGCACACCTTCACTTGAAATAATATGGCCTAAATATTCTAGCTTATGTTGAAAGAAGTAACTCTTTTCAGGATTAGCATAAAGTGTGTTCTCTCGTAACAAATGAAAAACTATTTCAAGATGTTTTTCATGTTCACTATCATTCTTACTGTAAACAAGTATATCATCAAAGAATACAAGAACAAAAGCTTGGTAATCCAGAAAAATATTGTTCATCATTCGCGCAAATGTAGCAGGGGCATTAGTAAGTCCAAAGGGCATTACCATAAATTCATAATGGCCGGTTTGAGTTCTAAATGCAGTCTTAAAAATATCACTTTGTGTCATACGAATCTGATGGTAGCCCGATTTAAGATCGATTTTACTAAAAAAGCGAGCTCCTCATAACTTATCTAAGAGGTCATCTATTCGAGGAATAGGATATCTATTCTTGATCGTGATCTTGTTAAGGGCTCTATAATCAATGCACATGCGATAAGTTTTATTTTTCTTCTCTACTAAGAGAACTGGTGCTCCAAATGTGGAAGAACTAGGCCTTATAAGTCCTTTCTGTAGTAGGTCTTTTACTTGATTTTCTATTTCCTTTTGATGTAGTGGGCCATGTCTATAAGGTGCTTTATGAGGAGGAGAACTACCAGGGACTAAGTCTATGCTATGGTCAAAGGATCTTCGAGATGGTGGTAGTTCAGAGGGATACTCAGACATAAAACAATCTTTATAAGTACGCATGAAAGGTTTATATGCACCAGGACGTGTATGGGTATAATCATTGATGACATCGACAAAAACAATGCATGAGTTGAATCCTTTCCTAAATGCATGCTTTACTTGAGTGTGACTAATCAATGGAAATGGCTGGAAATCATGCCGTGCAGACAAAGTAATAATTTGACCTTTGAAAGTAAACTTAAAGGTATGAGTATGGTAGTCTATACGTGGGTTATAATGGTGACGAAAAGGCATACCTAGTATAACATCGTAAGATTGCAAAGGTGCAATTAAAAATGTTCGTGAATCAACATAAGGGCCTATGCTAATCGTAACATCTTGCACTTCTCGTGTTACATTATAACGACTACCTTGAAATGCAGCTTTCACTTTATACAAAGAAGGAAATGTTTGTAATTTAAGTTCTTGTACTAATAAATGTGAAATGAAATCATGCGAACTACCATCATCATGTAGAATTTTAACTAGTTTGTTATTTATTGTACCCTGCATGCAAAGTAGAGAGTGAAGAGAAATATTGTTACCCAAGGTACTTAAGTCCTTCTCCAATGATTCCTCTATCCAAACAGGAGGAATTTCTTCATTATAGGCCTCCATGTTATGCAATCGAGCTGTAGCCGGTTTCATGTGAAGAGGTTGCAATCTGCACCTCATTTTGGTATGTCCAAGTTTACCACAATTCCAACAAGTGATTCTTGATTGCTTCTGTTGGGCATTTACCGTTGAAGTTTGAAGGGTAGGTGGTTTGGTTGGTTGGAGAGATGAAGCAACAGGTGGAGTTGAATGATTGGATTGTGGAAGACGAGGAAAGCTAGGGTAGGATGGGGCATTAAAATGACGCTTCATAGGGAATGAAGGTTTAACAGGAAATGGTCGTGGACGTGGTTGTTGTAGACGGAGTGACTTGGTTATGGACTGGAATTCTTTTTCTGCATCATAGGCGAAAGGTATAGCCTTGTTGAGGGTTGTAGGTCGTAGGGTGTGAAGCTTAGCTTGGATACCCACCTCCAAACCATCTTCATATTTCTGCTGCAAGATATCCTCTGATACATCTTCAAGCATTCGAACAAGTAGTAAATTTTGCCAGAACCGCTCTGTGTAGGTAGTAACCGTATCACCCTCCTTCCATGTAAGGGTCGTCCATGCACGTCGAACATGCAAATGGTATTGGGGAGGAAGAAACGAATCCTTCACTTTTTCTTGGAATGCCTTCCAAGTTGCTGGACGCTCCGTACTGTGCCGCAGGACATTCCACCAAAGTTGAGCTTTACCTACTAAATAGTTAGTGGCAAATTTAATTTTTTCACTTTCAGCATACATTTTGTCGGTATAAAAATCATCAAATTGCAACAACCAAGAAAGGACTAAAGGCCCATCCTTTCGGCCATCAAATCGTAGAAACTGGTAGTTTCTATTACCAATCTTTGAATGAGTAACATCAGATTGGGCAGTCACAATAGCTTTTACTACTCTCGTAAGGTTGTCTTCCTCGTTTTGTATCTTTTGTAGGACTTCATCACGTTGCCGAATTTCATTTTGAGCTCCTTGAAGCTCATGCCGCAAGAGCTCTAGTTGTTGTTCAAGTGTTGCCTCAGTTAGAGGTGAATTACTGTAATCCTCCATGGTGCTCTTGGATCCTTGCTTTCAACCTAAGTATCTTGAACACTAAATCAATTGCCACCCAAATATTTTGAAGGAATTCCCACTTGCAAACTAGCTCAGTGGAAAGTTTGTTCCGAGAGCTTTGCAACGGTATATTACACGCCTCAATCTGACATACGGATTGAAAGTTACACTTGATTCTTTGTTGGGTCCAAATTTGAATTCGACGCGCGCCTTGCACAAGTACCAAAGAGATAGAAGAGGAGTACAATTCCAAGAGATGGTGGAGTGGTCAAAGCACTTCCCTTGAAAGTAGGAGGTTGTGGGTTCAAATCCTCCTACCTTAGGGACTCTCAATCATTGATTGATTGGAGAGTGATTGAGGGAAGTTAGCCTCCCAAACTCAACTATAAATAGATGGCAGTTTTAGTCGTGGTTAGAGAGACCTATGTGAAGACCTCCAAGAGCTGAGCTTTATGCCATATCAAGGTGTGATTACAAGGCACACATATGTATCAGTAAGTCATTGTATTGTACAAGCAATATACTTTCATTTTCATGATTATTTGAGTTCATCTTTCCATGTTCTTGTGAAGTGTACTACTCGCTGCCATTATTCTCAGTTTTTCTCAGTCAGCTTGCAGAGATGTTTTCTCTGTGCTTGGTGCATCATTTTTAGTGATTTAACTTGGTAAAGTTAGCTCTATAAGTCCACTATATGCTCACAAATTTTCATGTCATTTGGATGTTGCAATCTTCAGTTATGTTCATTTGAAGTCAACAGGGTCTCTTCATCTTCACTTCTGTGTCAGGTACCCGAATTTTTCACTCATCTTGTCAGAGCCATTTCTCAGTGATTACTTATTCAAATTCAGTGATTTAAAGCTTGTTGGATTCAACTTACTGTTTAGTATAAGCAAACCAATTTTCATAATCATTGGATTCCTACATTTTGAGTTATGTTGTTTTTTCTGCTCACTGGTCTATTTATGTAGCAGCCCGTGAAAATCGGGATGATGTCATCACTTGTTAAAACTCATTCTCAGTGTGTGGTTTATTATTTTTTATGAGATTACTCTTGAAAGTTAGCTCTTTAAGCTACCTAGACTTCCCCAAGAGGAATTAAGCTAATTGCTGCTGTGCTCAGAGAATTATGTAAAACACTGGACATGTGTATGAACCAAGAATAGCAAGTTTTCACCTCTGAGCTAACTCCAACTTATCTGTTTTGATCTATCTTTTTGAGAGTGATCTTCCAAGGTACATAGGGTGTCTAATACATCCATTGGCAAGCTAAAAGAGCCCACCATATACTCCTGGAGTTCATTTGGCTGGTGTAGAGCAAAGATTTTGCAACACCTCTTCATCTTCAAGCACCTACCTATCCATCTCTTCACAGGAAACACCGTGAGTATGCTCACCAAATTTCGTGTGAATCTGAGACCGCAAACAGAGGAGTGTCGACGGCACCCTAGAAGAAGCGACGACCTGCTCTGATACCAATTGTTGGAGATAGACGTCTGCGGAAGCACGCGAACAGCACAAGGAATAAGAAGAAGCTTGGAGCACAAACACACAATACTGAATGTATTACTAGAGAATGTCCAAAGATAAGTAGCCCATTAGGGCAATAGGCGTATATACAAGCCGGGGGAAAAAAACCTCCTAAAGAGGGAAAAAAGTGCCCCGGCGGTCCTAGTGTGTTCACACACATCACTACCTAAATATATCAACAGATCACCACCGCATTTACCTTTCTTTATGAGAATTCTTCAAATTCTCTTGAATCTTTACTTCCGTTTACTCTTGAGAACCTTTCTGCTTTGATACCACGCGGCAAAAGTTTGAATCTTATCAAACCTGCGGAATTCACCGCACCATGAAGAACTAAGCTAGAGTGATATTAGAACACCTCTATAATCATCAATAGCTTAGCAAACTTCTGGAACCAAAAGCTTTATAACTGTATTCAGTGAAAACTGAAAATTCACTTTACAAAAAGCTTCGCATTTCCTTCAAGCTTTAATTATGAACTGATTTACTTCAAACTTTACACTATTGTGTTTGCTTATAGTTAAATAATCTTTCCGTTACTTAACTGTGCAAGAACTGTGTTTTGAAGCCACCAAAATATCACTCAAACTTCACCGGACTGTTACTGGATTGTCACCGTAATCTTACCGGAATGTTACCAGAATCAACTGCAATCTTTTTTGTAGTTACTTCAAATGATTATTGATGAAGTAAGGAAGTAATACCTGAGCTTCCTTCACTGAATGAATTCTTTCTAAAGTTTAAGAAAAAACTTCACCAGTTCTGAATATCTTTTATGGTTAGTCTTTGTACTGTGTATACCGGTCCTAGTGTGTTCACACACATCACTACCTAAATATATCAACAGATCACCACAACATTTACCTTTCTTTATGAGAATTCTTCAAATTCTCTTGAATCTTTACTTCCGTTTACTCTTGAGAACCTTTCTGCTTTGATACCACGCGGCAAAAGTTTGAATCTTATCAAACCTGCGGAATTCACCGCACCATGAAGAACTAAGCTAGAGTGATATTAGAACACCTCTATAATCATCAATAGCTTAGCAAACTTCTGGAACCAAAAGCTTTATAACTGTATTCAGTGAAAACTGAAAATTCACTTTACAAAAAGCTTCGCATTTCCTTCAAGCTTTAATTCTGAACTGATTTACTTCAAACTTTACACTATTGTGTTTGCTTACAGTTAAATAATCTTTCCGTTACTTAACTGTGCAAGAACTGTGTTTTGAAGCCACCAAAATATCACTCAAACTTCACCGGACTGTTACCGGATTGTCACCGTAATCTTACCGGAATGTTACCAGAATCAACTGCAATTTTTTTGTAGTTACTTCAAATGATTATTGATGAAGTAAGGAAGTAATACCTGAGCTTCCTTCACTGAATGAATTCTTTCTAAAGTTTAAGAAAAAAACTTCACCAGTTCTGAATATCTTTTATGGTTAGTCTTTGTACTATGTATACATGTCTCCTTTCACAAACTCTTTTTATCAGTTTGTAGTCTAGACTCCTAGCTTCAACACGAGCTATGACTCATGAAAAACTTTACACTGTGCTGTGAGATCTAACTCTCAGAATTACCAGAAAATGTTTAGTGAGAAAAAACTGTAACTGTTAACTAACTTTCACAGTAACATGAAATCACTTAGATTTCTTCACAGGAGAAGAATGCGCTCAGATTTTTCCACATGAACATGTGTTTTCTATTAGAGAAGATGTGTACAAACTAGCTTGGCCTCTCTTTGCTCAAAGCTATGGAAACTCTCCTACACTGAGTAGTTTCTTCTTACCATCTCTCTCACATGAATACCCGACTGTTCAGGTTCTATTATTTATGTCTACATACGCAACCTCTGGTGTCTACTACAAGCGCTTCTACAGTTTCTACACTCTTAGCTCACTTTGGAGTTCTATCTTCTCATCTATATATACATTTTGTTTCGAGATTCAAAACTCGTAATTCTGGAAATTTCTACACTGTATATTATAGGTGTGAATTTGTCCCTTCACTAAGGCTTTGATTTATTTATTTTTTGAATGTTTTGTTTCTGCTTCTCTTCGTCTTTTCTTCGTCTTCATGCCTAACTAGTGAGTGATTCTTCAACATGGTTCACTCCAATCTGGTACTAGAGACACTTGGTACAAAGTACCATGCTCCATAGGTGGTCTAATACGATAGATTAGACATTCCTTGCACATCCTATGAACATCTACTTCCATAGTCGGCCAGTGCACTCTGAGTCTCTTGAGTGTCTATAAAGTTCTTTGCCTCCAATGGTGTTGCTCTAATGCACCCACATGTGCAAATTGCAACGATTTAGCATACTCATCCTCTTCCACACAACAAGCTAATATTCCCTGATCTGTATGCTTGTACATACTCCCTGCCATGATATGGTACTTCTGGGCTTTCACTATCTCCCTATCGTGAGTGTTTATTACTACATGGTTAGGCCCGTATGTGAAACTGGCACTAATGTCTTAGCCCACTGAGGTACAACTACCAAATTATATAAGTAAGCATCAGGAAGGTCATCTGATACTCCTTGTGGGGCCTCTCCGGATGTGAGCCTAGAGAGATGATTTGCTCTCAAATGAGTATTGCCTTTCCTCACCAAAACCTCAAAGTTGTATTACATTAGCAAGAGAAACCATCTCACCAATCTACCTATATTGCATGGCTTGTTCACTAAGTACAACAATGCCTGATGGTCTGTAAAAACTTTAAACTTATTTGCAAGAAAATAGTGTCTAAAATTTTTAACAACATAAACTATGCCTAATCCTTCTTGTTTAGTGGTCGTGTAGTTCCGTTCAGTTGCGTTCAACTATCTTCTAGCATAGGCAATAGGAAGATCCATATGAAACTCACCAGTAGGTTATGCAAGTACACATCCAATTGCATACTGGGATGCATCCACATGAACATGAAAGGGCTTGTTCCAATCTGGTGTGGCTAAAATTGGTGCTGAACATAATCTTCGTTTAAGCTCATTGAAAGAATTCTCACACTCATCCGTCCACTCAAAGTTAGTCAAAAGAGCATATAGAGGCCTTGCAATGATGGCATACATATGAATGAATCGGCGATAATAGCCACAATGCCCCATGAATGTTTGTACCTCCTTGACATTCCTTGGCCTAGGTAGCTCTGCTATGGCTGTCACCTTCTCCTTGTCCGTGGATATGCCATTCTTTGACACTATGTGTCCTAGAATCTTGCCTTGCCTTACCATGAAAACACACTTTTCTGGGTTCAGGGAGACTTGATATTCTCTACATTTGTCAAAGATTTGCCTGATTTTGGAAATGTGTGTCTGTGTAATGTTGGAATGAGCACAAAGATCGTCAACATAGACTTCTAAATTCTTCCTCAAGAATTCCTTAAACACATGGCACATTAGCCTCTGAAAAGTGGGTGGTGCATTGGTGACGCCAAATGGCATTACCCAAAAAGCAAATATGCCCCACTCTGTGGCAAAAGCCGCCTTATGCTGATCTTGCAGAGCTATGGCTACCTGATTGTAGTCCGAAAATCCATCAAGGAAGCTGTACACTTCCTTGCTTGCTACTCTTTCTAGTAGATGCTCGGTGATAGGAAGTGGATAATTATCTCGAATAGTGGCTGCATTAACCTTCTTCAAGTTGATGCATACACATAACTTTCCATTTTACTTGGGCACCACTACAATCAGGGATACCCATTCAGTGTGCTCAATTTCATTGATAAATCTAGCTTCAACCAAGCGATCTATCTCTTCTTTTATCTTGGCTGCATAGTTATCGTTATATGTGTATGGCTTCTGTTTAGAGGGTTTTGCATCTGAGGTCATGGGAATCATGTGTGAGCATATGTTTGGGTCGACACCTTTCAAGTCCTTATAACTCCAAGCAAATACATCTCTGTATTCTCTTAACAAGGCTATCAACTCTTGCTCTTCTTCTTCTGTCAAGTCATTTCCTATGTATGTGCATCTTTCTTCTCCTTCTTCTATGGCCACAACTATTTTCTTGGTGGTTTCTTTGTTATCATAGGCCTCTCCTACTTGTGCCTTGCGCTTAGGCATTCTTATCATGACTATCCTATCGTCTATCTCATACTTTTTAAAGTTTCCACGGACCTCAAACGAAGATTCTTCCTCTTCTGGTGTGACTTCTCTCTTCTTTCTTTTCTTTCCTTCTATCTTGGTGGTCAATTGTGTGGTTAATCTCACATCATTTGTGAGCTCTTCGTGTCTCTGAGAGTAAGCTTCTACTTCATAGAAGTATTCTTCATCTGATGCAAAAGGTGGGTCCATAATGATTGACTCTAGATTGGAGTCACTTGAATCCTCAAATACATCAGGGCTAAGTTCACATTCTTCTAAAACTAAATCTCCCATGATTGGCTCTATTGAGAAGATTGAAATGTCATAGCCATCCTCATCACAGTGGGGGTGTCCATTGTTCTTCATTGATGGCTACATCCATTTTTGCTAAAATTTCCACCCAGCCGTGAGGTTCAAATTCTTCATCAAGAAATACTACAGGTGCATAGGCTGGGTCTGGAACTGATCTATGGGTTTCCTTCACACCTATCTCTCTAGCTTTTTCTCTCCTCTCTTCTTCCACTGCTACTTTATACATCCACAAGTGGGTGTCTTCATGCATCCATGAGGATTCTGATCCTATGGAATGCACTAACTCAGTATCACCCTTGGCTCTATGGATGGGATTCCATTGAATGGGGGGTACATCTCTATGAGAATAGTCCTTGAGATTGACTTTGGTGGTAACACCTAAGTGTTGCAGGTACAAGGAGTTGGTTCCCCAATCCTGTACCACTTGCAACTGCCGCATAAATGGCCTTCCCAAAATCATCTCGTAGGCTTGATTTTTGCTAAAGTCACATATATCAAATCTATGCTCAAACTCCACACCACATGTAGTGAGATTTATTCCTTCTAGCAGTCCTAAGGGTCTCTCAATGTGACCATTGGCCATCTGTAGTTTCATTCTCGTTGGCTTGAGTGCTGGCTTGCCCCAACGCTTCCATAAGGAAGTGGTAGCAATTGCAACTCCTGCTCTTGAGTCCAAAATTGCCTTGGTGGTGTACCCTTGATGGGTAATGGGAAGATAGATGTTTCCTTCTTCACCTTCACTCATGTCTCCTATCTTGTCCAAGGGTATTTCAGGCACTGTTCTATGAGATCCTACCTGGGAATAGGGTTTTTCTACTTCTGGCACTTGATTGGCTACATGTTTCCATACTTTTGGCCTAACCTTGAGTAGCTCTTCTAAAGTGAGATTGCACTGCACTTTAATATTCTTTACTATATCCTTATTCTTGGGTATGACTGAGTCTTCGTTTCTTACCATGACCATGGGTGCTCTCATACACGTAGACTTGGCTTCCCATGGGCCTATGAAATGGGGTAGTTCCTGTAAGGAATTAGACTCAAAGTCTAATCTCTCTTAAGATTGGGTGCTCTCCTGCTCTCCATAAATGGAAGGGATGTCCTGTGGGAATTGATCATGCAAGTCATCCACAAGTTCAATGGGAGGAGGGTCTTTACTCTCTTTAGCCCATTTCTCTTCTTGAATCTCTCACAAGAACTCTGGTGTGTACCGATTCATAGAAGAAGATGTGTCTGGTTCGGTGGAGTTAGGCCCATAAGCTTTCTGGACAGGAAGGCTTATCCTTTCACTTGCCTTGTCCTTATTTTGAGAGGCAGGGTCCTTTTCTGATTGTGCAATTAGCCTCTCCAATCTTTCTAACAGTCCATCAAAGTGCAACTGCATTTTAGCTGAACTAGGGAAGTTAAAGAGGTGACTGGCTTCAAACATGGTTTGAGCCAATTCCACCATCTTAGCACAAATTTTAGTTTGTTCAAGCTCTAGTTCCGCTCTAGGGTAACATTTTTCATGATCCGTTATGTTTGGCCCTTCTTGGATTCTGGCCTGATATGCGTTAAGCATCATATTTAGGTCCTCAAGAGTGGGATCTACTAGGAATGATCCTGGGTGGTGGGATAGTGTGGGGTGGATTAGAAGGTGGTGGATGGAATGGAGATGGGATTGGTGGTGGTGGATTAATGGGAGAGGGGGTTTGATATGTGAGTTCAATGATCTTGGCTTTTGTTTCTCTTAGACTTTCCTCGAGTTCACTCATCTTCTTTGCCCATTGTCTTTTTATTCTCTCACGGCTATCCTTCCAGGCTCTAGTCCTCTTCTTGGTTATGCTCATGCTTTTGCTAACCTCGGAACTCTTTTCTTGGCCTAATCCATGGTTTTGATGTGCGGTTTGAGCTCTAGTAACCATTTGCATTGGTGTAGTGGAAGTTACACTCCCTGAAGAGTCTACAACTAGCCCAATAACGTTAATAGGAGTGATTTTTGGCATGTTATTGGGAGTCTTTGGGCAGTCTCGTAAGAGATGCTCTTTTTCGCAATCTTGACAAAAGCCTTGAATAGTCACAAATTGAGTTTGTGTAGGTGCAGGCATAGGGCAATCACGAATGAGGTGATCTCCCTGACATCTATAGCATGGTCCTCTTAGAAATGGGGGTCTTGTCTGCCTAGGTTGAGGTTTGGGGTTAGGATTTGCGTACATGACATTAGCATAATCTGGCTCCCAACTAGGTTCACTTGGGTCTTCATAATAGTATGACTCGTTATGCTCAGGTGACTGCATGTAGTAAGCATGCGGGCTATCAATGTGATTAGAGTCAAAACTATAATCACTAGGGTCACTTTCTGAAAGTAATGGGGTTACTAGAACTATGGCTCTATTCAAATTCTCTTTTGCCGCTGCATACTTTACTAAAATTACATTGGCTTGGGTTGGAGTTTGCTGAGCTAGCATAGGCTGAGGCCTTTGCTGAGCCTGATATTGTGGTTGGTAAGGTTGTTGAGGCCTAGCATATTTTTGTGGTGGGTACTGGTTCAGATATCTGCCCTATTGTGGATGTGGCTGTTGGTAAGGTTGCCTAACTGCTTGCTTATTGTATGGGCAATCTTGCATGGTGTGATTGGTCTATCTCCATTCTATGGTGTAGTATTGACTACTAGGGTTCACTTGGGGTTGAGCCATAATGGGACATACATTTACCATATGGTCACCTCCACAAGTATAGCATCTTTTCACTAGGGCAAACCCTGGTATTTGTTTGCTTGAGACTCCTAACTTATGAGCTACTTTCTTAGCGAGTTCCTCAATAGATGTGGATTGCGTGGAAGTGAGGCTAGTAGAACTATCTGAATCTTTATAGATTTTTGAAAGTTCTAATTACTCCCCTAGGTTATCTTCAATGTCAATGCACATGCGTACACACTCTTCTATGGTCCTAGGGTCATTCAGATAAACATAAGATCTCAGTTTTGCACTTAGCAATCCATCTAGGAATAAAGCCACTTGTTTGGCTGTGTGGGTAACTTAGGGACATAACATCTCTCTAGGTATTTCCAAAACCTTCTTCCCGCCAGTCTAATAGTCTCTTGAGGTGTCTACTTGAAGCTGTGAATTAGTGAAGATGTATTATGTCGTATGCCACTCTTAGAGAATTTAGTGATGAATGCCTCTAGAAGTTGGTCTATGCTCCTAAACTGTCTCTCATTTAGTGGTTGAAACTATGTAAGGGTTTTGTTCCTAAGGGTTAGACCAAAAGCATTGTACTACATGAATGGGTCCTCAACTTATTTAGCTCTCAAAACTTGCCTAAACTCGGCCACATGATCATACGGGTCTCCAGTACCATCAAAGTAATTCTTCATGGATTTAACTAGCTGTGTAGGCCTCAAAGTCCTCGTATGCTCTCTAGGCCTTAGCAAAGGAAAATCATCAGCATTCCTTAGGTTCCTTGGGGCTCTAGGTCTCTCAATTCCATAATGGGTAGTTGGTACCATCCAACTTATCCTCAACAGCCAACATACGGAATACATCACTACTTTCAGCCATGGACGGTGACTAAAATACCTTGATGCAGAAAATTGACTGTATCTCAAAAAGTTGAACGGGACTACCCAGACGAGTTCTACGAAACCTGTAGCAAACTTCGAGACGCTTATACTGGCGGACCGAAACAGGTATATACCTTTGGCACAAGAAGACGAAAAAGCCTGCACAAGCATTGGGATAGTGTGTTCGAAGGCCAAAACGAGCTCAGATCGTGATTTCGACACCACATAGCAAAGTTGTTTTGATCTCTGAAACACCCTGAATATGCTCACCAAATTTTGTGTGAATCTGAGGCTGCAACGGGAGGAGTGTCGACGATGCCCTAGATGAAGCGGCGACTTGCTCTAATACCAATTGTTGGAGTTAGACGTCTGCAGAAGCACGTGAACAACACAAGGAAGAAGAAGAAGCTTGGAGCACAACACACAAGACTGAATGTATTACTAGAGAATGTACAAAGATAAGTAGCCCGTTAGGATAGGCGTATATACAAGCCGAGGGAAAAAAACCTCCTAAAGAGGGAAAAAAGTGCCCCAACGGTCCTAGAGTGTTCACACACATCACTACCTAAATATATCAATAGTCCAATGAGGGTCTCCTACCATTCTATGCCTCATTGGATGCCATTTCATCCAAGGATTTGGATGGGAGCCTGTTAATGCGGTTGTGGAAACAACCTCAGCCCATAGTTAATTTGATAGTTTCTGTTCATTCAACATTGATCTTGTAGCTTCTACTATCAATCTATTCCTCCTCTCTACTATTCCATTTAGTTCAGGAGTGTAACTAGTTGTGATCTCTCTTTTTATACCTTTGTCCTATAAGAATGAATCAAATTCATGTGAAAAATACTCATCATATCCATTAGATCTGATCCTCTAATTGTCCATCTACTGTAATCATCTATAGATGAAATGTAGTACCTTGAACCTGAGACTAATGGCTCTCTGCTAGGACCCCACACATCAGTGTGCACAAGCTCCAAGTATTCTTCATACATGTACCCTTTTCTGTTGAATGGTTGCTTGTGAGAATTGCCAAATGGGCATGCTCCACATTTGTATATCAATTGTTTCTTGGATACATTTGGAATGCCAAGCACACTATGATCTTTACATATTTAATTTAGTGTTCTTTCACCTATATGACCTAGCCTTTTATGCCATATCTCTAGTTTAGATAGGATTTGATCTTTGTAATTGATGAGTGCAATGTTTCTGGTATCTTTAACCTCAAATGTAAAGAGTCTACCAGATTTCTCCCCTTTTACAATCCTCTTGAAGCCTTGTTGAGGGTCTTCCACATATGCTCCATGCCTTGTGAATCTGACTTGTAAGCCTTTCTCAACAATATGCCCAACACTGATTAGGTTTTTTGTTATGGCTGGCTTACTTATGCCCAACACTGATTATGGTTTTTTGTTTTTTTTGTAAGCCTTACTTATGAGGTTCATGTTACCATCAGAAGCCTTCACATTTCAAATTTTCTTAACATAGTGTCTAGTGTCAACACCTGTCTGCACTTCGTGCTTCCCTTTAGGTTCTTCAAGATGAGATATCAATGCTACATTTCTAGCAGCATGATTGGAACAACCAGAATCAATATAGAAAATGTGTTCATCATCTTTATTGTGCTTGGATGTCATGTTCATGATTAGTTATGAATCCTCTTGGTCTTCTATGTAGTTGTTATAATCTCTTCTACCTTTGAAGCCTCCTTGGTAGTAGTTGTTGTAGCCTTGATTGTAGTTGTGATGGTAATTAATTCCACCATTGTTGAGCCCACCTCTAGATTTTTCCATAGCCCCCTCTATGGAAGCTACTTCCCCTCTAATTCCTTGTGTTCTTGAAGCATTCTTCTATCATGTGATTGGTTAGGCCATAAATGTTGCAAGGTGAAGTGTTGTAAGATCTCTCCCTGCCTTGCTTTCCTCCTTAGCCCCTTCCTCTAGTACCTCTTCTTCTACCTTTGAATTGTTGGAACAAGTCCATGGCAAGTCCAAGTGATGTCTTGGGTCATCAAAAGGATTAGAAATTTAAAGGAAATGTAAACTCCTTGTAGAGTTCACTTGTGAACTACCTCTTGTAATTTTTGAAGACTTTACTTGATGTAAAAGTAAAGGAATCTAAATAGTTGAGTCCACTTCATGAAAAAGAAAAGAAAAGCCACATATTTTGATTAGGTGAGTAGGAGAATCAATCACCAAAAGATTGGAGAGTGATTTTAGGCAAGATTCAAACTCAAATCTTGCCTCCAAAGATGACAATAAATACATGGCTCTTTAGTTGCATTTACAAGACCTCCATGAGCTGAGCTTTATGCCATATCAAAGAGTGATTTCAAGGCAAACATATGTATCAGTAAATCGATTGTATTTTACAATCAATATACTTTCATTTTCATGATAATTTGAGTTTATATTTTCATGCTCTTGTGAAGTGTACTGTTCACTGCCATATATCTCCGTTTTCTCAGTCACATTGGAGAGATGATTTCTCTCAGCTTGGTGCATCCTTTTTAGTGATTCAACTTGGTAAAGTTAACTCTCTATGTCTACTTCATGATAATTTGAGTTTATATTTTCATGCTCTTGTGAAGTGTACTGTTCACTGCCATATATCTCCGTTTTCTCAGTCAGATTGGAGAGATGATTTCTCTCACCTTGGTGCATCCTTCTCAGTGATTCAACTTGGTAAAGTTAACTCTTTATGTCTACAATATTATCACAAATTTTCATTGCAATTGGATGTTTCGATCGTCAGCTATGTTCATTTGAAGTCGATTGTATCACTTCATTTTCTACTTCTCTGTGAGCACCACTCTCAGAATAGTCATTTTCTCATATTTGTTTCTCCGTGTGTCTTCACTAGTTTCCATGATTCAAAGCTTGGTAAAATCCGCATATTGTCTTGTATATGCCTACAAAATCTTGTAAGCATTGAATTCCTGAATCGGGAGATATTGCCATTTATCTGCTCATGGGTCTGAGTACTGCTACAACTTGTGAAAACTGGGATGGTCCTATGACTTGCTAGGTTCTTTTCTCCTTGTGTAGTCCATCAATTTTTATAAAGTAACTCTTTATTTTTAGGTTATTAAGTTAATAAGAGCCCCAAAAGGAATCAAGTCAATTGCTACTCAGAGAATTGTTCAAAACTTTTGATAGGCGTATGAGCATAAATAGCAAGTTTTTTGCTCTTGAATCTACTCAAACATATATGTTTTGATACAACTTTTTGAGAGTGATCTTCCAAGGTACATAGGGTGTCTAATACATCCTTTGGCAAGCTAAAAGGGTCCACTACATATCCGCGGAGTTCATTTGGCTGGTGTAGTGCAAAGTTTTTGCAGCACCACTTCATCTTCATCAACCACAAATCCATCTCTTCACAGCGGTATCAGAGCAAGGTTGGACAACATGGTAGATGGATTTCCTTCATCAATGACAAATTGGATAGGGGTAACTACTCAGCCTGGTCATTAAGGATGGAAGCATATCTTCAAGGAAGGAATTTATATGGTTATATAGCTGGAGATGAAGTTATGCCAAGTTTCAGGAACAAAGGTCAACCAACACAAGAAAAGCAAGAAAGATTGAGCACATGGTGCTCCAAGGATGCACTTGCAAGATCTTATCTCCTCAAGTCTATCCCACATTTTTTGTTGCCTCACATTAGAAGGTGTAAAACATCTCAGGAAAGGTGGAATGCACTTGAAGCCTTCTTCTCTTCAAGTACAAAGGCCAGGAAGCATCAACTATGGCTAGACTTCACAACTCTCAAGAAAGCTCCCAAACAAAATGTGATTGATTTTATCACAAAGCTCAAGGGCATAGCAGATCATTTGGGAAGCATTGGAGAGGTAATGGATGAATAAAAAATTGTAAGGCAAGTCATCAATGGCTTGAAGGTAGATGACAAGTGGGAAGCATTCACCACAGCTATGGATCTATACATGGATATGCATGTACCAGATTTCAACACACTCATAGGACAACTAATCACTCAAGCAGCCATGCTTATGAAGAATGGAGAAAGCTACAAAGGTAATCAATCTTCAGCTTTGTATATTGATAAAAGAAAGTCCAAAGAAAACAAAGGAATAGGAAAGAAAGTGGATGATGAAGCAGGTACACATCAAGCTAACTATGCAGGTAGAGGAAGACATGGTAGAGGTAGAGGTAGAGGAGGAAGACAAGGTAGGGGGAGATCCCAAGTCTCTAATTCATGCTCTATTTGTGGATTAACTAATCATACAACTAAAAATTGCTTTAGGAATTCTAGGAAACAAAGAGACAGAGGCTACAATTGAGGAAGTTTTGGCTACTCAAGAGGAAAGTTCAACAATTAGCATGGCACCCACATTAATTACAACCATTCAAACTATCAAGGAGGCAATAGAGGAAGAAGAGACTTCAATAACTACACACAAGACTCAAATCAAGAGGACTCATTGCTAATCATGAATATGGTCATGCCACAAGGTAAATCAAATGAGCATGTTTTCTGCATAGATTCAAGTTGTTCCAATCATGTGGCAGGAAATGTGGCCCTCCTATCAAATTTAGAAGATCCAAGGAACAACCATGACGTACAAACAGGAGATGATACAAGACACCTTGTGGAGAAAATAGGAAATGTCAAAGCACCTGATGGAAACATCACCTACTCAGTAAGGTACTCTATGTCCCTACCATTACAAAGAATTTGATAAGTTTCAAGCAGATAGTAGAGAAAGGGTTACAAGTCATGTTCACAAAAGTAGGAGCATTTGTTGAAGATCCAAGTCAAGGATTCAAGAGAACTGCAAAAGGTGAAAAGATAGGTAGATTGTTCATATTTGAATTACAAGACACTAGAAACATTGCTCTCTTTAATTATGGTAGTTAGACACTCACATAATTGGAAGTATGGCACAGAAGGTTAGCACATCTTGGTGAAAGGTCATTAAAGAAAATTGGCAGGGACCAAAGTGTACTTGGACTCCCTAACTTGTCAAAACAACACATGATCTATAAGTGTAGTGCATGTCAATTTGGAAAGTCTCACAGGTTACCATTCATCAAGAAAGGATATATGCATGGAGATCTCTTGGATTCCCTAACTTGTCAAAACAACACATGATCTATAAGTGTAGTGCATGTCAATTTGGAAAGTCTCACAGGTTACCATTCATGAAGAAAGGATATATGCATGGAGATCTCTTGGATTTGGTTCATACAAACGTATGGGGACCTAGCAAGGATGCTTCAAGATCAGGATGAAGGTATTATGTCTCCTTCATTGATGATTGTAGTAGATGGACTATATTATATTTTATCAAACACAAAGATGAAGTTTTTTCATGCTTCAAAAGATATTTGGCTCTTGTGGAGAATCAAACAGGTTAAACACTAAAAAGGCTAAGGTCAGATGGAGGGGGACAGTACTTCTCTTATGAATTTGACTCCTTTCTTCAAGAGAGGGGTATCAAAAGAGAGATCACTACAAGGTACACTCATGAGCAAAATGGAGTGGTAGAAAGAAGGAATAGGAAAATTGTTGAAGTTGCAAGGTCTATGCTAAATGAGAAGCACGTACCTAATTACTTATGGGCTGAGGCTGTATCCATGACCACTTATTTGATTCACATGTTATCTTCAAAATCACTTGATGGCATGACACCATATGAGGCTTGGAATGGAAGAAGACCAAGTTTGGAGCATTGTAAGATTTTTGGATGTGTTGCTATTGCTCATGTTCCTTCAGAGGTTAGAGGCAAGATGGATCCCAAAGTAAAAAGGTGTGTATTCATTGGATATGACCAATCAAAAGGGCTACAGATTATACAACCCAACAACCAAAGGCTTCTTGGTGAGTAGAGATGTAGTATTTGATGAGAATAGTTCTTGGTATGAAGATTCATGCAGAAGGTCAACCTACCTTATGATCTTGAAGAAGATTTTCCAAAACTTGTTAAGGATAATTCTTATAAAGTTGAAGAGCAAGATACCTTAGAAGATGATGAAGCAAATCATTACAAAAAACTCAAAATGTGGAAGTCTAAAGGTAAAGCAAAAATACAGGAACTTGGAAAAGACTCTAGTCACTAAACATTGAATCTATCTAGCACAGGACATAAATCAAGAGGAGCCTTCAACATTTGAGGAAGCAAAGAAGAAATCAAAATGGAGGCATGCAATGGAAGAAGAGATTGAAGCTCTTGAAGAGAATAACACTTGGGAGTTGGTTCCCAAGTCTCCATCAATGAAAGTGATAGGCTCAAGGTGGATTTACAAATTGAAGAAGAACTCAAATGGCTCCATTAACAAGTATAAGGCAAGGCTTGTGGCAAAATGCTTTGCACAAACTCAGGGAATTGATTATGAAGAGACCGTCCTCTCCTATGGCAAAGATGGCTACTACTAGGGTTTTGTTTAGTATTGCCTCTTCCAATTGGAAGATACTTCAATTGGATGTAAAAAATGCATTTCTTAATGGATGGATAACAAAAGAGGTATATATGGCAGAACCACCTGGTTTTGAGAATCACATTTCAACCTAGCAAGGCAGACCCATCTCTAGTCATAAAAAAGGAGTAATTCTGAAGTCATCTATTTGTGTGTGTATGTAGATGATATTATACTTACAGGAAATGATACAGATGGCATGAAGAGAATCAAAGAGCAGATGAGAGAAGAATTCAAGATAAGTGATTTGGGTTCACTTACCTACTTCCTAGGATTGGAAGTTATCTACAAAGATCATGGTTTGTTTCTTACTCAAACAAAGTACATTAAAGACATGTTGGAAAAATTCAAGATGCAAGATTTCAAGATTGCAGGTACTCCAATGGAGGCTAATCATAAATTGAGCTCACATGAAGGTGAACTCATATAACATGTGATAGGTTATCAAAGCCTTGTGTGTAGTTTGAACTATGCCACATTGACAAGGGTTGATATATGTTATAGTGTGAGTGTGATAAGTAAATTTATGCACACACCTAGGAAACCTCACATGGAAGCTTCCAAGAGGATATTTAGATATCTCAAAGGAACCATGAATGAAGGGTTATATTGACCTTATGGATCTAATTTAAGTTTGAAATTGTTCTCTGATGCAGATTGGGCTGGATCCAAGGAAGATAGAAGGAACACCTTAGGTTATCTTACCTTTGCAAGTTCAAAACTTGTTTCATGGTCATCCAAGAAGCAACCCACAGTTGCTCTCTCTTCCACAGAGGCTGAATATAGAGGTCTTGCCATAGCTACTCAAGAAGCTATGTGGATGAAGACACTATTCGCAGATCTTGGTTTGGAGATTAGAGCTCCAAATATTTTTGGTGACAATATGAGCACTACTCACTTGGCTGCTAATTCAATTTTTCATGCAAGGACTAACCGTATTGAAGTTCATTATCACTATGTAAGAGATAATATTGTCAACAAGGAGATTCGAATATCATATGTGTCCACTCATCAACAATATGCATATATTCTAACCAAAGCATTGGATGGTACAAAGCTTTGCAGATTCAAGGCTATGATTGGTTTGCAAGTAACCTTGGAAGATTGAAGAACTCAAGATCACTTGACTTGAGAGGAAGCTGTTGGAACAAGTCCATGGAAAGTCCGAGTGACGGCTTGGGTAATCAAAAGGCTCAGAAAGTTAAAGCAAATGTAAACTCCTTGTAGAGTTCACTTGTGAACTACCTATTGTAATTTTTGAAGACGAAAATGACTTTTCGTTTATGTGATATCGACTTCTATTCTTGAGTTTGATACAAGACTCATTATTATTGGTCAATCTTCAGATGTTACTAGAGTCCTTTAAACATATTTCACTAATCAAATTTATGTTTAGAGTCCAAGCATCTATTGATGATTGATCCAATAGTAATGCAACTATGAACACTTTGAACTTTATAACTTGTTTAGGAGAAGTTCATGGATTTAAGATCCATTTCTTGGAACTTTCTACTCCTAAATGAAAAGTTCACACTTGCTTCAAGTCTTTAGGAACTTATATTATTTCCTAAAGATTGCTTAGCTAGTTGCATCATTTACCAGAGATGCAACTATAGAACCTAACATCCTTTTATTGATGTCAAGGATCAATTGATGTTGAGGTTTAACCTTTGATTTCCATCACCCCTTGGGATGAAATCAAATGAAAATTTATAAAAGCTTGATACCTTTATATCTTGGCAAAACATTTATATCCTAAAGAGGTTTTGACTTCATCATTCCTTGGACCTATCATATAATATGAATTTATGTGTAATTTGGGAAGACTTCATGAATCAATTAAGATTCTCTACTTGGAACATCTACCTTCCCAAAAATAAATTCATCTTTAAACATGGTAGGAGAATGACCTCACATGAAATAGAAGGCTTGACTATTTCATATCTCTATTCCAAAAAGTCACTTACCGAGGTTTCATCATGAGATACAAATCTTGAAACCACAAGAAACTTCTTTAAAACTTTTGAAATCTTCTAAATAGAAGAGTGCTCATGGAACTTTGGAAATATAGTTGATGTTCTCATCCAACCTTGGGATGCTTGAGAAGTTACATAAAATATATAACTAATCAACTAAAGCTTTATCCGCATGACTTTCTAAGTACATCCACGACTTAGAGTCATCATACATCACAAAAGAGTTTGCAAGTAATTAAATTTTCTTGGTCATCAAGAAAATTTATTACTTAACTTTCTCTTAGTGCTTACTTATACCTAGCAAGACATCTAACATACTTAATTGTCATTAAGCATTTATGATAGCAGAGTATCGACTTGGGAAGAAATTGAATAATTTACTTGAGTTGCAAACTAGAACTAGTATGTCTTTGCAACTAACTAGTCCTTGGTCTTCCCTAATGTCAAACAGCGAGCTCTATAAAGTAAGCTAAATACTAAGAGAGTACATTCTCATATCTACTTGCAAACAGCATTCCATTCTTCCATGCAAATGCATGTATCTACATGCAAAAGCATATGTTCACATGCGTATGCATGCATGTTCTTTGCATGCTCAAAAAATAATACAATAATCATGCATGAACTTGATGCACGATTTTTTCCTTGTACTAAGAATGTATATCATGCAATCCTGATGCATGTATATCCTTTCCTTTGTCTAAATGCACTATGATATAAAAAATACCCTTAAGGTGCAATAGAAAACTTACTCAATGGAAAGGAAATCTATATTTAAACTACCAAAATACATTCTTTGATGCACAAGGATCTTTTTGAAATCAAATCTTTCCTTAATGCAAACTAATGCTTGAAATAAGAAATTGATTGTTTTCATTATCCTAATCTAGACTTAATCAATTGAAATCTTAGCTATTTCAATGTGCATCTAGGATTAAGTGTAGAATAATGAAAACAAGATAAATCAAGCATTAAGATCAAGCAGAAACTGGAAAATACTTAGCTTTGATCATAGCTTCGTCCATCCCTTGATCCTTGCCAGGAACTATTCACCATTCTTGAAGCTTCCTCATCAAGAAATAGTTCCTGATGATTTGGTCCGTCAAGGTCGACGAAGTTAGGCCTCCGGATCTTCACTCCACGGCTCCACTTCCTTCAAGCTTTGCTCATTCTTTGATTCTCCTTGGTTGTTTCTTTGGCTAAAAACAAAATACTTCTCGGGTTCGGCCTGCAACAATTGCTCTTTTTGTAATCCGTGTCCTTGATGCCTCCCAATGGATCTTTAGTTTTGCGACCCGTTCATGAATCTTCACCGCCGACTTCAGATTCAGAAAGCTTTTTCTGCGCAATTGAACCAGAGAAAGGCTTGGAGTGGCTTGGCTATCTGATGCAACTTTCAAATATGCCACCACGGTTCGAATCCCGGATGGAACTGTTCAGTAATCGCCCTTTCAGCTCTCGAAGTGAGAGCTTCTGCAGTGCGAACAACGAACAAGTTTATGTGCTCTAGGGATGTTCTCGTGCACCTCGTTTGGCCTCGTGGATAGGCGGACGCGTTCCAACATAGAGGTTCTGTGTTCGATCACCCGCGGGCCTGCAGTAGAGAGGAAATAACCTTTTGATCTTGACTAGAGCTTGATGAAGAATTTACAGTGCCGATCTTTAGCAAAAAAGGATAATCTGCAGCTTCTTGGACGTGATCCCGCCGTGGGCGCCTTGGATAAGCGATCGCAGTCCTATTGGGGGGGCGAGGGATCGATTCCCACCGGCAGCACACAGAGAATATATTTTGCCTTCTTTTTAGGTCCTCTTCACCGCTGTTCTATGACAGTATAGACCGCCTCCAAATACAAGTCGTCAATGCCCGCGGGCTCTTTGGATAGGCGAGCGTGCTCTATTCAGAAGGTCGGGGGTTCGAATCCCTTGTTGTGCACAATAGAGTACTAATCTTTTGCTAAGCTCCTTAGCTAAAGACTGTCGCCCCTACTACGAATCCGTCACGGACTTCTCTGATCAGCTGCGAGCAGTCATCTACGTTGTACAAGGAGCAATGCACACACAAGATGAATAAGAAGTGAGCTATGGAGAATGAAGCTCTGATACCAATGCAAGAGAACGAAGGATTACGACCACCACATGCTAGAGAGATGACTCTCCTCCCAACCAAATGCCTCTATATATAGCTCTCTCAAGGGGACTGACTTCTTGGGCAGGTGGATACTAACCAGCCAAGTGTCAGCCATGTAACTACATGTGCGCCAAGTGTCCCAGTTAACTCGAGTTAACTCAAGTGGATGCTTCTAGAAGGCTCTAGAGCTCTTTGGGCAAAACACTCTCCCCATGTTCCCCATGGGGGTTGAACCCAAGACCTCCTCCTTCACATCCTTGAGACTTAACCACTAAGCTAAGTGGATCACTTGTTCACAAGAGCACAAGACCTCCTAGTAAGTCTAAACTCGAGATCTTTGGTCATACACACGGATGACCAAACGGTGTCCGATTTCAGATCTGTCTGAACCGACCAGACCCTTGGATCATAGACTTACTTTATTACAGGTATTTGAACTATGTGGATTAGATGAAGTGGTAACAAGATTTATTTGAATTATGTGGATTCTTTTGAGGTAAAATTAGTGTTTTGGTCTCGCAAATTTAAAATTAAAACATGGAAAGAATGCCAAGTGTGAATAATGATCTTGATCATGCTAAATATCAAAGGATTTTTTCTGAGCAGAATACTCAATTTGCGCAATTGAAATTAGCATTTTTATTCCACCAAGATTTAGAGCTAGAGGGATTAAAAGGAGAACCATTGTCAATGAAAGAAGTAAAAAAACCTATGTCCAAATCACTTTGTTCGTGATGTTCTCTTTTGAGTTACACAAAGGGCAAAAGAAACAGCACCCTTAAAGCTTTTTGACTTACAACATAAAGAATTACAGAAACTCTACTTCAACATTTTGTGCAAGTTGAGAGATCATTACCAAATAATAATCAAATAGCAGTATATTTCATTCAAAAAGTTTTTGTACAAGATATTCTTCATCGATGTGTAGATTGGGATGATCATCTGAAGAATGCAGGTATCCATTTGGGTCATCCTCAAAATC
The DNA here is from genome assembly GCA_020310875.1 of Ceratopteris richardii. Taxonomy (NCBI): domain Eukaryota; kingdom Viridiplantae; phylum Streptophyta; class Polypodiopsida; order Polypodiales; family Pteridaceae; genus Ceratopteris; species Ceratopteris richardii. Next base: position 96,128,346 of record CM035427.1, on the reverse strand, counting down.
AAGCAGAATGCGTAATCAAGGAAACAAAGGCAATCTTCCTCAAAAGCAGCCCTACATTTTACTACCTGAAGAACATAACCTTATACATGATTTGTCATCATATGGAGAAGAATTACATAATGAAGGATTAACAACTCTTGCATTACAAAGAACAATAAATGATCAACACAATGAATGGGGATGATTCTAACACCCCAATGCAAAAATGGAAGATGGATGCCCTCCACTAGGTCAACAAGCAATGATATATGCTCACTCTTCTGAATTTTTCTCTACACAACTACAGAGACTTAAAATGAAAATTGGCAAACTTAGAATAGACTATAAGAGCTACCCAACAAGATTTAAATCATCCAAAATGCATATTCCAACTGGGAGAAGCACCCTCTATAAAATAGGCTAGTTGTTTGCAACAGTCTCTGCCTATGTGTAGAGATATACCTTAACAAAGTTGGAAATTTCTCACAACTCAATTAGTCATTTGAAACTTTGCCAAAGTTGAAGGCACTATATGGGAGACCAAATGAAGCTTGAAATCAATGAAAATGAGTACAATGAGAGAGCAAAAAATTCTCTCCAATCTAGTACAATCAGATTTGGAAAATCCTAACTACACCTCTAGATAGAGAGGAGCAAAAGCATGAGAAAATGAGTTAAGCAAGCAAGGAAGCTGCTTGTTGGATTTTATGACTTCACTAAACTGAGTGGGAAACTCATGGAACGCATACAACTCAAGAAAAAAAGGTGATATGATGCTTATATAGAGTTTTACTTTTCCTACAATCTAGATAACCACCCACCAATCAGTGTAGGTAAACTTTTTGATGGCTGATTTGATGAGATTTGAATTTGATTGAGTTTGGTGGAGCTTCTAAATGCCTAGGTCCATCATTCCAATGCATGCTTTGAAGTGTTGTAACTTTACTCCATCCAATGATTTGGTAAACATATCTGCATATTGGTCATTTTTATTGAAATGCTCCACCTTGAAATCCTTTGACATGATCTTCTCTCTAATAAAGTGGTAATGACTTTGACCATATTGACTCTAGAACACTTTGACTTTGACCATGTTGACTTGACCGATATGACTTTGATTGAATGCCATAAATGAATGATATAGTAATCTGTGAGATAAGATCATGTAGAAAAATATTCAATCTTCATCATCTGAGTAAGAAAATTATTAGCACCTTGAGGAAGACTACACATACATACCAATCCAAGAGATACATTACTTGCATCACATTACTAGTTGAGATTCATCATATCTAGAAAAGATGTTGCCCATTGATTAATTAGCATGTCTTGCAAAAGATTTTACAAACTCATCAATAATGTATCCAATATTATTACTTTATTAATTAGTTGAATATGCTAAATAAACAAATCTTGGAGCTCTAAAATAGTAATTGTAATGTAGAGCAAAAGAGGAATCAAGAATATTCCTACTTAATTTTTCTTAAAAAATGACAGTAACTTGTGAGGTTTTATTTAAAAGAATGAGAATCAAGTTTTACGATATGTGTGGAATCAACAAAATAATCATAGATGATATAAGCTTAGGATATGGAGAAAAGGGTTCCATGTCTTTTAATTTACTTTGTAAAGAACTCCTTAAGCTTTAATTTCTGTACTTAATTCAAAAACGAATGTTGTTCTAACATGATATGGATGTTGTCAAAATGGAAAAATTAATTCAAACAAATGTTTTTATGTGAAATTTGAAGGGACCTCCAAACCACAAGTCATGAGTTCTATGTTTGTTAAGCTCCTAAGTTTTGGATAGTGACTCTCATATTAGAAAGGAAATGTAAAATGGAAGTTCCATTTTCTAATGTGTTTGGTCTTAATGTTCTCCTATATGCATATCTAGATGATAAGAAAAAGAAGGAATAAAGGACATAAAAAGGAGGATATGATTAGAATTCACGATCTCATCTTTGGGAGAGCTAAGGTACTTCTTAGGTATTGAATTTGTGTATAAATAATATGGCATTTTGTCGATGCAAAGAAATTACATCCTAGATGTGTTGAAAGATTTGGTCTTAAGAGCTGCAATCCATTGAGGCATCCTATGGAAGTCAATATCGAGATTAGCTCAATGCAAGGAGATGAAGTGCAAGATCTTACACTTTATATGTCCATCATTTATTCATAAGTATGTGCCACTATGAATTTACTCATGTATGCATAATGCTTTGCAATAAATAAATCATATGTAAGCCTCTCTATTGGATACCTTGCCCATACTAATTTCTATTTTTCTACTTTGTTTGGGATGAATCTTCTTTGCCCTAGAGTTTTTATGATAGCCCTTGAGGTTTCTCCCTTTTTGAATTCATAGTCTTCATCTAGATTGTACATCTTTATCCACATATGAGAATTATCTTCTTCAAAAACTTCTCTTTACCTTTGAGGTTTCAATTTCAAGATGCTAATCTTGATGAGCCTTCATCCCTATTTGAATCATGAGAACCACTTACCTTTATGTATGTTTGTGTATCTTCCTCTTCATGGATGCTCCTAGCTTCAATTTCACATTCAACCTTCATATTTCTAAAGGTACATACCATGGTAATACTTCATCAAACTTCATATCCCTTGAGATCTTGAGAGCATTTGTCTTTAGAGTGTAGCACCTATATCCCCTTTTCTCACCTGCATATCCCATGAACACACATGTTTTTGCTCTAGCATCCAACTTGCTTCGTAATTCGCTAGGCATGAAGACAAAATATATAGATCCAAATACTTTGAGGTGGGATACATCATGTCTTATTCCATACCATGTTTCATAAGGTGTGAATGAGTATATAACCAATGTTTGAGCTCTATTCATGATGGCAATTGTGGTAGTGATTGTAACAACCCAATATACATTCAACATATTCATCTTTTTCATCATTGCTCTAGCACATTCTATGATATAGCTATTTTTTCTTTCCACAAACTCATTTCATTGGAGTGTATACCTAAAAGTAAATCTCCTTTTGATGCCATTTGTGTATAAAAAATCTGAAGACATTTTAACCTTACAACTTCTCTTTCAACTAGTGCTTTGAATCTCTTGAATAAATAAAACACATCGGACTTATGCTTCATGCAATAAATCCATGTCATCCTTGTACAATAACTTATAATGTCACAAAGTACCTATTATACCCAATGGGCCCACACATCTATATGACTCAAGTCAAGGGGGTTTGGCTTACATAGTTGCTCTTCTTGAAAGCTAGCCTTAGTGACTTGCCTAGATGACATGCGTCACCTAACTGCTTCAAAATTTTTGATATCAAGCTTGGTAATCCCTGCACAAGTTTTCTTTTCTCCATCTCGTTCATCCTTTGGACATTAATATGCCCCATCCTCCTATATCAAAGATCGATCTCTATGATCCTTTGATTTCCAAATGAGAAACAAATTGTATGATTAGGGTCTGGATTTACCTCAAGGTTGAAGAGCCGTATTTCTTTCCTCTTGAAATCACCTTGTATCCATCCTTGGGGTTCTCCACAAAATATCCTCTTTGACTAAAATTGACTTGATAGCCCTTTCTGTGAAGAGAGATGGTGGATGCAATCCAAAGATGAGTAGGTGCTGCTACAACCGGCTTCACACCAGCCAACTGAGACTTCAGAGTTGATTAGTAGACCCTTTGAGCTTCCTAAATCCACCAAAATATCAACCAAGTACTTTGGAACATGTATCCCAAAAGTTTGAGTGAAGACAGACAAGTTGCGAAATGACTAGCTCCCAAAACTTGCTATTTTTGGACATACACCTGCTGGAAAAAATGAGCAGTGCTCTCAACCTGGAAGGAATTAGAAAAATTCCTTTTGGGCATAGCAAATAGACTTAGCAAGCTTCCCAATCCAAGTGAAAACACTTCAAATGATGGACTGAGCACTGAGAACAAGTTTTTGCTCCTTTTATAGCTATTCTTGGAGGGAGTTTTGAATTCGAATTCGAATGGCTCCACCTAAAAGTGATCCCCAAAGTTAGGAGAGATTCCCTCAGCTCAAAAATTCGTGATTTTGGTAGTTGGAGCCATGAGTTTGCTTTTACATCATGCATGAGGTAAGCCATTCTTTTTCTTTTTTCTTTTTCCAAATACAAGAGATAAAGATGAACTCTTTTACAAGAGGTGTTCACATGACTACACATGTGACTTACAAATGAGAATAATATCAAGCATATCAAGCATGTAGGCTTGGGTAAAATGCACCAACAGCTCCCCCTCAAGCCTAACATGCTTGGCCTTCAAATAAGTCTTCAATTGTCCTTGATTTCCTGCAAACCAATCATCAACTTGAATCTACTTAACTTCGTACCATCAAGAGCTTTCGTCAACATGTCTGCACATTGCATATCTGTAGAGACATAGGATAGTTGAATATCCTTGCTCATTAGCTTCTCCCTTACATAATGGTAGTGGACTTCAATATGCTTGGTTCTAGCATGGTATACCGGATTAGCTGCTAGATGTAGTGAGCTTGTGTTGTCACCAAAAATATGAGGTGTTGATGAATGAAGTCCAAGATCTGTGTACAAAGACTTTAACCACATGATTTCTTGAGTTGCATTAGCCAAACCTCTATATTCGGCTTCAGTAGAAGATAATGCCACGGTTGGTTGCTTCTTCGATGACCAAGAAATGATTTTTGAACCTGCAAATGATATATACCCTGATGTGCTTCTTCTATCATCTTTAGATCCGGCCCAATCTGCATCTGAGTAGACCTTTAGCTCAATATCTGAAGTAAATGAATAAAACAAACCTTCATTCATGGTCCCCTTTAGATACTTGAGGACTCGCTTGGCCGCTTCCATATGTGGTCTTCTCGGCTTATGCATAAACTGACTCAATATGCTAACACTATAGCATATATCCACCCTTGTGAGTGTTGCATAGTTCAAACTTCCAACCAAGCTTTGATAGCTTGTGATGTCTTCAATTGGCTCTCCTTCATAAGCACTAAGCTTATGATTTTGCTCCATAGGTGTACCTGCACACTTGGTATTTTCCATCTTGAACTTGACGAGCATGTCATGGACATACTTCCTTTGTGTGATGTATATACCTGAATCTGTGTAGATCAACTCCAATCCAAGAAAATAAGTGAGTGGTCCGAGGTCACTTATTTTGAACTCCTCCTTCATTTGACTCTTTACCTGTTTGATTCCTTCAAGATCATTGCCTGTGATAATAATATCATCAACATACACACATAAATAGATCACTTCAGATCCATTCCTCTTTATGAACAAAGAGGTATCCGCCTTGCTAGCTTTGAATCCTTGGTCCTGCAAATAAGTAACCAATCTGAAATTCCAAGCTCTTGGAGCTTGCTTCAATCCATACAAAGCTTTCTTTAGTTTGCATACATAGTTAGGATGATGTGCATCCTCATATCCAGGAGGTTGTGCCATATACACTTCCTCAGAAATCCATCCATTCAAGAAAGCATTCTTTACATCAAGTTGATAAAGATTCCAATTTCTAGATGCAGCAAGACTAATGAGAACCCTAATTGTAGGCATTTTTGCAACAGAAGAGAAAGTCTCCTTGTTGGCATACAAAGCAACAAAGGAGTCATGCACAATACGGCAACAAGGCCAGATCATTTTTTCCCATAGATTATGTACAACCCAAGTGATTTTAATCACTACACAAACATTGTAAATCCCGCTTTTGGTAGATTAGACTCCATTTTGTGCAAGCCGAGGAGTCCTCGAGCTTGAGGAGTATTAGAAGTACCATCGTACCAAATTTCATAATTTTTAGACTTCGTTTGAGCCCTCAAATAAGCCCTGGAACCTAATTTTTAACTAGGCCGGACACTAGGTCTGGACAGGGCCAAAAGCTAGTCAAAAACTATAAAAAGAGCTAGAGAGCTCATTTTTGAGGTTAGATTGTAATTGAAACGAACTTGTAAGAGCTTTTGAAAGTAATCTAAAGAACTCCATTGATTCTCTCTCTTTGTCTTGCCGTGTGTGCGCGTGTGTGTGTATGTGTGTGCATGCTTGTGTGCTTCTCACTCACGCACTTGTGCCGCTACTTGCTCGAGGTCTTCATACCATCCTCACGTCTTCCCGGATTGACATTAAAGGAGGTGCTACTCATCATTGAGCTACACCAAATTTTGGCGCCGTTGCCGGGGATCGAGCTTTGAGGACGAGCGTGTGATGGTAAGACGTAGAGTTGACGCGTTGGAGTTGTAGGTATTTTCTTCACTCTCATAGATTTTCTTTTACTTTCTTCACCATCTTCATCACCATCATCATCATCACCATCTCCCACCTCCATCTCCATCATCGCGAAAATTTCTGTTTTTTGATCATATCACCTTCCCCACCTCATTTCCCTCATTTCACTTGTGAGAGAGAGCGAGAGAGCGAATTTGCATGCGCTGTTTTTGCATGTTTCTTGAGATATTTTGCAGGTTTTTTGCTGTACCATCATCCCCAGCAGTGTGCGCAGGTACGACAGGCTCTGCACAGGTCCCGAGACGACGATCTCTGTCTATCGCGACAGACAGAAAATCTTAACATTTTGTGAATGCATGATTAGCACTGTAACCTACACCTTGAGGGCACTCTAGATCACTAGAAGTTTTTCAAAAATTTGCGTTTTTTCAGTCTATCGCGACAGACACTGTCTATCGCGACAGACACCGTCTATCGCGACAGACAGAGACCCACGACAGACAGCGTCTATCGCGACAGACCGAATTTCACGACAGATAGCGTCTATCGCGACAGACACCATCTATCGCGACAGACAGAAATCCGCGACAGATACCGTCTATCGCGACAGACACCGTCTATCGCGACAGACAGAAATCCGCGACAGACACTGTCTATCGCGACAGACACCGTCTATCGCGACAGACAGAGACCCACGACAGACAGCGTCTATCGCGACAGACCGAATTTCACGACAGATAGCGTCTATCGCGACAGACACTGTCTATCGCGAGAGACAGAATTCCGCGACAGATACCGTCTATCGCGACAGACAGAAATCCACGACAGATAGCGTCTATCGCGACAGACACTGTCTATCGCGACAGACAGAATTCCGCGACAGATACCGTCTATCGCGACAGACACCGTCTATCGCGACAGACACCGTCTATCGCGACAGACAGAAATCCACGATAGATAGCGTCTATCGCGACAGACACCGTCTATCGCGACAGACAGAAATCCACGATAGACACTGTCTATCGCGACAGACACCGTCTATCGCGACAGACAAAAATCCACGATAGACACTGTCTATCGCGACAGACACCGTCTATCGCGACAGACAGCCCCCACGATAGATTGTGTCTATCGCGACAGACACCGTCTATCGCGATAGACAGGCATTTTCGACAAAAAATTAAGGAGTGAATTTTTGGAAATTTAGGCTAAATTTTGGGCATAATTGCACTTTCATGTACTCATCTACTTACGAAGGCCTTAGAAAATGCATTAAAACCCCCGAAAGGTTCTGTTTGTCTAGTTAACCCCCTAAACCCTGAACGGTCATAACTTTTTCATACGAAATCCATTTTCTGAGCTCTAGGGCTTGTCGGAAAGCTCGTGACATATACTACACGCCCTCAACTGTTTTTTATAAGAATAACGCGTTGATTTTCAGATAAGATATTTGGAAGTTGACACACTGAGGGGTAGGAACACCAAGGGAGCTCTAGAGTAAATTTCTAACAATGCAAAAGGAGGAACAAGGGTCATTAAAAAAGTGTGTGAAATAAATTGTCTGTCAATTGAAAGGTCTACTTGGAGCTAATCTTGGGATTTATGCAGGCCTATTGAGAAGCAACTGAGAGTATCCAAGCAAGGGTGTTACGCACGCTTGAGAATCAACTTCTCGAGCTCTAAAGAGCAAGGTTCGGCAAGAAAGGTCGGAATATTCTCAACTCTTCTTCGTCAATTCCTAGCTTAGGCTAAGAACGGTTAGAAGTAGGAGTAAGTCAGGGCAACGATAGGCCACTATCAAGTTGAAGACTACCTAAAAACTCAAGTTCAAGCTAAAAACTTAATCTCTGTACTGTCGACAACATAAAGGAAAGAACCTAACGTGGAACGATCAACCTGAAAGTGCGAAGAACATTCAAGTATTCCTAACGACGTAATAACAGATAAGACTTTAAACACGAGGAATAACTAAAAAGAATCAAGTAACTGATACCAACTGATCGGCAACGAGATTGTACTCTGAAAAAAAAATTAGGCTAATCCGTTAGGCATATGAACCTTAGATCAGGACGACACCTAGTAAGAGAGAGACAAAGCCTTAGGTCCTCTGAGGCTAGTGTCAATCACACTGCAAGGTCTTGGGCTCAACAGTTGAGCCACCACTCTCATTACCCTAGCTCTGAGACCAGTGAGTCGGAAATGTCTCAAGGTATGGACAGACCTACGGGAAGTTCAGGAGTGCCTTATTTGTACAGGGTGGAAGGCCCTTACAAAACACAGTTGGAATACCTTAGGACCAACCGATTAGGTGCGAGTATCTATGAGGACGGCCTAGGAAGATCTGTGGTCCAGATTAAAAACCCTGATCAATCCATTGGACTAGAACACCCAGCTGTCAAGTTTGAAAATGGTGCATACCTGGACAAAGAAGGAACTATATATGTTGTCACTAGTCACCCTGATAGGACAGATGACTTCGGGAATGTAATCTCAGAAGCGGACTTAGGTGACCTAGAACAAGGGAACATGGATGCGGAACCTAGAACCCCTCGAGGTAAATCAGTTCTCACTAGGATTATCACGCCTGAATGGGTCCCCCAAGACAACAAGAGCATAGAGTTGCTCCTCAATCGAGAAACTGATGAAGCCTTTTGGAGGTATAAGTCTAATCAGCCAACGGACATAGGAAATATCATGATCTGTGAGTTTAAGGATCCGGATAGCCCAGGCAGAGTGACGTACTTAGATCATGCTTCGGAACGGATCTTTGTGGTGACAGAAAATGATAGGCATGCCTACACTTGGAAGGGTGAATTCATTTTCCCCCAACCAAGATCAAATGTATCCTATGGTCACCTTGGAGCTGGAACATCCCAAGCTCATGGTACGCAAAGAGACAGAAGTAGAGATAGACCAGAAGTAAGTTTTGCCAACCCAGTGGGCAGAGAAAGAACGAGAACAGAGATGAATAGGGTAGAACCCGAGATGCATAGAGCCCACAGGAACCAAAGAAATGTAGATGGATTCCCTCTGCCGAGACCTAGAGAGCACACAAGAACTTTGAGACCCACTCAGCTAGTTAAGTCCATGAAGAATTACTTTGACGGCACAGGAGATCCCTATGATCATGTGGCGGAGTTCAAGCAAGTCTTGAGAGCCGAACAAGTTGAGGATCTATTCACGCAGTACAATGCCTTCGGTCTAACCCTGAGGAATACGGCACTTACATGGTTTCAGCCATTGGATGAGCGCCAGTTCAGGAGCATAGACCAACTCCTAGAAGCATTTATTATTGAGTTCTCCAAGAGTGGCATAAGACACAACACCTCCTCACTGATTCACAGCTTCAAGCAAACCCCTCAAGAGAATGTGAGACTTGCAGGAAGAAGATTTAGACAATATCTTGAAAGGTGCCCTATTTCGGAGCTACCCACATCTGCTAAACAAGTAGCCTTATTCCTTGACGGATTGCTGAGTCCAAAATTGAGATCCTACGTGTATCTGAAAGACCCTAGGACTATAGAAGAGTGTGTACGCATGTGCATTGACATTGAAGATAACCTAGGAGAAGAGCTAGAGCTGTCCAAAATTTACAAAGATTCGGATAGTGCAACTAGTCAATCTTCCACACAAGCCACATCAATTGAGGAACTGGCCGAAAAAGTAGCTCAGAAATTAGGAGTAACTAGCAAACAAATTCCAAGGTTTGCTCCTATGAAAAGGTGCTATACATGCGGTGGTGACCATATGGCGAACGTCTGTCCCATTATGGCTCAACCCCAAGTAAACCCTAGTAGCCAGTACTGCACCATAGAACGGAGATACACCAACCACACCGCACAAGATTGCCCATACAACAAGCAGGCTGTTAGGCAACCCTACCCTCAGCACTACCAACAAGGCAGATACCAGAACCAGTACCCTCCACAACCATATGGCAGGCCACAACAAAATTTCCAACCTCAATATCAGAACCAACAAAGGCCTCAGCCTGTGCTAACACAACAACCCCCAGCCCCAGCTAATGTGATTCCGGTAAAGTATACTGCTGCAGAAGAGAACCTGAATAGAGCTATAGTCCCAGTAACACCCTTGATCTCTGAAAATGACCCAAGTGATCATAGCTTTGATTCTACCCATGTTGATAGCCCCCAGGCCTACTACATGCAGTCTCCTGAGCATGGTGAGTCCTATTATAGCGAAGAGACAAGCGAACCTAGTTGGGAGTCAGACTACACGAACGTCATGTATGCAAATCCCAATCCTAGGCCTCAATCTAGGCAAGTCAGACCTCCATTCCCAAGAGGACCGTGCTACAGATGCCAAGGTGATCACCTCATTCGTGATTGTCCCTTACCTCCGCCTACACAAACTCAGTCCGTGACTATCCAAGGCTTTTGCCAAGACTGCGGAAAAGAGCATCTCTTACGAGATTGCCCTAAGAACCCCAATAGCATGCCAAAAATCACCCCTATCAACGTTGTTGGGTTAGTGGTAGACTCCTCAGGAAGTGTCACTTCCACTGCACCAGTACAGGTAGTCACTCGAGCTCAAGCTTTGCAGCAAAACCAAGGGGTAGGCCAGGAAAAGAGCCCAGATGCTAGCGATACTGAGAGCCAAAATAAAAAGAGAACAAGAGCTTGGAAAGATAGCCGCGAACGTATGAAAAGGCAATGGGCAAAGAAGATGAGTGAACTTGAGGAAAGTCTACGAGAAACCAAGGCTAAAATCATAGAGATCACATCTCAACCGCACTCTCACACATTCCCACCGCTACCATCCCCATCACCCTCCATCCCTTCACCCTCTAAGACAGCCCACGTAACCCATCCACCACCCCAAACAGGATCGGTATTAGCTGATCCCACTCCCGAAGACATAGACATGATGCTTAAAGCATATCAAGCCAGAATCCAAGAAGGGCCAAACGTCACGGATCATGACAAGTGCTATCCTAGAGCTGACCTAGAGATAGAAAGAACCAAACTATGCGCGAAAATGGTCGCATTGGCTCAGACTATGTTTGAAGCCAGTCGCCTTTTCAATTACTCAGGCTCAGCCAAAACGCAATTACACTTGGATGGATTCCTAGAAAAGTTAGAGAGGATAATTGCAAGATCTGACAAGGAAGAAAAAAATCAAGACCAAGAAAAAGCAAGCAAAGCCAGGAATCATTCCCAATCAGAAGTGTATGTGGCCAATGCCCCTAAACCGGACAACTTCCCCTCCTTAGAAAGAATAGAGAGGCCAATAGCACAGCCAGAAAAGGAACCTACCCCTCAAAGAAAGGAAAGGGCAAGAGAACGGGTAAGCCAGCCTCTTCAGGAAGCCCGTGGGCCTCCTCAAGAAGCTTATCTTCCCCCCCAAAAGGCAGATGAGCCTCCCTCGAAAGCTCAAGTACCTCCACAGGTTGCCTACATTCCTTCTCAGGGAATGTGTGAGCCTGTTCGGAAAAGTAATAGAATAAGTAATCCTCCCCAAGAAGCTTGTGCTCCAGCCATTTGCGAGAACGAGGAGAGAGTAAACAATAGAATCAGCCCTCCTTCACAGGTTGCTTATGCGCCCAATTCTACGGAGCCAGACACTTCTTCTTCTATGAATCGGTTTGCACCAGACTTCCTACGAGAGATTCAAGAAGACAAATGGGATAACGAAAGCGAGGTCGCCCCTCCTTTTGAACTTGTGGACGATGCACACGACCAATTCCCACAAGACATCCCATCTATTTACGGGGAGCATGAGAGTGTTCAGTCTCACGAGAGATTAGACTTTGAGTCGAATTCCATACAAGAGCTACCCCACTTCACAGGCCCATGCGAAGCAAAGTCCACATGTATGAGAGCACCCACAGTCATGGTAAGGAACGACGACTCAGTCATTCCTAGGAACACAGAGGTAGTGAAGAACACTAATGTGCAGTGTAATCTCAAGTTAGAAGAGCTACTCAAGGTTAGACCTGAATTATGGAAACATGTAGCCAAACAAGTACCAGAGATAGCAAAACCTCGTTCCCAGGTAGGATCCCATAGGACAGTGCCAGAAATTCCCTTGGATAAGATAGGGGATATGTGTGAAGGTGAAGAAGGGAACACCTATCTTCCCATCACCTACCAGGACTACACCACGAAGGCAATTTTGGACTCAGGTGCAGGAGTTGCAATTGCCACTACCTCCTTATGGAAGCGTTGGGGCAAGCTAGCACTCAGGCCAACAAGAATGAAATTGCAAATGGCCGATGGTCACATAGAGAGACCCCTAGGATTGCTGGAAGGAATAACTCTCACCACTTGTGGTGTCGAGTTTGAACATACCTTTGCCATATGTGACTTCAGCAAAAATCATGCCTATGAGATGATTTTAGGAAGACCATTCATGCGACAGTTGCAAGTGGTACAGGATTGGGGGACCAATTCTTTGTACCTGCAGCACTTAGGTGTTACAACCAAAGTCAATCTCAAGGATTATTCTCATAGAGATGTCCCTCCTATCCAATGGAATCCCATCCATAGAGCCAAAGATGATATAGAATCGGTGCATTCCATAGGGTCTGGATCCTCATGGATGCATGAAGATACTCACTTATGGATGTGCAAGGTAGCAGTAGAAGAAGAGAAGAGAGAGAAAGCCAGAGAGGTAGGTGGGAACGAAACTCATAGACCCATTCAAGACCCAGCCTATGCACCTATAGTCTTTCCAGATGAGGAGTTTGAACCCCATGGCTGGGCGGAAATTTTAGCAACAATGGACGTAGCCATCAACGAAGAACAATGGACACCTCACTGTGATGAGGATGGCTATGATATTTCAGTCTTCTCCATAGAGCCAATCATGGGAGAGGCAGTTCTAGAAGAATGCGAACCTAGCCCTGATGCATTTGAGGATGCAAGTGATTCCGATCTAGAGTCAATCATTATGGACCCACCATTTGCATCGGATGAAGAATATTTCCATGAAGTAGAATTTCAACCCCAGAGGCATGGAGAGGTTACAAATGATGTAAGATTAGCAACGCATATGACCCCTAAGGAAGAAGGAAAGAAACGAAAGAAGAGAGAAGCCTTACCAGAAGAGGAAGAATCTTTGTTTGAGGTCCCAGAAAATTTTAAGAAGTATGAGATAGATGACAGGAGAGTCATGATAAGAATGCCTAAACGGGAGGCACAATCAGGAGAGGCCTATGATAACAAAGAAACCACCAAGAAAATAGTAGTGGCCATAGAAGAAGGAGAGGAGAAGTGCACGTATATAGGCCATGACCTGACAGAAGAAGAAGAGCACGAATTGATTACCTTGCTAAGAGAATACAGAGATGTATTCGCTTGGAGTTACAAGGATTTGAAAGGTGTTGACCCTGACATATGCTCACACACCATCCCTATGACCTCAGATGCTAAACCCTCTAAGCAAAAGCCTTATACATATAACGATAACTATGCTGCTAAGATCAAGGAAGAGATAGATAGACTGGTTGAAGCTGGATTTATCTACGAAATTGAGCACACTGAATGGGTATCCCCCATCGTAGTGGTGCCCAAGAAGAATGGCAAGCTGTGTGTGCATTAACTTGAAAAAGGTTAATGCCGCCACGATTCGAGATAACTATCCGCTTCCCATCACAGAACATCTCTTAGAAAGAGTGGCAGGCAAGGAAGTGTACAGCTTCCTCGATGGATTTTCGGGCTACAATCAAGTAGCCATAGCTCCAGAGGATCAGCATAAGACCGCCTTTGCCACAGAATGGGGCATTTTTGCTTTTAGAGTAATGCCATTTGGGCTTACCAATGCACCAGCTACCTTCCAGAGGCTGATGTGCCATGTGTTTAAGGAGTTCCTGAGGAAGAGTTTAGAAGTCTATGTTGATGATCTCTGTGCTCATTCCAATGTTAGACAAACTCATATTCCTGAACTCAGACAAATCTTTGACAAATGTAGAGAATATCAAGTCTGCCTGAACCCAGAAAAGTGTGTGTTTATGGTCAGGCAAGGTAAGATTCTAGGACACATAGTGTCAAAGAATGGCATATCTACCAACGAAGAAAAAGTGAGAGCCATAGCAGAGCTACCTAGGCCCAAGAATGTCAAGGAAGTACAAGCTTTCATGGGGCATTGTGGGTATTACCGACGTTTCATCCACATGTATGCTGTCATCGCAAAGCCCATGTACGGACTCTTGACTAACTTTGAGTGGACTGATGAATGTGAGAATTCCTTCCAGGAGCTTAAACGAAGATTGTGTTCAGCACCAATCTTGACCACACCAGATTGGAATAAGCCATTCCATGTTCATGTTGATGCATCCAATTATGCTATTGGATGTGTGCTCGCACAACCTACTGGTGAAGGTAATATGGATCTTCCAATTGCCTATGCCAGTAGACAATTGAATGCGGCTGAACGGAATTACACCACCACAGAGCGAGAAGGATTAGGCATGGTGTATGCAGTTAAGAAATTTAGACACTATTTGCTTGCAAATAAGTTTAAATTTTTTACTGGCCATCAGGCATTACTATATCTCGTAAATAAGCCATGCAATACAGGAAGATTAGTGAGATGGTTTCTCTTGTTAATGGAATATGATTTTGAAGTAGTGGTAAGGAAAGGTAGGACTCATTTGAGAGCTGATCATCTCTCTAGGCTCACATCGGGAGAAGCCCCACAAGGAGTATCAGATGACCTTCCTGATGCTTACTTGTTTAATCTGGAAGTTGTACCGCAGTGGGCTAAGCCATTGGTACCAGTATTGACATACGGGCCTAACCATCCTGTGGTAAACACACGGAACAGAGAGGTTGTAAAAGCCCAAAAATACCACATCACGTTAGAGGCTCCGTAAATCTTTTCACTCTGCAACCACTGATGTAGTTGGGAAGAACATCTCCGTCTAGTGTGGCGAGATTGACTGCACCACTAGTGGAGATTCGATTTATGATCATAGGTCCATATCCACGTTTCTGTAGTTTCTTTGCATGCTGTTTGAGTGTGTATACTAGGACTAAATCGCCTTCTTTCAGTCCCTTGTCTTTTATGTGTGCATCATAATATGCCTTTTGTCTCCGTTTAGCGGCATAGATGCCTGCTACCGCTTGTAATCTAGTCTCATGCAGCTTTTCAATTTGATCTAATTGCTGAGACAATTCGTGACCGTTCCACTCATACTGCTGGGCTACTTTTAATGTAGGCACTAAGAAGTCAATTGGCAAAATTGCATTTTGCCCATACACTAAATTGAAAGGTGTAGTTCCAATGGCCGTTTTATATGCCACTCGGAAGGCCCAAATTGCGTGATGCAATTGTTTGTCCCAGTCTGACCTTCCATTATTGACAATCTTTGTCAATACCGTACAAAGTACTTTGTTGGAACTCTCCGCTTGCCCATTAGCTTGAGGGTGGTATGGGGCTGACTTTTTATGAATCACTAAGAATTCATTCATTAGCGATTCAATGACTTCGTTTAAGAAATGAGTCCCTCGATCACTCACTATCTCGATCGGTAGTCCAAAGCGCGTGAATATGTGCTCAAAGAGAAATTTTGCTGTGGTTTGAGCATCATTCTTTCTAGTGGCTTTTGCTTCTACCCACTTAGTCAAGTAGTCGGTGGCTACTATTATGTACTCCGCATGTGATCCTTTCGCAGGTGGATTGATAGGTCCTATGAAATCAATGCCCCACTTGGTAAATGCTCTCGCACAAACCATGGGTCTTAAAGGCATGTCATCTCTTCTAATAGGATATTTTGCTTTCTGGCATGTTTCACAGCTTCTCACATATGTTTCCGCATCCATATGTAGAGTTGGCCACCACAGGCCTGCAAAGAGAATCATCTTGACTGTTCTATCGGCTGAGAAATGTCCTCCCGCAGCTCCTGCATGTGCCATTTCTAAGACAGAGAGATATTCATTTTCATGAATGCACAATCTTAGCTGGTTATCTCTCCCTCGTTTAAAGAGTTGTTTTCCTAGGATAACGTAATCTTTGCTCTGTTCTTCGAGAGCACGTTTCCTTGCTAAGGTGGCTCCCTCCGGGTATTCTCGAGTTTTCAAGAACTTTACTAAAGGCATGCTCCACCTTGGTGCTATTGTAGAATAGCATAACGTAGAGTTCGCATCTGGGATTTGTTCTTGACAGATTTGACAGTTTGACACATAATGATGTGCATCTCGTTGCATTGTTGGCCAATATATGCCAAATCTCTTGAGTGTTTGCCATGTTCCAATTGCGTTCAAGTGAGTGTTCCATTGATTTATGTGCGCTTTCTGAAGCCACATGTTTTGTTCATCTTCTTCTATACATCTCATCAGTAGACCGCTTGAATCCTGGTGGTATAAACTTCCAGCAATAATGTGAAGGTTTTTAGTCCTCCAAAGATCTTGTTTTAGTTTTGGTGTGATCCCATCTTTAGGTCCATGTGTAAGTATCGGGATCAACTTTTCTGCCCATTGAGGACATACTTCCAGGTTAAAGAGATAAGTATCTGGCAGATCATCAGGAACTCCTATAGGTGGTTCTCCATGGGTCATGCGAGATAAATGGTCTGCCCTTATGTGTGTGTTTCCTTTCTTGACTATTACTTCAAAATCAAATTCCATTAGCAATAAAAACCATCGTACTAGACGTCCTGTATTGCAAGGCTTGTTGACTAAGTACAATAGGGCTTGATGATCAATGAAAAATTTGAATTTGTTTGCCAATAAGTAATGTCTAAACTTCTTGACGGCATAAACCATTCCTAGGCCTTCTCTCTCTCCGTAGTAGTATAATTGCGTTCAGCTTGATTTAACTGTCTACTGGCATAGGCTATCGGGTGGTCTAATTTACCTGTATCCGCTGGTTGAGCTAAGATGCAACCAATGGCAAACTTGGAAGCATCAACATGGATATGAAACGGTTTATTCCAGTTAGGGACTCGAAGAATGGGTGCTGAACTCAATCGATTCTTCAACTCATTAAAAGCTTTTTCGCATTCTTCGGTCCAATTGAATTGAGTTAACAATGCATAAAGAGGTCTAGCAATTATGGCATACATATGTATGAATCTTCGATAGTAACCACAATGTCCCATCAATGCTTGAACTTCTTTAACAGTTTTCGGTCTCGGTAAATCCAAAATGACTTTGATTTTGTCCTCATCCGTGGAAATTCCATTCTTAGAAACAATATGTCCTAAGATTTTCCCTTGTCGCACCATGAAGACACATTTTTCGGGATTGAGGCATACTCGATATTGTCGACATTTGGCAAAAATCTTTTCTAGTTCAGGGATGTGCTCTGATCGTATAGCTGAATATGTACACAGATCATCCACGTATACCTCCATGCTTTTTCTCAAAAATTCCTTGAACACATGACACATCAGTCTTTGGAACGTAGCTGGGGCATTCGTTAAACCAAAAGGCATGACTCTAAAGGCGTATACTCCCCATTCAGTTGCAAATGCAGTCTTGTGTTGGTCCTCAGGAGCAATGGCTACCTGATTATACCCTGAAAAGCCATCCAAAAAACTATAAACTTCCTTCCCTGCTACCCTTTCCAAGAGATGGTCAGTGATCGGTAAGGGATAGATATCCCTTATGGTGGCGGAGTTCACTTTTTTCAAATTGATGCACACTCTTAACTTCCCATTTTTCTTTGGTACAACTACCAAGGGTGATACCCATTCCGTGTGCTCAATTTCGTAGATGAATCCAGCGTCTAACAACTTATCTATTTCTTCTTTTATCTTGGCTGAATATACATCATTATAAGTATAAGGTCTCTGTTTGGAAGGTTTGGCTTCGGATGTCATGGGGATTCTATGCGCACATATAGATGGGTCTACTCCTTTTAAATCCTTATAAGTCCAAGCGAAGACATCCCGATATTCTCTTATGAGCTGAATTAACTCTCGTTCTTCTTCCTCTGAGACATCCTGTCCTATGAAAGTACATCGTTCCTCTCCTCCTTCCATGGTTACAACTATTTTCTTGGTCTGCTCTTTATTATCATATGCTATTCCCGGTTGTGCCTCTCTTTTAGGCATTTGAATAGCAATCCTCCTCTCTTCTATTTCATATTTTTTGAAGTGAGCTGGTACCTCAAATTGGTCTTGAAGCTTATTATCGTCATCTTCCAACTCCCTTTCATCTTCTAATTCTTCCTTTCGTGTGAGATCCTTACGTTGTTTGTTGGCAGTGATGTCCATGTTGGTGGTACTAATCCCTAGATCCAGGGGTTCTGATTCCATTTCAATGCTCTCGTAGTCCTCCTTCCAGTCTTTCTCAAATACTTCTCCTTCTTCTGCCTCCTGAAGGACTACCATATACAGGCTAATGTCATAACCCTCCTCGTCAATACATTCGTTCATAGTTACCACTTCTTCGTTTACACAAACATCGAGGGTGGCTAAGATTTCCATCCAACCATGAGGTTCGAATTCTTCGTCTGGAAATACTTGTGGCATATAAGCTGGATCTTGTACCGATCTCACTATGCCTTGTTTCTGTTGCCAACTTTTTCTTCTCTCTTCCTCCTTTTTTGCAGCTTGGCATATCCATAGATGAGTGTCCTCGTTCATCCAGGATTGGTCACTAGAACCTGCACTATGAATCGATTGATCGTCTTCCTCTTTATGGATTTGATTCCATTGCAGAGGTGGGACATCTTGATATGTGTACGTATGTAGGTTGATCCTAGTGGTGACTCCTGCGTGTTGTAGGTACACTGCATCCTTTCCCCAATCTTGTACTACCTTTAGCTGTCTCATGAATGGCCTTCCCAAGATCATCTCATAGTTGCTCGGCCTTTCAAAGTGACAAATTGCTAAAGTGTGTTCGAATTCCACTCCGCACGTAGTGAAGACTACTCGTTCCAACAATCCTAAGGGTCTTTCCGTATGTCCATCGGCCATCTGAATTTTCATACGTGTTGGTCTCAATGCTGGTTTTCCCCATTTCTCCCAAATTTCTTTAGTAGCTATGCCAACACCAGCTCCTGAATCTAGTATGGCCTTGGTTGTGTAACCCCTATAGGTGATTGGTAGACATGTATTTCCTTCGTCCCCTTCACTAAAGTCTCCTACTTTATCCACTGGAATTCTCACCGTTTTCACTTCGTCATCTACCTCCTCCTTTTCTTCCTTGACTTCCCACTGATTGATCAATTTTTCTTTTAAATGTGGTTTTACCTTTAACAGTTCTTCGAATGTTAAGGTACATGGGATTTTCACCTCTCTAAGGCGTTGTATGATCTCCGATGTTTGAACTGATGGATTCGTTTCTCGTCTCTGTATTGACGGAATGCGATACAATTCTGAGTTGTGCTCGTATTCCCCTGTGTAATTAGGTAGTTCCTTTACATCGTCTTCCACTTCTTTGTCACTTGCATCCATTGAAAAAATCCCTTCTGAATCACGTTCAGGTATTGAATCCTCCATTTCGTTTTCTGCTTTCAATTCTTCAAAGGGCGGTTCCATTCCCTCTACCTTTTTCCACTTGTCCTCTTGAACTCGCGCCCATAAATCCTTAGTCCAATCTCCTTCTGTTTCGGGGACTATGGATCCTTCCTTTCTCTCAATACCAATTTCATCATCCAGAGGTCTATTTACATTAGACTTTCCCTGATTGTTTAGACACTCTTGGAATCTTTCTTCGCCAATTCGATTGTTCGGTAAAGGTGATGCGGGTTTTTCTAATGTTTGTTGGGCAACTTCTATTAATTTTTTGCAAATTTCCAATCTTTCTTTCTCTAGGTCACCTCTCGGATATTCTCTCTCATGTTGTTCTATGGTAGGTCCGGCTTTAATTCTCTCTTTGTATGCCCGGATCCACATGGCTAAATCTTCAGGCATTGGGTCTGCTAATACCGATTCTATCTCCTCCTTTTTATTCTCCTTTTTATTGTCTTCTTCCACTTGTGCTTCTTCTGTTGATTTTTGTTTACTCTTTTCATTTTCCTTCTTTTGTAACAACTTTTTTTCTTTTATCCTATCTCTCCTTTGCTTCCATCTTTGGGATCGTTTACTGGTGATACTTTTTTCTGGTTCTTCGGAGTCTTCTACTCTGTGAGGGATGGGTGTATTTCCCTCTTTGTCACTTTGATTATTTTCTGTGGTTTTATCAGGGTCTTCTCTAGCCCTTGCTCTTGTTATGGCTTTTAAGGGTATAGTGTACTCTTTGTCACTCCCTGACGATTCGATTACCTCTATCACGTTAATCTGTACGTTAGATGTGACTTTGTTTGGGTTCTTAGGACAATCTCTGAAAAGATGTTCCTTTCCACAATCGCTACAGTATCCTTCCCAATTTCGTTGTGGTGGTGGTGGGTTTGGCAACGTACATTCCCTAATATAGTGGTCACCTCCACACCTGTAGCATGGTCCTCTAGGTACAGGCGGTCTAATCATTGGTCGAGGTGGCATGGTTGCTCTAGGAGCTGTGTACATTAATGGTACATAATCTTGCTTGTAGTTACATGGACTCTCCGACGTCTCCATGCCATAAGCATATGGGTCATATTGTTGCCCATATTCCATTGTTGGGCTCTCATATCCTGGGTATGCTCCTTGACTAGGTTCGTAAAACGAGTCATATGGTTCACTGCTAGTCAAAGGTGTTGCTGGCACTATGGCCCTTTCTAAGTTTTCCTCTGGTTGTGCTATCTTAACTGCGACAACATTCTGAGGGTGGGGTGGTTGTTGTCCTAGCACTGGCTGTGGCTGTGTATATCCCTGGTGTGTATACGGTCGTGGTATTGGTGCCTGTGGCTGATATGAGGGATATCTAAAGGCTTCTCCTCCCTGCTGGTTCTGCGGATATCCATATGGTCTCACATAAGGCTGGGTGGGTCTGGTTTGCCTACTGTAAGGGCAGTTCTCAGTGTTATGATTTGTGTATCTCTGCTCTATGCTGCAATACTGTAGTGGTCCGGGGACAGAGGGTCTATGAGGAGCATAGGCAGGTGGTGGGACTACTCCCCTAATACACAAGTGAGAAGGATGATCTCCTCCGCACTGCATACATCTTCTAAGCATAGGCATTCTCATAGGATTGGTGGGA
Organism: Ceratopteris richardii; assembly: GCA_020310875.1. NCBI lineage: Eukaryota > Viridiplantae > Streptophyta > Polypodiopsida > Polypodiales > Pteridaceae > Ceratopteris > Ceratopteris richardii. The sequence goes on along the minus strand of CM035427.1, from coordinate 96,107,104 downwards.
TAATTCCTCTGTCCTTGCATATTCAGTTTTTTTGCCAGCAAGTCGGCAATTTCCTCTATGTTGTTTTTAGGGTTTGATGTACTATTTGATGACTCTTCACTTTTCACACTTCCTTGGGGTATTTTCAAGTCTCCTGCAAGGTTATCCTCTAGGTCTATACATTCCTTCATACACTCTTGCAGAGTTTGAACTCTCTTCACATACACTAATGACCTCAAGGTTCCGTTCAATAGTCCTTCTAAAAACAATGATACCATCTTGTTTTGTGTTGGTCTCTCTTCTACGGGACATCTATCCACATACTGCTTGAATCTCCTGGCTGCCAATCTGACTGACTCAGTTGGAGCTTGTTTGAAGCTGTGGATTAATGACGAAGAATTGTTCTTGATTCCAGACTTGGTAAATTCTTCAATCATTTCTTGATACACTTGATCCATGTTCTGAAAGGTATTGGGATCCAATGGCTGAAACCAGGCCAGGGCTGTGTCTGACAAGGTAAGGCCAAAGGACTCATATTGAATCATGAAGTCATCTACCTGCTCGGCTCTAACTACTTGTTTAAATTCTGCTATATGATTATAGGGTTCACTCGAGCCATCATAATGATTTCTCATGCACTTGGCCACTTGGATCGGTCTTAATCTCCTACCTGTTTCAGGTTGTCTCGGCATTACAGGGTAATTTGGTCGTCCTATAGGTATGCCTGGTCCTCGTACTACCTGTGGTCTGACTGGAGCATGAACTCCTTGTCTTGGGTCAATAGCAGGCTGTGGCCGGTAATTAGGATTAGTGGCAGGCATTGCGAATTGAACATGTGGTCTGATGGGGATCTGGGTTCGTTGAGTTTGTTGTGTTTGTCCTGAATGTTGACTTGAATCATTTTGAGAAGTTCCATGTGGGTTCCGTGAAGTTGTGGCTTGGTCCCTTGGGGGGAACACTGGAATGTTCTGATATTTCAGCTCAGCTCTCTCTAATTCAGTGACTGGCCAATACCTTCTGTGGTCTTTGTCCAAATATGTAATGATGGTGGGGAATTCAGGATCTTGTAACTCATAGATGGTAACCGGATTAGGAGCAGCTTCCCAAATAGAAGAATGGGCTTTGAGCAGTTGCTCCATCCCGTTGATCAAATACACATCTATTAGAGTGTCATCCTGAGGAACTAAGTCTCCTCTCCAAAGCTTAGTAATTGTCGATCTCCCTCTAGGAGTTGTTACTTGTTCTTCAGTTCCATGTCCATTTAAACTTGAAGTATTATTTTCCTCGCCACGTTCATTAATGATTTCCGGATGTTCAGTGACCATGTATTGAATGTCTTGTTTATCCATGTACAGTCCTCCTATGTACTTAACTGCTGGTCTTGGCACTATGTAGGCCTCTGAAGCCTTCCTTAGTCTGGCCACTGATCTGTTTAGACCATCCAAATAGATAGGGATCTCATGGTGGTTAGTGCTCACATATTCTAAGGAAGTTCTGTATTCGCCCTCAATGATGGACATCTGGCCAATCATGGGCACAGTGTTTTGCATATCCTCGGAAGCCATGGGGATTTCTCCTTCTGACTCACTGGAGGTCTCAGAATAGTGTGAACGGTTACTTGGTTCGGCAACACTCCCTACGGAAGAAATTACACTTCTTCGGCTTCCTAGGGTTCTTCCTGATCTCAAGTTCATTCACTTAAGAGCTCTAAACAAATCTTGTCCACCTTTAACCTCTAGAGTTCTAAGTTATGGCTCAGAAGTCCAGGGAGAACTTAGGCTGGAAAGTGACTGAAAGAAAATTTCAAGTCACGATACTTGACTCTCACGACCTCTGAGAAAACGATCGCTGACAAACGATACTCGGGTGAAACGATCGCTGACAAACGACCTTTCCCCAAACGGTCTCTGACTGGGAACGATACACGACCTTTCCACAAGACGATCTACGATCTCTGACCCAAACGACCGCTCACAAACGATACTTCATCAAAGCGATCGCTGGAAATCGACACTTGGGTCTAACGATACTTGATTAAAACGATCGCCAGAAAACGATCTTTGACCAAACGATCTCTAGCAAAACGATCTCTATCTGAAACGATCTACGACCGCTGCCTGAAACGATCTCTAACGAGACGACCGACGATCTCTGGCAGAAAGCGATACACGATTGACGATCTCTAGTAGAAACGATCGGCGATACTTCGTTGAAACGATACACGATCTCTCACTAGACGATACACGATACTCGGATAGCAACGATCTACGACCTTCACTAGAAACGATCGACGATACCTATCTGAAACGATACCGACCTTTGACAAGTGTCGCGATCTCTGGATCACGATACTTGGCAAACGATACACGACCGGCGACCTTTGATCAAAACGATCTCTATCTGAAACGATCTACGACCGCTGCCTGAAACGATCTCTAACGAGACGATCTCTAACAAAACGATCTACGACCTCTGTCTAAAACGATCTACGACCGCTGGGAAATATCGCGATACTCAACCGCAGGAGTAAAACGATACTCGACCGCAGGAGCAAAGCGATACTTGACCCTTTTTCAAATTTTTGTGTTGTTTTTTTGAGATTTGGATGTTTCCCCCTTTCTCTCCTAGGTTCTCTCTCTTATCCCTACCCACTGTATCAATCAACAAACTACTTTTAACCCCCTGCAAGCCCAAACGACACTCAGCGCAGGTCGTTTTTTCCTTTTCCTAGGTTGAAATGCTGAAATTTTTGAGCAAGGAGGTGGTTTAGTTTACCTTGGAAGCTCCCATGATCTCTTGGTCCAACTCTCTTGCACTGAACTCTCCCTTTTTGCTTGCTCTTCCTCGAAACGATCGCTGGGCTCACACGATACTCGACACAGCTCTCCACGATACTTGTTCAACAAGTAACTTGAAAATGAAAAATTTCTGGCTTTTATACTTGGGAATTCCTATCTTGCAGAAAAATGGAAATTCTTGAACAAACCTAAAACCTACTCTACTCTCCACTCACTCCTATTCTATTTCTTCTACTCACTTCCCTAATCTATCAACTCACTACACACACTCCAAGAATGAGAAGTAGCAAGTGCGGTTGAAATTGACTTACCAAAGAAGAGAAGATTTCCGCTCCTCCAAGTTCTTCAAAGCAAAAAGCTACTTACCATCACGCGAATGCCTCGGTTTGATTCGTCACTCCCCGGCAACGGCGCCAAAAAGTGTGTTGACCTAAGCTTCAACTTAGGGACTTGCGGAGAAAGAGATTGTACCTCAATCCCCTCACAAGTGCATATAGTGGGGATACACGCTTTTAATTTATCAATCCGAAGAGTATGCTAACCTAGCCGAGTGTATGAAGACATGCAAACGTGTAATGGTCAATGCAAATGAATTACTCAAGAGTGAAAGTGAAGAAAATACTTATCCTAATAAGCTTCAACAGTAGGTCAAGACGAAACGATACTTGGTGCAGCAGCCGTCAGTATTTTGGACTTTTCTCCTAGCTCCGAGCTCCAAACATAGCGAATAGCATATGCGTTTCGAAGCTCTCGAGAAGACGCATCCAATGGCAGTGGTTTCACGCAATTCCGACACTCCTACTTCAAGTTATGACAGAAATACTGAGTCGCGGGAATACTTTCCTACACTTCAGCACTTCCTACACCTCGCATACACCTCTCCTACAGCAAAGAACCACTCTCAAGGATAACTCACACTCACAAGCACTCTTTCCAAGCAATACACATGCATACAAGCTCACGAAGAAGAAGATGAAGAGGGAAGAAGACACAAATTCGAATTTCTATGCTCTCTATTCTCACAATGGCAAAAAGTTCTCTACAAAGAGTCACATTTGACTTATATACTAGTGCCCTAAAAATGGTCCTTTCACACAAGTGACCGGCACTTTATTCACTAAGAGCTAATTTCCTACTATTTTACATGGGTAAGCTTCTATTCTTCTGTGGGAATGCATCTAGAGGACTCCTCTAGTGCCTTTACAAGGGAAATATATTACAAAAATGAATATGTTACAAAAAATATGTGGTCCAAATCGGAAAAATTTTGGGGCCCGTCTTTTCCTCTGCTTTGTGCGCTCTTTAGCTCTGCAACAGCAGGGCACATCCTCACGGAGAAGAAGAAAGTCTACAGACGGTAGACATGTCCATTGGAGTGACGCTCAGCAAAGCCAACAACACGGACACCCGGAAGAAGAAGAAGCATATGAAGAAGAGACCACTGAAGCCCCAGCATATACAGCAGAACTCCGAAGGCTGTATCAGATTATGGAAAGAGTGCGATCGCAGCAGTTACTCACTGAACAGAGCAGCAGAGTACTTATGACTCAGTTGTTGGAAGAAGCGGGAGTTGACTCAGAGTACAGGGAAGGTCTCTTATTGATGGCAGAAACATATGGAGTTGTAGAAGCTGTGCGCACTGCCATTCAGAGGCCTTCAGTTCAATATGACCCACGAAGGTTCCAGACACGACCTCGCTCAGGTAAAAATATCCAAATTCCCGTTACAGTTGCAGAAGAGCCCACTACTACACCAACCTCCCAAACAGCTAGTCAACAGCACCCCGCCACCCATGAGGAGTCCACCGAACCACTACCACCTACTCCCCCACCATCACCTCCTAGAAGAGAAACAGTAGAAACCACATCGACTACTCAACCCACCGACCCCACCTTCATCTTCCGTACTCCGATCTCCAGTGCCACCCTATTCTCTACCACTGATAATCCTATCTTCGAAGACAACCCCAACACTACACAATCCGCCGAACCCCTCCTAGACCCTGCCCTAGGGCAACCATCCCCAACGCCCTCAGCCACGGGTCACCCTGACCCTAGATCCACATTCATGGGCTTCCCTGCTACCACGCAACCCTTTCAGCCCTCCTCAAATTTACGACCCCAACCCCCGATATCCCTCTCTCCATTTCTACAATCCCTCCAGGACATCTTTGCTAGGGCTTTTCAACCAGGCCCTCAACCATTCCCTGTCTTTTCAGCTCCCCACCCCACTTCACATCTATTCACCACTTCCACACACACACCACCTACCATACCAGTGTATATGGCAGGCCCCACACTAACACCCACTCCTGAAGGGATGGACATTTCACCACCCACGGCACCTCCACCCACGGTTTCACCTCCTCCCATTCCCCCTCCACCAATTTCACCCACACACACAACTTTCGTAGACACATCATTCACTTTCTCCCCTCCCCAATTCCCTTCCCATGCATCTTCCACGGTAAACACCCCCCACTCATCTATAGGTAATGCATTGGACACCATGTTGGCTTGTATATCAAATTTAAGAACAGATTACATTCAGCTCCAGCAACAAAATGCACGCCTGCAAGAGTACTCAGCAACACTACAGCTCCGCCTTGCGGTACTAGAAGAGGAGAACGCTCGCCTCCACACACAGTTCCAAACCCTCCAAGACGCCCATAATATATTGGAGGTACAGCTACAGAACGTAGATCAGGAAGCAGTGCAGGTGGTAGAAGGTCACCTACGAACACAGCTGGAACGCAACTCAAAACTTCAGCGAAATATGGTGCTACTTAAACGCCATCTTGCGGCTGCTCAGGAAGAGAACAGACGTCTGCAAATACAAAATCAAGAGAACCTGGAGGCAGCTATTGAGAGCACACCGGGGGCACCCATCAGCCCATCCAAGTTTCAAGCAGTGACCCCCGATAATATCAAGATTATATTGGAAGATTATGCCATGCTGCTCGAAGCACATGATAAGCTATCGGAGGAGCTAGGACAACTGAAGCAGGAACACCAACAAGGCCCAACAGCTGCCCCTCCAACCACCCCCTCTGCGGCTTCGCTTCTCTCCGACGCAGAGGCCATAAAAGATCTCCAGAACCAGGTAACTGAATTGCAAACACGCCTACTACAATATGAGAGGCCATCTTCCCCTCCGGAGGCTCCCACGGACGAAGAAGTTGTGCAAATTCCTGTGGAACAAACGTTTGATGAAGAATATGATCCGCAACCATTCCCAGGAGGCCAACAAACAGAAGAAGCGCAGGACACGTTCGAGGCACCACGGCCGCCATGGTTACGACAAGTGGAGGAAATAGGGACCTCGCATGAAGAGCGCACCGTAGTGCAAAATCAGGCTATGAGGGTCATAGAGGAGACTGTTTTACAATCAGATTACTTCAAGAACTTGTCATCGAGACGCCTGATTCTCTCATCGGAACTCCAGTACAGGCCATATTATATTATCTTGGCTGATTATAATGCAAAAATACAAAGAGTCACGGGTCAGATTCCTACTTTTGCGACCCAATTTCAACCCGAAGACCTTCCTCCAGAGGTGCGAAAAGGCAAGATTCGTCAACCAACATGGCGGCAGAAACTTTTAGAGACTTATCCAGAAATGCTACGCACATGGAACAACGCGCCGTTGCACCTCCTGTACAACCCATGCTACGGTCCAGTCCCCCGCCGCAGGTCGTGGAAGGCATTTAATATCAAGGTACAAAACAATGCGCAATGCAAGGAATGGCTGAACTACCCGTACATAGCGCCACCACAAGGACCACCATCGGTAGCATATATGATGGGGACCATTCGCCACTGGATGCCGCGCTTGAAGCCCATGCAAGATGTAGCAGCGCAAATGATGCTTAAAATCTTAGATATGATGCAAGTAGTGCTGAAGACCTTTAGAAATGCAGCCGCACCACAGGTACGTCTTCCGGGGTTTAGCAATGGAAATTACGACTTGGTGTATGACATGAGCACCACCCCCAGTATCCGTGTGGCTTACGCTTGGCATGCACGCATCAAGTACCTCCCCGCCTGCTACAAACAGACCTTCGAAGAAATGTTCAGATCAGGTTTCTGGGAGTACCACTCGGAGATTTTCGCACCAAAGCCGACACATCTGCTTCAACTGTTTGCTTGTGAACAAGCAATGTATTCAGAGTACTACACCACCCCGCAACCAGAAACCCCCGGTGCAATAAATTGGGAGGCATTGGAAGCCGATCTAGCAAGAGGCTTAAGGATAGGAGAACATGAACTGGCCACCAATGTCATCCAATATTACATCGACCACCCGCGCGAACAAAGGTCTGTCAGGGGCGACAGACGCTAGGAAGGGGGGAGTGTTGGCATACAAAGCAACAAAGGAGTCATGCACAATACGGCAACAAGGCCAGATCATTTTTTCCCATAGATTATGTACAACCCAAGTGATTTTAATCACTACACAAACATTGTAAATCCCGCTTTTGGTAGATTAGACTCCATTTTGTGCAAGCCGAGGAGTCCTCGAGCTTGAGGAGTATTAGAAGTACCATCGTACCAAATTTCATAATTTTTAGACTTCGTTTGAGCCCTCAAATAAGCCCTGGAACCTAATTTTTAACTAGGCCGGACACTAGGTCTGGACAGGGCCAAAAGCTAGTCAAAAACTATAGAAAGAGCTAGAGAGCTCATTTTTGAGGTTAGATTGTAATTGAAACGAACTTGTAAGAGCTTTTGAAAGTAATCTAAAGAACTCCATTGATTCTCTCTCTTTGTCTTGCCGTGTGTGCGCGTGTGTGTGTATGTGTGTGCATGCTTGTGTGCTTCTCACTCACGCACTTGTGCCGCTACTTGCTCGAGGTCTTCATACCATCCTCACGTCTTCCCGGATTGACATTAAAGGAGGTGCTACTCATCATTGAGCTACACTCCGCATAATCAATACCATGGGTTTGAGCAAACCATTTAGCAACTAACCTTGCTTTGTGTCTATTTATACTTCCATCTGGATTCCTCTTGATTTTGTATATCCATCGAGATCCGATTATCTTCATAGATGGCTTGTTAGGTACAAGCTCCCAAGTGTCATTCTCCTTCAAGGCTTCCATTTCTTCATCCATTGCATCTCTCCAAGCTTTCTTGCTTTGTGCTTCTTCGAATGTGGTAGGCTCTTCATTGGTTGAATCTTTTGCAATGTAGATTGAGTGCTTTGTGACCAAAGAAGTATCATAACCAAACCTCTCTGGTTTCTTCTTCTCCCTCAAAGACCTTCTAAGTGGTTGATGTGAGCTCTCGGGTCCATATGTAGCATCCTGCATCTTTGCTTTACCTTTGTTCTTCCATAGCTTTAGTCTTTCCAAGTCTTCTAGGTCGATCTCTGAATCACTTTCTTCAATCTGCTTTGGCTCCTTTGGTTGAAGTGATGGAAAATCTTCATCCAAGTCATATGGCAGCTTCACTTTCCTGTCATCATCAAACCATGATTTGTTTTCATAAAAAATTACATCTCTACTCACAGAAAATCCTTTATTGGTTGGATTGTACAATCTATATCCTTTTTGGTTTTGATCATAACCAATGAATACACACTTCTCTGCCTTGGGATCCAATTTCCCTCTTACTTGAGAAGGAATGTGAGCATAGGCTAAGCATCCAAAGATTTTGCAATGCTCTAGACTAGGTCTTCTTCCATTCCACACTTCATATGGAGTGGTTCCATCTAGTGACTTAGATGGAAGTCTATTTATGAGATATGTGGCTGTCGACACAGCCTCTGCCCATAGGTAGTTCGGCAATCCCTTTTCGTTGAGCATGGACCTTGCAGCTTCGACAATAGCTCTGTTCCTCCTCTCTGCTACACCATTGAGTTCGGGTGTATACCTTGTAGTGACTTCCCTTTTAATGCCTCTTTCATACAAGAAGGCATCAAATTCAGAAGAGAAGTATTCTCCTCCACCATCTGATCTGAGTCTTTTCAAAGTCCTACCTGTTTGATTTTCAACAAGAGCAATATACTTCTTAAAGCAATTAAACACTTCATCCTTGTGCTTCATGAAAAACAGAATGGTCCACCTGCTACAATCATCTATGAAAGACACATAATATCTTGAGCCTGATATAGATGGCTCCTTACTTGGACCCCACACATCCGTGTGCACTAGATCCAAAGGATTTTGATACATATATCCTTTCTTATTGAAAGGTTGTCTATGAGCCTTGCCGAGTTGACAAGCTTCACACTTATAAATCATGTGTTGCCTTGTGATATTAGGCAAACCAAGTACACTTTGGTCCCTGCAAATCTGTTTGAGTGTCCTCTCACCAATGTGAGCAAGCCTTTTGTGCCATATCTCCAACTCTGTTAGAGTTTGAGATCCATAGCTAAACAAAGCTATGTTCTTTGTATCTTCCACTTCAAAAGTGAAAAGCCTTCCTGTCTTTTCTCCTTTGGCGATCCTTCGAAAGCCTTGCCTTGGGTCTTCAACATATGCTCCAAATCGATTGAATCTAACCTGCAATCCTTTTTCAACAATCTGTCCAACACTTATTAAATTTTTGGTAATTGTAGGGACATACAAGACTTTGCTTAAGAGGTTCATATTCCCATCTGATGTCTTCACATTACCTATCTTCTCCACTGAGTGCTTTGTGTCATCTCCTGTCTGCACTTCATGCTTGTTATGAGGATCTTCCAAATTAGAAAGTAAAGCAACATTTCCTGCTACATGGTTCGAGCATCCCGAATCAATGTAAAATATGTGATCATCATCCTTACCCTTCTTCGCTGATAGATTCATAATCAATAATGAATCTTCTTGACTTTGGTCCTCTGCATAGTTATTGTAATCTCTTCTTCCTCTATGGCCACTTTGATAGTTGTTGTTGTTGTTGTAATTGTTGTTGTAGTAGTTGTTGTTGTTGTAGCCTCCATTGTATCTACCTCTATTTGATCCATAGCCACCTCTATTGAATCCTCTTCCTCTTGAGTTCCTCGGGTTCCTGAAACATTCTTCAGTAGTATGGTTAGATAAGCCACATATGTTGCAAGGTTGAGATGATTGGAATCTCCCCCTGCCTTGCTTTCCACCTCTGCCTCTTCTTGTAGCTCTTCCTCTACCTACAAAGTTTGCTTGGAAAGAGCTACCTTCATCTTCATTCTTCCTATTCTTTGACTTGTCCTTGACCTTAGCTTTATCAGAATATAAGGCAGAAGTTTGATTACCTCTTGAGGACTCACCACCTTTGCTAATCTTTGCTTCATGAGTGAAGAGTTGGCCCATGAGTGTGTTGAGGTCGGGTACATGCATATCCATGTATAAATCCATGGTTGTTGTGAATGACTCCCACTTGTCGTCTGCTTTGATTCCATTCATGATTTGTCTTATGATTTGCTCCTCTTCAATTACCTCTCCAATGCTTCCAAGTTGGTCGGAAATATCCTTCATCTTTGTGACATAATCAGTCACATTTTGCTTCGGGCTTTTCTTCATTGTTGTGAACTCCATCCACAATTGGTTCTTCCTTGCTCGAGTGTTGGAAGAGAAGAAAGAAGCAAGTGCATTCCAGGTTTCTCTTGATGTCTTGCATCCCTTGACATGAGGTAAAAGAAAATCAGAGATTGAGTTTAGAATATAGGACCTTGCAAGTGCATCCTTCGAACACCAATTCGAAAGTCCTTCCACTTCTTCATGTGATGGTTGCCCTTTGTTCCTCATGGTTGGCATTGCTTCATCTCCGGATATGAATCCATATAGATTCCTCCCTTGAAGGTGAGCCTCCATCCTTAGAGACCATGCCGGGTAGTTGTTTCGATCCAATTTGTCAATTGTTGATGGAAATCCATCTCCCATGTTGCTTGACTATGCTCTGATACCACTGTGAAGAGAGATGGTGGATGCAATCCAAAGATGAGTGGGTGCTGCTACAACCGGCTTCACACCAGCCAACTGAGACTTCAGAGTTGATTAGTAGACCCTTTGAGCTTCCTAAATCCACCAAAATATCAGGCAAGTACTTTGGAACATGTATCCCAAAAGTTTGAGTGAAGACAGACAAGTTGCGAAATGACTAGCTCCCAAAACTTGCTATTTTTGGACATACACCTGCTGGAAAAAATGAACAGTGCTCTCAACCTGGAAGGAATTAGAAAAATTCCTTTTGGGCATAGCAAATAGACTTAGCAACCTTCCCAATCAAAGTGAAAACACTTCAAATGATGCACTTAGCACTGAGAACAAGTTTCAACAATTTCTGGAACCTCCCCACAATTCTCGGGGCTCTGTAGAGATAGACCAGTAAGCAGTAAAATGCATATACCTCCAAAAGTATAAATCCAATGACCTTGAAACTTTCTAGGTAGAAACTAGACACTAAGAGCTATCCAACGAACTTTAAAACACTGAAAAATGTTCAGTAAAACTCGAGATATAACCTTCTGAAGTTACTGCTCTGAGTGAGTATAGCAGAGAACAAAACAGAGAAGTAGATGATGATAAATGTATAGAATCACATATGATTACAACCACATTGGCAATGAATCTTTGCACAATGGGAGTAGAATGATAGAGCTATGGAGTAAGCTCTTCAATCTCTACAAAATGACATGAAGTGGTCACGTACAAGGCTTGCTAATCGGCTCTTCCTTCTTGCTCCTTTTATAGCTATTCTTGGAGGGAGTTTTGAATTCGAATTCGAATGGCTCCACCTAAAAGTGATCCCCAAAGTTAGGAGAGATTCCCTCAGCTCAAAAATTCGTGATTTTGGTAGTTGGAGCCATGAGTTTGCTTTTACATCATGCATGAGGTAAGCCATTCTTTTTCTTTTTTCTTTTTCCAAATACAAGAGATAAAGATGAACTCTTTTACAAGAGGTGTTCACATGACTACACATGTGACTTACAAATGAGAATAATATCAAGCATATCAAGCATGTAGGCTTGGGTAAAATGCACCAACACTTTCCCACCATTTTTTCGACTAATACAAGGTCTTTTGTGATAGTGCGTACATGCAACACATCCTTCAAGCACTTTTCATTTTGTGATGCATCCAACATAACATCACCTATGCATGTGGTAGTGTGAGGAGTGTCATAATCTAATTCCAAATGCCCCTTTGTTTATGGAGCATGCATGTTGGAGAAGAATTCCTTGTTATAGATCATATGATTGCTACATCCACTATCTATGTATAGCGTATTGTCTACATGGTTTCTATGATCTGAAATTCGCATCATAGCTAGCATTCTTTCATTATCATTATTTTAGAGAGTAGATGCACAGATATCATGTCCATTATATGATTTGTATCTTTGATTGTTACCTCCTCCTTGATAGCAATCCCTTGCCTAATGTCCATACTTGCCCCATATGTAGCAACTATCTAAATTACCTCCATCTATAGATTGGTTTTGTCTTCCTCATCTTCCTCTATGTCTTCCTCTTCCTCTTTGGGATGTGGAATGTTCTCTTTGTTAGAACAATCAAGCTTTTTTCATGCTTGAGAACGAGTTCTTCTAGAACAAAATTCATTCACGAAGTGGACCATATTGTTATGGTATATCATATGATATTTTCCATAATTGTAAAATCCATAAGTATTTATAGATTCTAGATCTCTATTTTTCTTAAATGATAAATATGGAGGCCCAAAATCCATGAGTAATGAATTTGGTATTAAATCAACTATCTAGATCTCTTTTTAAGCTTTATTTTTTATTTCCTAGATTATAGGAAAGAAATCTTAGTCACAACAACTTATCTTCTGAGTTATTTGGAACTCAAGTTGGATGTAAACAAGTCGTGGAATACACAAGGAGTACATATAGAGACTCTAAATAACTTATACAACATGTTAGACGAATATAAAATTTCTTTCATCTTCATCTTTCTAGTTGCTCATTTCTCTACATCATCTTCTCCAAAGTCAGAAGACTTGCAGAGGTTGGTTCTCACCACTTAGAAGTCTAGTGTTTGCTGATAAGGCCTCATTGAAAACATATTAATGCATACGTTACGTATATAAAGTTTTGTATCATTAGGATTCATAGTTTGTGAGAACATTTCATTTTATCTCTTGGGGTCATTCTCGGCACATTCCTAAAAAGTCAGGGGGACAACTTGTTAATGCTAAATTTATAAGTATGGCTTGATGATAAATAAATTTCTTTTTCATATTATCTACTTAACCCTATAAAACACCATCCTCTAAGAGGATTTTAGCCAATTCTAAGTAGGATGGGAGCACTATGCATTTGAAGTTGCATGATTTAACCATCAATAGCATTTTTTATGCACTAGCTCATGAGCAAAGCAATCTATTTTGGATTGATTGTTTCTCAATGATCGTCCAAAGTACCTAAGGTAAAAGTGCAGCTGGATAGCTGAGCCAAAATTTAGCACTTTCAACACTATATTTCTACTTTGCTATCTTTTTTAGAACTTTCAATGGTATCTGGGTAATGGTTTTGCTTGAGTTAACCTCTCTCTTCATTCCCATTATGTATACAAGTCTCTTAGGTGGAACGACCTAGATTTCTCTAAGTCTCTTAGTTTCTCCACTCTCGACACCCTCAGATTATGGTAAACTAATCATATTATTGAATTACACAATACCCAATAATCTACATCATCAAACTCTAACAATGTATGAATAACATCAAAGTATAGTAGATAATGTTTTGCATCATTTGCAATCAATCTACAACCAGAGAAAGAAGTTTAGAGTTTCCTCAAGGAAATTATATCACACTACTTCCTACTTACGATTACATAGACTCTCAATGACTTCAACAACTTATAGGAGAGAGGACAAAATGAATGATCTATGTGATACAAGACATGAAAGAATAATTGTCATGCAAAACCATGCACTCTTGGGTAGCGTCTAATGATTTGTACATGTGGTAAGTGGCCAAAAAGATCGTAAATTTGACCCATTGATTGGATGTTTAATTGGTTGACCCATTGATTGTATGTTTAACCGGTACTCTGGAAAGTGTATGTAGTCGAAATTCGATAAGGTTTGAACCATCAAATTTTCAATTTACCAGCAACCCAATCCAATTTGTAGTTATACAAGAGGACAATTTGGCCCTCCTAAAAGAGAGAGGATTTGAGGAAATGGTCATGGATGTGGGCTTGCCAAATCTGTAGTTCATGCATCACTAAGAAACTTTCAAAACACTGCTAATCCAAGGCACAAAGTTCATCAAGTTGGGAACATAGAGAATCCTCAGGCAGAAGCTTTTGTTCAATAGCCACACATAGAGCACGAACAATTATTTCCATAGGGGCAATAACTTCTAGACCATAAGTGATTTTGAAGGGATTACAACCCATGAGAACCTTATAAGTAGTGAGATAGGCCCACAAGATAGCCGAAAATAATTGGTCCTAGTAGTCAGGGCAATTTGTAATGATCTTCTTTAGCATAGTCAGCAATATTCTATTAGTACTCTCTGCTAATCCATTAGCACTAGGGTAATATATTGTACTGAATTTATGAATGATTTGGAATGATTGAGTGAGGGTTGTAATTAGATCATTTGCAAAATGTGTGCCACGATCAGAGACAAAGGCTCCAAGGGGAGACCAAAATGCAAAAAAATATCACATTTCAAACAACACTCAACCACTAAAGAAGTAGATGATTTGACAACCCAAGTTTCATTTCAATGAGTTGCATAGTCTTTATAGGTGAGTATATACCAATTGTTATTAAGGATGGCAAGAGGAGTGATTGTTCTAATAAAGTCAATTCCCCACTTCTGAAAAAGGTTCCAAAGGTATAATAGGTTGGATAGGAAAATGAGAATGTGGCAAGGGTTGACTAGTTCTTTGGTAGGGATCATAAGCTTGGACATAATGATGGGTGTCCCTTTGCATAGTTGGCCACCATAATCCACTCTCCAATAGATTCTTTGTGAGAAGAGATGGTGGATACACCCCAAAGATGTGCCTGGTTTTGCAAAAACTTGCTCTACACCTGCCAAGATAGCTTCAAACATGATATGTAGACACCTTTGGCTTGCTAAGGATGCATAAAAACCAGCATAGTACTCTGAAGCATCAATCTCTACGTATTCATCATAATAGATAACTTGACACAAAATAGATGATTCAGAACTTGTTATTTTTGGATGAGATTCTCTCTGGAATTTTACTCACAGCTCCCAGCCTACATTGATGAGAGATATTTTTCACACTTTAAATTAGATATATACTGAATCTAAAGCAAAAAATTTGATGAATTGTAATGAACCACTAAGAGAAATGTGTTGAACAAAATAGGGATGTCATCCTGACTTTTTAGGACTCATCTACCAGAATACATATGTAACTTCAAATGAATGTAGCTCATAGACTAATGAAAAAACTATGATGAAAATTGATATATGCAACTACAATTATCATTTTACCTGTACCAATTCTAATCTCATCAAAAGAGTAAGTATACCCAGAGAAATCAAGGATTGAAGTTGACTGAAATGTAATATAGACCTATAGGTGTAGATGATGGAGACTCCAAGATGTAGCTTGAAATATCAATTTGTATTGCACATATGATACATGATTTGAATGGGGATGAATCTTGTAAAGGATGAGCACAATGTGTGCTTCACAAATAGCATAGAACTTGGACAGGATCTCCTCAGAATTTATCTCCAAAGTCTGCTTCTTTTGGTGACTACCATTTTGTGTATATATAAAGGATTTTGAATTCAAACTTTTGGAGGGATGCTACCTAAAAGGTCCCTCAAGTTAGAGGAATATTTGGGTAATAAATTTCTCCTACCTAGGCTCATCATTCATGCCAAAGTAAGCCACGACATTATCAAGGAACTTTTACTTTTGATGTAATTATATTTCAACTATTACAAGAGATAGTTTCTATTGCTCCTCTCATTGAGAGTACAAACAATGTCTTTATACTAATGATTAATCAAGCACTAGGCTTGGATGAGAATGCACCAACATTCTTGTATGTTAACTCTTCCAAAAAAGATTTGGGTACAAATGGGCCAATGCTAAAATAGAAGGCACCTCATGTGTTCGGACACACCAGAGTCAAGCTCTTGAGGGGTTGGAATAATAGAGTTGATGGAAAATGATAATGAAATAGTGACTCTATATTGTCATCGAATTCATGAAAGTGAAGATATGGTCTCATTAACTTATCTATTTAACAATATATCTCTATGATTTTGTATATGCTTCATTTTCTTCTTGAAAATTAGGATCACACATATGACTTCTAGCATAAATTTCTCACTCAATAGTCACTCTTATTTCATGAAATAACTTTTTTTAAGTCATCTATTTTTCCACTTGTTTTTGTGCAAAATGATTTTGCTCAATTCTTAACGAGATATGAGCACTAGACATTTTCTTGAGAGCCTTCTTCCATAAATAGAAGGTTTTCTCTACAAGGGAAAAATCTAGAACTAGTTTGTCTTGACTAAAATATTTGAGATTAGTACTCAAAGATACTCTATTCATATTTATGCATCAATTGATATCTCAGGAAGTCTATTACAATTTCCAAGCGAGAAATAGGCTAGTCTAAAGTAGATTTTTGCAAAGACCATCTTATCTATGCAAACTCCCATCACCCCGTGATAGTGGTATCAGAGCGACATCATACTACATACATTTTGGGTGATGGTTTTGCTTCTTCAATTGATACATTGGGTTGAAGAAAGTACTTAGCATGGTCTCTAAGAATGGAAGTGTATTTACAAGGTAGAAATCTCTATGGATACATCTCTAAAGATGAGCCAATGCCTATGCTAAAGAGAAAAGGACAACCAACACAACAAAAGCAAGAAAGGTTGAACGCATGGTGTGCAAAGGACGTTTGGCAACATCATACATGATTTTTCATAGAAAAGTCCATTTGACAAACTTTGCATGATGTAACATAATTAAAAACTTTGACATGAATTCTTGGCCATCAATAATTTTCTTTAATTATTTTATAGTAGTCCTAAAAATCCTTTATGAATAGCCCATAATATGTCATTCAAATATTTCATTACCTATTTTTGCATATCTTTTGATTTTGTAGAATCATGAAAGAAAATATCTATAAATTGATAGAGAAATATGAAACAATATTTTTATCTTTGGAAAATGATAAGAGAAAATCTTGATCATAATTTGGATGAATTTGGATATTTGAAGAAGATTGAACATAATGTCACTTGTTAACTTATGAAAAAATTTGTGATATCAATTATGATGGTGAGAGATTAGATATTAGCTATTATTCAAGTACATTGAATTCTCATCTATCTTGGTGATCTAAAACATTTTGTGACATTACACAAAGAGCATGTCATTTTTTCTTACAACATGCTCATGAAGAGATTAAGCTTCCTCAAGCTATAGTTGGATATTTTAAGAATTTTACCTTAATCATCATTCTCATCAATACACTGCTGATTGGATCTATAATATAGTCAAAGTACTTGGCTTACCATTAGTATAGTGAGCTCTCTTACACACAAGAGTCTACATTAAAAGACACCTTAACGTGTTCATGGCATTTTTATTATTTCTTAATAAATCATACAAATCTTTGCAATATGCTCAAAGGTAAGGAATTCAAATAGAATAAAGCACACATGCTTTCAATTTTCTTATCTAATTTCCTAGTGTATAGGTATTATTTATTTTACTTATCACATCTAGCTTGGGTGGTTATGTGTTTCACCTAGTATCTCCAAATGTGTTCAACAATCAAAATCTCACTTACATGAAAACTAGAGTTTTCAACAGAGAAGCTTAGTCCAACATCCTCGAATCTTTAAGAAATTGATTAGGAATCTAAATATTATATTTTATAAATTTCTTGCAACCATACTCATCAATATTAAGATCTTTTTCTTGTTTAGAATAAACTTCAATATGAATGTCATAAACGAATGATATAGTAATCTGTGAGATAAGATCATGCAGAAATATTCTCAACCTTCATCATCTAAGCAACAAAATCATTAGCAACTTGAGGAAGAATATACATACGTTCCAATCCAAGAGATGCATCACATTACTAATTGAGATTCATCAAATAGCATGTCTTGCAAAAGATTCTACAAACTCATCGATGATGTATCAAATATCTACATTGCTTATTGTTACTTTATTAACTAGTTGAATATGTTGAATAAAACAAAACTTGTAATTCTAAAATAGTGGCTCGAATGCACAACAAAAGAGGACTCAGGAATATGCCTGCATATTGTTACTTTATTAATTAGTTGAATATGCTGAATAAAACAAAGCTTGTAATTCTAAAATAGTGGCTCGAATGCACAACAAGAGAGGACTCAGGACTCAGGAATACGCCTGCATAATTTTTCTTTAAACAATGGCATTAACTCGTGTAGGTTTTATTTAAGTAAAAGAATCAGAATCAACTTCCAAGGTATGTGTGGAATCATGAACATAATCATAGATGATACAAGCTTAGGATCTTCACATCCTATCTCATGTGGACATGGAGAAAGCTTCCTACCATGTCTTTTAATTATCATTGCAAAGAACTCCTTAAAATTTAATTTTTGTACTAAAATTTAATTTTTGTACTTAATTCACAAATAAAATGTTGTTCTAACATGATATGGATGTTGTGAAACGGAAAAATCAATTGAGAAAAATGTTCTAACTCCAAACCACAAGTCATGAGTACTATATTTGTTAAGGTCCTAAGGCTTTCTTCTTCTTCCTCTTGTATCTCCATGCTTGTGAGCTTGCGTGTGTGCTTGTAGATTGAAATGAGTGCATGGAAGTGTTGTCTATCCAATTCATTGCTTTTCTGAAGTGTGTAATGTGTGTGTGTGTGAGGTGTGAGGAGGTGTGTGGTGAAACTAGGTGATTTGTGCAGCTCTATTTTTTGTCCATATCTTGAAGTAGATTTGTCAGAGTCAAACAAGAGTGACGATAGAATGTGTTTTTGTTGAGAGCTTTGAAATGAACCTGTTGTTGACCATATTGCAAGTTTGGAGCTGAGAGAAAAGTCTGTTTTTGTGCTTACTGTTGTTTAATGTAGTGCGACACCATTTCTACCTATGAGAGTGATGAATGTGAGAGATAATACTCATTTGCATGCCATGATAGCTATCTCACTTCATTGATCATTGTGCAAGTGCAAGTCTTCATACACTTGGTTAGGTTCAAAATACTTCACGGATTGATAATTTAAATGTGTAATCCCCCCCTAAATGCACTTGTTGGTGATAAAGGAATAGTCTCTTTTGTCACAAGTCCCTAAGTTTGTGCTTAGGTACACATGTTTTTTGGCACCATTGCTGGGGAAATACGAGTCCAATCAAGGTACTCGCATGATGGTAAGAGCTCTTAGGATAAGATATGGGTTGTGAAGAAGTAAATACTCTACTTTGGTAAGTCAGATCTTTCTGCACTTATTACTTCACACTTGGAAAGTGTGTGTAATTACTATACATATGAAACTGACTCTGTTGATACGATCTTAACTCACATGCAAACAGAGGTTATGAATGTTGAAAACACACAGAAAAATAGACACAAGAAGAGACGCGACAAAACGCAGTATTGGGTGCAATCTCCCCCCATGCACTTTGTTTTGATACTCCACAAAGTGCATGTATTTATAGGAATTTTTTTATTATGTTGAAAAGAGTGGTTACATGAGAGTGGCTTTGAAAAGCAAGCGTGAAACTAAAAGTTGGTAACTTTTACAGAAAACCTTTGCTTTCAATAATAGAAATCACGGTCTACAATGACCCTTATTCTAACCACTATTTTTCTAACTATTTCTAACAATAGAATCTTCTATGTGGGTTTATTTACAAACTAAATAAATTATTATTTGGATTATTGATATCCGCCCTAAAGTCAAATTATTGATGTCCGCCCTTTCACGCCTTTCACGCTCCTCATGAACCTTCAACTGCTATATCAAAAACACCAAAACACATTAATACATTATTAATTACACTCCAACAATTACTTGTTCAACACATTCCATAATTTATAGCATGCCTCTTAGTTGAAAAAGCAACTGACCTCAGTTGATAAAATAATAAACATGAATAGCCAATCACATGTTTCATCACTGAAGGAAAAAGAATGTTCCATGTAAAAACACATGCATGGAAATGTTCATGGAGGTGTTAAATTATTAAGATTATCTATGTGGTGCTAACATAGTCTAGGGTCCATGAGTATGAAGAGAACAAAACCCTCCTTGCTATGAAATTTCCTTGCTCTCAACCTTGATCTCTTAAAACTAGTTCTCACCCAAGCAAGTATATTAGATCCTCCATCTAGTGCTTCCCTTCGGAATGTACCCTCGGGAAATGTACCCTAGCAGGATGTACCCTAGGAGGATGTACCCTAGCACGATGTGCCCTAACAGGATGTACCCTAGCACGATGTACCTTGATGTACCCTGATAGATTATACCTTGTCTGGATGTACCCTGATGTAACCTGATAGGATGTACCCTGAGACGTGTTGTGCCATGTCGCTCCGTGCCGCCTTGGCCAAGCCTTCTTGAAAATGTAAGAAAGAGCTGCAAGTTATGTTAAATATAAGAGGAGAGAACTTGAGTGACAACACCAAGAGAGAGTGTAGTGGTAAAGCACTTCCCTTGTGTGGATGAGGTTGTGGGTTCAAATCCTCCCACCTTGGTGAATCTAAAAGTCCTTATTGCCACTCACACATTAAAATTGGTTCGTGCATAGCCAATGGCTACAAATGGTCATCAAGGGAGTATGCCTTAGTCGACGCCTTGGAGAAAGCCAAAGGATTAAACGTAGGTGTAAATGTAGAAGCAAACGTAGGTTCTAGTTCTGGAACTAGAACAAAAACAGAAACAAAAAACTAGAACTAGAATTGGAACAAGAACTAGAACTGGAACAGGAAACGGAAACAAAAACAAAAATCCAAATCGGAATCCGAATCAAAATCGCAAACAGAGAACAACAAAACAGACCCCTCTGTATTGACGTGCACAGAGCTCTGATACCATTGTTTGACAGGATCTTAACTCACATGCAAACAAAGGTTATGAATGTTGAAAACACACAAAAAAATAGACACAACAAGAGGTAAGATAGAACACAATATTGGGTGCACTCTCCCCCCATGCACTCTGTTTCTACAGTCCACAGAGTGCATGTATTTATAGGAATTTTTAATTATGTCAAAAAAAGTGGTTACATGAAAGTGGCTTCAAAAAGCAAGCATGAAACCAAAAGTTGGTAACTTTTAAAGAAAACCTTTGCTTTCAATAATAGAACTCGTGGTCTACAATGACCTTTATTCTAACCACTATTTTTGTAACTGTTCTAACAATAGAACCTTCTACACGGGCAAACTTAATAAATTATTATTCGGATTATTGATGTCCGCCCTAAAGTCAGATTATTTATGTCCATGCTTTCATGCCTTTCACATTCCTCACGAACCTTTAGCTACTATATCAAAAATGCCAAAACACATTAATACATTAATAATTAACACTCCAACAATTACTTGTTCAAATTATTCCATAATTCATAACAGTTTCGATGAACTATGAGCAAGCCTTTGAGCAATACCCATATGGGGCAAGACATCTATGACCGATCATACAGATACGGAGCTGAATATGCTACTCTAAAATACACAAATGTAAAGCACCTTCTAGACCGGTAATTAGGCCCCCAATCCCTCGAAGACCTTGCTACCAATGTAGAGGAGACCATTTCATTAGGGAAAGCACTTTGCCGTATCAACCACCACATAAGGTTTGGGAAGGATATTGTAGTGATTGTGGAAAAGAACATTTGTTTAGGGATTTTCCCAAAAACCCTAACAAGACAAAACACACCACTCAAGTGAACATAGTAGAAAAGGTAGAGTCCTCTGGAAGTAACAAAGAGTATATGGTACCATTGAAGGCGATTACAAGAGCAAGAGCTTAAGAAGTTCCCAAAAGGGTTAGACTCAATTAGACATGAAACCAACAAACCAGAGACCCGAATACCTCAAGTAGTGCCAGATTCGGAAGAATCTAAAGAAAATTCAAAGGTAAAATGGACTCAAAGATGGAAAGCTCGACGAGAGAAGTTAAGAAGCAAGTGGACTCAAAAGAAGGAGGAAGAGAAGAGCAAAGAGGAGTCAAATCACGCTCTAGATCCTACAATTAGAAAGGATTTTATTACTATAGAGAAAGAGCAACATAAACAACAAGCTAGGTCGATGCTAGCTGATCCCATGCCCAAAGATCTAGCCATGTGGATAAACGCATATCAATCTAGGATCAAAGCAGGACCAAGTGTGGAACAACACGAAGCAGAAGCTAATTGGCCCAATGATCTTTGGGCTAAAGTCCAAGAAGAGAGATGGAGAAAAAGGCGAAGGTAGTAAGCCACCTTTAGAAGAGTTGGATGCAGACAAGAACTTAGGAATGATGAATCATGAAATGAATTGTGAGGAAGGTTCAGAGGAAGTCGAAAGCATAAACACACTACCAAACTACATAGGAGAATATGATCAGAATATAGAACTTTATCGTGCCCCAACAATAAGAACAAAAGGGAAAGGAATTTCTAGCAATACATCAAACATAGCATGAAAGCTAAAGGAGACAAAACTACAGTGTTCTATAACTCTCGAAGAATTACTAAAAATCAAACCACAAGTATGGACTAGACTGGCCAAGAAACTCATGCAAAAAGAAGCAAAAGCAGTCAACAAGGAGGACAATGAAGATACTCTTAGAATTCAAATCCTCGTAGATAAAGTGGGAGACTTTAGTGAAGGAGATGAAGGTAACACATGTCTACCCATCACTTTCCGAGGTTACACCACAAAGGCAATCCTAGACACAGGAGCTGGAGTAGGAATAGCCACAAAAGAAATATGGGAGAAGTGGGGAAAACCAACATTAAGACACACCAGAATGAAATTATAGCTATCTGATGGTCATACAGAAAAACCCCTTGGGTTTCTAGAGAATGTTGTTCTTACAACATGTGGAGTAGACTTTGAGCGCACGTTAGCTACTTGTCAATTTGAGAGAGCTAGTAATTATGAAATGATCTTGGGAAGACCATTTATGAGACAACTAAGGGTAGTGCAAGATTGGGGCAGAGATGTCGTATATATGCAACATAGGGGCACAGCTACAAGAATAAAACTCCATACGTACACTTATCGATATGTCCCACCTCTACAATGGAACTCTATACATAAAGAAGAGGACGACCTCTCAGTCCATAGTGTGGGATTTGAAGACCAATCTTGGATGCATGAGGACACCCAACTATGAATATGTAAGGTGTTGGTGCATTTTACCCAAGCCTACATGCTTGATATGCTTGATATGCTTGATATTATGATCATTTGTAAGTCACATGTGTAGTCATGTGAACACCTCTTGTAAAAGAGTACATTTTATCTCTTGTAATTGTGAAAAAGAAAAAAGGAAAAGGATGGCTTACCTCATCCATGATGTAAAAGCAAATTCATGGCTCTAGCTACCTAAAACCATGCATTTTTGAGCTAAGGGAAGAATATCTCCTAACTTTGGGGATCACTTTTAGGAGGAGCCATTCGAATTTGAATTCAAAACTCCCTTCAAGAATACCTATAAAAAGAGCAAGAAGGAAGAGGTGATTAGCAAGCCTTGTACATGACCACTTCATGTCATTTTGTAGAGATTGAAGGTCTTACTCCATAGCTCTCTCATTTTACTGCCATTGTACAAAGATTCATTGCCAATGTCATTGTAACCATATGTGAATCTATACATTTATCATTATCTACTTCTCTGTTTTGTTCTCTGCTATACTCACTCAGAGCAGTAACTTCAAAAGGTCATATCTCGAGTTCTACTCAATTTTTTTCAGTTTTATAATATGCATTGGATAGCTTTTACTGTCTAGTTTTTGCATACAAATTTTCATGGTCATTGGATTTATAGTTTGGGAGATGTCTGCATTTTACTTCTCATTGGTCTATCTCTACAGAGCCCCGAGAATGGCGGGCATGTTCCAGAAATTGATGAATCTTGTTCTCAGTGCTCAGTCCATCATTTGAAGTTTTTTAACTTGGATTGGGAAGCTTGTTAATTCTGTTGGCTATGTCCAAAAGGAATGTTTCTAATTTCTATCAGGTTGAGAGCACTATTCAATTTTCCTAGCAAGTGTATTTCCAAAAATAGCAAGTTTTGGGAGCTAGTCATTTTGCAACTAGTCTGTCTTGACTTAAACTTTTGGGATACATGTTCCAAAGTACTTGGCTGATATTTTGGTGGATTTAGGAAGCTCAAAGGGTCTAATAATCAACTCTGAAGTCGTAGTTGGCTAGTGTGAAGCCGGTTGTAGCAGCACCAACTCATCTTTGGATTGCATCCACCATCTCTCTTCACAATGGTATCAGAGCATAGTCAAGCAACATGGGAGATGGATTTCCATCAACAATTGACAAATTGGATAAAAAAAACTACCCGGCACGGTCTCTAAGGATGGAGGCTTACCTTCAAGGGAGGAATCTATATGGGTTCATATCCGGAGATGAAGCAATGCCAACCATGAGGAACAAAGGGCAACCATAACATGAAGAAGTGGAAGGACTTTCAAATTGGTGTTCGAAGGATGCACTTGCAAGGTCCTATATTCTAAACTCGATCTTTGATTTTCTTTTACCTCATGTCAAGGGATGCAAGACATCAAGAGAGACTTGGAATGCACTTGCTTCTTTCTTCTCCTCCAACAATCGAGCAAGGAAGAACCAATTGTGAATGGAATTCACAACAATGAAGAAAAGCCCAAAGCAAAGTGTGACGGATTATGTCACAAAGATGAAGGAGATTTCCGACCAACTTGGAAGCATTGGAGAGGTAATTGAAGAGGAGAAAATCATTAGACAAATCATAAATGGAATCAAAGCAGACGACAAGTGGGAGTCATTCACAACAACCATGGATTTATACATGGATATGCATGTACCCGACCTCAACACACTCATGGGCCAACTCTTCACTCATGAAGCAAAGATTAGCAGAGGTGGTCAGTCCTCAAGAGGTAATCAAACTTCTGCCTTATATTCTGATAAAGCTAAGGTCAAGAACAAGTCAAAGAATAGGAAGAATGAAGATGAAGGTAGCTCTTTCCAAGCAAACTTTGCAGGTAGAGGAAGAGCTAGAGGAAGAGGCAGAGGTGGAAAGCAAGGCAAGGGGAGACTCCAATCATCTCAACCTTGCAATATATGTGTCTTAAAAGTCATACTACTGAAGAATGTTTCAGGAACCCGAGGAACTAAAGAGGAAGAGGATTCAATAGAGGTGGCTATGGATCAAATAGAGGCAAATACAATGGAGGCTACAACAACAACTACTACAACAACAATTACGAAAAAGGATTGCAGGCTAGATTCAACCAATTTGGAGCATATGTTGAAGACCCAAGGCATGGCTTTAGAAGGATTACCAAAGGAGAGAAGACAGGAAGGCTTTTCACTTTTGAAGTGAAAGATACAAAGAACATAGCTTTGTTTAGTTATGGATCTCAAACTCTAACAGAGTTGGAGATATGACACAAAAGGCTTGATCACATTGGTGAGAGGACACTCAAACAAATTTGCAAAGACCAAAGTGTACTTGGTCTTCCTAATATCACAAGGCAACACATGATTTATAAGTGTGAAGCTTGTCAATTCGGCAAGGCTCATAGACAATATTTCAATAAGAAAGGATATATGTATCAAAATCCTTTGGATCTAGTGCACACAGATGTGTGGGGTCCAAGTAAGGAGCCATCTATATCAGGCTCAAGATATTATGTGCCTTTCATAGATGATTGTAGCAGGTGGACCATTTTGTTTTTCATGAAGCACAAGGATGAAGTGTTTAATTGCTTTAAGAAGTATATTCCTCTTGTTGAAAACCAAACATGTAGGACTTTGAAAAGACTCAGATCACATGGTGGACGAGAATACTTCTCTTCTGAATTTGATGCCTTCTTGCATGAAAGAGGCATTAAAAGGGAAGTCACTACAAGGTATAAACCTGAACTCAATGGTGTAGCAAAGAGGAGAAATAGAGCTATTGTTGAAGTTGCAAGGTCCATGCTCAACGAAAAGGGATTGCCAAACTACCTATGGGTAGAGGCTATGTCTACAGCCACATATCCTATAAATAGACTTACATCCAAGTCACTAGATGGAACAACTCCATATGAAGTGTGGAATGGAAGAAGACCTAGTCTAGAGCATTGTAAAATCTTTGGATGCTTAGCCTATGCTCACATTCCTTCTCAAGTAAGATGGAAATTGGATCCTAAGGCAGAGAAGTGTGTATTCGTTGGTTATGACCAAAACCAAAAAGGATATAGATTGTACAATCCAACCAATAAAGGATTTTCTATGAGTAGAGATGTATTTTTTTATGAAAACAAATCATGGTTTGATGATGACAGGAAAGTGAAGCTGCCTTATGACTTGGATGAAGATTTTCTATCACTTCAACCAAAGGAGCCAAAGCAGCATGAAGAAAGTGATTCACATATTGACCTAGAAGACTTGGAAAGACTAAAGCTATGGAAGAACAAAGGTAAAGCAAAGATGCAGGATGCTACATATGGATCCGAGAGCTCACATCAACCACTTAGAAGGGCTTCAAGGGAGAAGAAGAAACCAGAGAGGTTTGGTTATGATACTTCTTTAGTCACCCAGCACTCAATCTACATTGCAAAGGATTCAACCAATGAAGAACCTACCACATTCAAAGAAGCACAAAGCAAGAAATCTTGGAGAGATGCAATGGATGAAGAAATGGAAGCCTTGAAGGAGAATGACACTTGGGAGCTTGTATTGAACAAGCCATCTATGAAGGTAATTGGATCTCAATGGATATACAAAATTAAGAGGAATCCAGATGGAAGTATAAATAGACACAAAGCAAGGTTAGTTGCTAAAGGGTTTGCTCAAACCCATGGTATTGATTATGAGGAGACTTTCTCTCCTATTGCAAAAATGCCTACAATTAGGGTTCTCATTCGTTTGTTGCATCTAAAAATTGGAAGCTCTATCAACTTGATGTAAAGAATGCTTTCTTGAATGGATGGATCTCTGAGGAAGTGTATATGGCACAACCTCCTAAATATGAGGATGCACATCATCCTAACTATGTATGCAAACTAAATAAAGCTTTGTATGGATTGAAGCAAGCTCCAAGAGCTTGGAATTTTAGATTGGTGACTTATTTGCAGGACCAAGGATTCAAAGCTAGCAAGGTGGATTGTTAGAAGGTGTATTTTTTGAAGTATTTTTGATGGAAAATAATTGTAAAATGCCAAAAACTTGTAAAAATATTTATGCAAGTGATGTAGAAATAAGGAAGAGTCTTCCTTATGTAGAATAGAATCTTATGTAATTTTTCTAGAATTTTTGGAAACTCCTAGATAGCATATTTTTAGAATTATAGAGGAAAGGACCAAATTTCAAGTGTGAAAAGGGACACTTGAAAATGTATATAAGACAATTTCCTCTATTTTGAGAGGGTTGGTTATTTGTTACATGCTATCCAAGTGAATAGAGAGAGTTTCCTACTGAAAATCGTGTTTTTCCCTCTTTGTGTGTTTTCTTTGATTTGTGAGTCTATTCCTTGTGTATCCATGGAGATTTGTGAGCTTCTTCTGTGTATTTCTGTTGAATATGTATGAAGAGAGTTGATTGCTCATGTATTGAGTGAGAATATGATGAATAAAGGTGCTGGAGATGAAAATCGTCTGTTTTTACAGAATCACGATTGTCTCGTCTGTGTGGTACAGGTAACATTTTTAAGTTTTGACTTCATAATTGCATTCTACTTAGAAAATAGCATGTATTAGACACCAAGATTGTGGAAAATGGTGGAGATTTGCTCAAGATAAGCCAAACCCTAGAAATTCCTCTTCATTTTCATTATTCTCAAAAATCCAGCCATTATTCTCTTATTTCTAGGATTCTATCATCTAGAAGGGGTTGTGGTCTTATGAATACTTCCAGGATTGACAAAATAAAGATGTATTGTTAATTCTTTATGCTAAATGATTGGAGAGGACAACTCCAAAGGTTAATAACAAACATTTTTTGGCGTCATTGTCGGGGAGTATATCAAAAGCTTCATTGAAGTTGGACCTTGCTAGATCTTCTATTGTTGATGGTAACAACCACATGGAAAAGGTAATACTCTTCAATCAAGAAATGTGAACATGAAAAGGTAGATGTCTTTGTTTGTCTTTTGGGAAAAGAAATCAATAGATAATCTTTTGAGAATTGGAAATGCTGAAATTTTTGTAAATTGATAGTTGCTCATCTCATTTTTTGAAGTAAAGTGTAGGTGTGTGAAAAAATTTGATTCAAGAAAGCTGAAGATAAGGTAACATGTGTCTATTCTTGCATTTTTAGAGTGCTTTTGGACCATGTACTAGGCAAAATTGTTGATCTTGGGAAGATAACATGGTTGCATTAAGGAAAAGTCAAGTAAAGTAGCTAGATGCAAGAAGATACGATCCATTTGTAGCCAAGTCAAAGAAAAAATTCTTGAGAAAAATTGAATTGCATCTTGAAAAGAGAAATGTTTTAGTTTATCTTTGCAAAAATTGACATTGGCATTTCTTAACACAAATTTTCTTTGGGGAATTTTACTCATAAACTGTTTTGATAGCCAAAGCATAGGAGAGTATAACCAATCAAGTAACACAGGATCAATAGATCCACAAACAACAAACCCTAAGTGAAGTCTTTACCTTGATTTAGGGTAAAATACTAAAAAAATTCATAAACTCATAAACAACAATCAAACAAATTTCTTTTCTTCTTAGGAAGTTGGATGGAAGTTTTGTTGATAAGAGTATTAGGGACCAAGTGAAAGGAAAGAAAAAATTTGTCAAAAAACTAGAAAATTTGAAAAATCACGATTCTCTGTACAGGATCGCGATTTTCTGAATAATGTTGTGAATTTGATGCAAAAGTGCAGGTGTCCGTTGAATTGGAATTGGTAAAGGGTACTGAAGGGAAACAAGAGAAAAAAGTACTCAAATTTGCACAAAAAAGGAAGTACAGAAAAAACACGATTCTCTGCACAAAATCGCGATTTTCTGTAGGAGAAGAATTTTCTGGAATTTTTAGCATATTTGGGTTTTTGGAGAGAAGGTAATTGCAAGAGATTCCATTAATATTGAGAAAGTGAGGGAAGTTAAATTCTAAAGAAGCAGGGAGAATTGAGTATCAATAGAGAACGGTTGAAAAGTACAAAATCGTGATTTTCATTAGTAGCTAAGGGGTTTGCATAATCAAGGAAAATTAAGAATTGAGGATTAAAAATCATAAATTTGTGCAAGGATGAAGTTGGACAAGTGAAAGAGTGAAAAACAGTGGAAGTTGTACAGAATCGGGATTTTTCAGGACACTATAAAAAGCCTAGAATTTGAAAAGGAACTCATTTGAGTGTGTGAGAGAGAGAGAGCAGGCAAGATCGCGATTTTTTGCAGAACAAGATTTGGAAGAGATTGTGAACCAAGCAAGCAAGGTAAGGGACCCCAATATTATTTTGTTACATTTCTTTCAATTTGTATGATCATAAAACACAAAAAATAGAAAATAATAGAAAAAACACGGAATCGCGATTTTAGAATTTTGAAATTTTTGTAAAAAAATTATAATTTTTTAGAGAACACTTTCATTGCATGTTAAAAAATAGACATGGCGATTCTATAGGTGAAATAAAACTTTAAAAAACAATATCTGAAAATTTCTAAAAAAAATTGGTCAGAATCGCGATTCTGTAGTCAAACACAAAATCGCGATTCTCTGAACTAAGGACAAAATCGCGATTCTCAGAACACAATTTTCATAAGAAAATTGTGTTATTTACGATTGTGAGCAATCACGATTGTCTGGGAAGAAAATCGTGAAAAAACACGATTTTGGACACAAAATCGTGGAAAACACGATTTTGAACACAAAATCGTGAAGAACACAATTTTGAACACAAAATCGTGAAGAACACGATTTTGAGTAAAAAATCGTGAAGAACACGATTTTGAATAGAAAATCGTGAGAAACACGATTTTAGACACAAAATCGTGGAAAACATGATTTTGAACACAAAATCGTGAAGAACACGATTTTGAGTAGAAAATCGTGAAGAAC
Source organism: Ceratopteris richardii (assembly GCA_020310875.1). Classification (NCBI taxonomy): domain Eukaryota; kingdom Viridiplantae; phylum Streptophyta; class Polypodiopsida; order Polypodiales; family Pteridaceae; genus Ceratopteris; species Ceratopteris richardii. The sequence continues at coordinate 96,077,165 of CM035427.1, read as the reverse complement.
ACGATTTTGAATAGGACATCGTGAGAAACACGATTTTGGACACAAAATCGTGGAAAACACGATTTTGAACACAAAATCGTGAAGAACACGATTTTGAGTAAAAAATTGTAAAGAACACGATTTTAGTCAGAAAATCATGGAAAACACGATTTTGAACACAAAATCGTGAGAAACACGGTTTTATTCATAAAATCGTGGAAAACACGATTTTGAACACAAAATCGTGAAGAACACGATTTTGAGTAAAAAATTGTAAAGAACACGATTTTAGTCAAAAAATCGTGGAAAACACGATTTTGAACAGAAAATCGTGAGAAACACGATTTTGAATAGAAAATCGTGAAAAACACGATTTTAGTCAGAAGATTGTGAAAAACACGATTTTAGTCAGAAAATCGTGGAAAAACACTATTCTAGTCAGAAAATCGTGAAAAACATGATTTTTGAACAGAAAATTGTGGGAAACACGATTTTGATCAGAAAATTGTGAAAAAATTAATTGAATGATCCTTAGGTCTGGGAACAAATTAAACACACATACTAAGCAAGACTTAGGAAGGAAGGAAATAGAGACAGTGGAAGGGGAAGTTCAAAAAAGAAATCTAGGGCAAGAAAACAACATGGAAAATTTAAATGAAACAAATGAGCCCATTGAAACTGGGGATTTTAAATATATCCTCAAATACATGTATACAAATAGGTTTGGAACCTATGTATATCAGGATGGAATGCATAAGTTTCTCATTAGATTGAGAAACTTAGAAGTTCCACTGAACATAACACAAGTAGCTCAATTCAAAGATGGTAGATATGAAGATAGGCAAGGATGTGTATACATTTTCTCACAAGACCCAGAAAACTCAAATGACTTAGGACAATGTGCTGACAAAAGACCTTGGGAAGAGAACCTAGGGCAATCAGACTTGCCAAGGCCACAAGAAACTCACAACAATGATGAGCAACAACAAGGTAGAAGAACACATATTTCCCTAAATCCTTTTGAAAAGGAATCAGAAGGATTTAATGAATTTCCACTAAGAAGAAGACATCATTGGCAATATCAAGGTAGAATGCTTAGACCATATCAGGTAGCCAAATGCATGAAAAATCAATATGAAGGATATTTTGATCCTCATGCTCATGCTGCAGAGTTTAGAAAATTAATTAGAGCTGAAGAAGTGGAGGATTACAAAGTCCAATTTGAAGCATTTGGTCTAACCCTAACAGGACCAGCCTTATCTTGGTTCATTCCCTTGAGAAAGGAAATGTATCTAGATATTGAATCTTTCCTAGAAGCCTTCATTGGGGAATTCTCAAAGACTGGAATAAAACATAGCACAGCCACTCTGATACATAGCTTTAAACAACAAAAGGATGAAAATGTCAGAGAGGCAGCCAGGAGATTTAAGCAATACATTGACAGGTGTCCAAGAGAGGAAGTACCTTCCATGGCAAGACAAGTATCCTTATTCATTGAGGGATTAAGAAGTGCCCAACTAAGAACCCTAGTGTACTATAGGAGATGCCCTAACTTAGGAGCTTGTGTAAAAGAAGCAATAGATTTGGAAGATAACAGAGGCCAAGATCTGTTAGCATTTGATCAACCTAGATCAAATGAAGATAAAATCCCACCAGCAGAAGAATTGGCTCAAGCCATTGCTAAAGCCCTAGAGGTAAGCACCAAAACCAATTTGATAAACTCTAGGATAAACACAAATAAAAAATGCTACAATTGTGGAGAAAATCATTTGGTACAACAATGCCCATATCAAAAGCCACCACATTTGCAAGATAGGAAAACACTCAAATATTGTACACTAGAAAGAAAATGGACAAATCATACCAGGGAGGAATGCTTCTATAATAAACAACCCATAAAGGAGAGAGATTATGTGACTCAAAGAGAATCAGGATATACTGAGCAACCAAGACCTGTGCTTGGGCAACAACCTCCCATACCAACAAATGTGGTGCCAATCAAATACACACCAATAGAGGAGGGAAATTCAAGAATAAGATCACCATACAAGGAAGATTATCAATGGAATGAAGGATATCAAGAAGATTGGGAAGAATATGAACTGAGAGAACCAGAGCTAAAAGCCCTAGACTTGGGAAATGGGAGAATTGAGATGGATACAGCCACATTCATGTATATAACCAACAATTATATGTCCAATCAAAAACCTCAGTTCAAAGGGGGACCAAAGATAACTTGTTATAGGTGTGGGGGAGAACATTTCATTAGAGACTGTCCACAACCTCCTACATTAAGAATAGAGGGAGCATACTATAAGGATTGTGGCCGGGAACATTTGATAAAAGATTGTCCAAAAAATCCTCAAAAACAACAAAACACACCTAATAACATACCATTAAAAGCAGTCAACATCATGGAACAAGAAGAATTGAGTGACATTGACCAAGTGAATGTAAATGCTATAACAAGGTCACAAACTAAACAACAAGGAACAACTAAGGAAAAAAATGAAGGTGCAGTCTCAAAGGTGAAGAAAAATAGACAAAAAGGGAAATGGGAAAGGAAAAAAAGAATGGGTAAAAATTTGGAAGAAGAAAATAGGGAACAATCAAATAGTACTCCTCCTCAGAAGACACAAACCCAGTCTGAAATAGGAAATTTACAAAGTCTAGACACTTTGATAAAAGCATACAAGGGAAGAATTCAAGAGGGACCAAGTCCTACAGATCATACAATGGCTTATCCTATGCCAGACTTAGAACATGAAAGGATGGAAAAGTGTAAACAAATCACTCAGGAAGTACAACTCAAAATGGGGGAAGTAGACAATTCTCAGAAAACAGCTGAGGAGTTTGAGATAACAAGAACAAGAGAAAATACTAACAAGGAAGAAAACCCTCAAGTAACATTCCAGGTGAATATAGATAAACAATGCACAATTCTATATCACACCACATTGGACGAATTAATGAAACAAAATCCTCACTTACAAAACAAAATAAAGAAAGAGGAAAAAATACCAGAAAATCTTCATCCACAGCTGCAGGAATTGGAGGAATTATGGTACATTCCCATTGATAAGATAGGAGGATATTGTGAAGGAGAAGAGGGAAACTCAACCCTAAAAATACAATTTGGAAAAGACCATGCCAAAGCTATTCTAGATAGTGGTTCAGGAGTGGCCATCATGACTAAACAAAGCTGGGAAAAATGGGGAAAAATGAATTATTACCCACCAAAATGAGATTGCAACTTGCAGATGGACACATAGAAAAACCCCCTAGGAATATGGGAAAAAGTGATTGTGGACATATGTGGAATAGAGATTGAACATATTTTTGCCATAGTTGAATTCCCACAATCCACTTCATATGAAATTATCCTAGGAAGGCCATTTATGAGACAAATGCAAATTGTGCAAGATTGGGGTAATGATTGCTTATACCTCCAGAGCAAAGGAAGAATAACCAGAGTAAATCTAAGAAATGGACACTACTATGACATATCTCCTCAAGAATGGTATAAAATACATCAAAATCAAGAGTTAAGTGAAGAATCAGACATAGAAGACCAGAATGAAACTGAATCATCACTATGGAAGTGCAATATGATAAAAAATCTAACAAATAGAAAAAGAAGATTGAGAAGAGAAGATTGTGTAGAAGGAAGGAAGTTACAGGATGAGAGCTATGTACCACAAGAATTCAAGGATGAAGAATTTGAGCCCTATGGTTGGAACCAGATCTTGGCTACCATGGATCTAGCCAGTGAGGAGTATGTAGGAGTGGAATTTCAAAATGAAGAAGGGTATGATGTTTTTCACATTGGAATACAAATGATAAAGGTATCAAAAATAGAAGAGGACCAGAAACAAGAAATGATATTGAAAAAAGGGAAAACACAATATTTGGAAGAAGTAAAAGCTGAAGATGCAATAAAAGATAAAATCTCAGGCACATATAAGAAACACAAACATAACGAAATAGAAATAAACCAGGAAGATGAGAAGAAAGAGAAGGAAACAAATAAAGATCAATAGTTTGATGTACCAGCAAATTTCAAGACTTATGAAGTAGAAGAAAGACTACTTCTAAAAATGAAACCAAAGAGAGAAAAGAAGAAAGGGGAGGCTTATGAAAATGAAGAACAAAGGTTGTGATCACTCAGGAAGATGGAGAAGAAAGACATATTGTAATGGCTGATGATATGTCAAACCAAGAAGAGGAGGCACTAAGAAGTTTGGCCAAGAATTACAGGGATATGTTTGCTTATAGCTACAAGGATTTGAAAGGAATTGATCCTAAAATCTGTGAGCACAAGATTCCTATCACACCTGATGCAAAACCTAGCAAACAGAGACACTACACATTCAATGATAAATACTCTGCTAAAATAAAGGAGGAAATTGACAAGCTATTGGCTGCCAATTTCATCTATGAGATTGAGTATACAGAATGGATATCTCCTATAGTTGTGGTACCAAAGAAGAATGGGAAACTTAGGGTATGCATTAACTTGAAAAAAGTGAATGCAACAACTATAAGAGATAGTTACCCATTGCCAATAACAGACCATCTTCTAGAGAGAGTTGCAGGAAAGGAGGTTTACAGTTTTTTAGATGGTTTTTCAGGATACAATCAGGTACCTATAGCATTGGAAGACCAACATAAGATTGCCTTCTCCACAGAATGGGGAATTTATGCTTTTAGGGTTATGCCCTTTGGGTTAACCAATGCCCCTGCAACCTTTCAAAGATTGATGTGTCATATCTTCAAGGAATTCCTGAGGAATGTGATGGAAATTTATGTAGATGATCGGTGTACTTTTTCATGAAAAAGACAAGATCACTTACATGATTTAGAGAATATATTCAAGAAATGCAGAGCATACAGAGTGTGCTTAAACCCAGAGAAGTGTGTATTCTTTGTGAGACAAGGAAGAATGTTAGGACACATAGTCTCGAAGAATGGAATTTCAACTGATGAGAAGAAAATAAAGGCCATAGTGGAACTTCCAAGACCCACAAATGTAAAGGAGCTTCAAACTTTCATGGGACATTGTGGGTATTATAGAAAATTTGTACACAAGTTTGCTGATATAGCTAAACCATTATATGCCCTGATCACAAAGTTTGAGTGGACCAAGGAGTGTGACCAAGCTTTTGAAACTCTTAAAAATTGTTTGGTAAGAGCCCCAATTCTAAAAACACCTCAATGGGATAAAATCTTTCATGTTCATGTGGATGCTTCAAATTATGCTTTAGGATGTGTGCTTGCACAGCCAATAGAAGGAAGTAAGCTAGATTTTCTAGTGGCCTATGCTAGCAGACAACTAAATGTAGTAGAGAAAAATTATACAACTACTGAGAGGGAAGGGTTGGGAATGATATTTGCTGTAAAAAAATACAGACATTACCTTTTGGCCAACAAGTTTAAGTTTTTTGTGGACCATCAAGCTTTACTATATTTGGTAAACAAACCTTGTCACACTAGTAGAATAATTAGATGGTTTCTCTTACTAATGGAGTTTGAGTTTGAGGTGGTGGTCAGACAAGGAAAAACACATTTGAGAGCAGATCACCTATCTAGGATCCAGTCTAAAGAACCCAGTTCACCTTTAGATGATGACCTGCCAGATGCTTATTTGTTCAAGGTAGAGAGTGTTCCTGAGTGGGCTATGACTTTAGTACCATTACTAAAAATGGGACCTTGCAGGACATTTGGAAACAGCACACACTTGGTATTACAGAGCAGGAATTTTATGCTGCTAGCAGGGCACTTATATCACCTCAACCATATAGGCATATTGGAATATTGTACTCCTGAAGAAGAGCAACAGGAATATCTGAAAAGAGCTCATTGTTGGAACCCATGCACTCATGCTTCTAGGGTAGTCACCCTAAGTAATCTCAATAGGATGGGGGTACATTGGCCTAATAAGATTCAAGATGTAACAAAATACATTGCTAATTGCAGGAAGTGCCGATCATTGCAAGATTTAGAATTCATAACTCTATATTGGTTTCAGAAAAATCCTTATTCGAGTGAAAATATCATTGAGGAATTGAAAAGGAAGAAGAAGGGAAAACAAGTAATTGCTGGTGCAGACTCCAAAAATCTACAAGCAATCTGTGAAGAATATCAATTGATAGGAGAACAGCTGTATAAGAGAGGAATGGATGGATACTTAAGAATTTGTGTTCCTGAGAATAAATATCTGGAAATGTTGGAACTAGCACACTTCGGAGTAGCATGAGGACACTTCTCAAGTGACAGAACTGCTAAAATCATTCTATATTCTGGGTTTTGGTGGCCAACACTATTTCCTGATGCAAGAACCTATGTAAAAAGATGTGACATATGTCAGAGGGTGAGCCAACCAAATAAAAGAGATAATATGCCATTAGTTCCATTAATTTCAGCCACAGCTTTTAGCAAATGGGGATTGGACTTTATTGGACCTATACATCCTCCAGCAAAACAATCCCATGCTGAATACATCATAGTGGCTACAGACTACCTAACAAAGTGGGCTGAGGCCAAAGCCACAAGAAGGAATGATGCTCATACTACTGCCAGATTCCTTTATGAAAATATCATCACCAGATTTGGACTTCCAATTGAACTGGTGATAGGGGGACTCATTTTTTGAATCAAATCATAGAAAATCTAACTGAATATTTCATGATCAGTCATAGAAAATCAGCCCATATCATCCACAGGCCAATGGATTAGCAGAAAGTACTAATAAAGTACTTTGTATTATACTGTCAAAATTAGTAAACACAAACAGGAATGATTGGGATTTACAACTTAGTCATGTCCTATGGGCTTATAGAGTGGCTTATAAGACTGTAATAGGAAACACACCATTCAATCTAGTATATGGACAAAATGCAGTTCTACCTATGGAATTCCTTATTCCAACATTAAAAGTAGGTAGTCACAACAATTGGACTGGACATGAACTATCAGAGAGAGTAATAGAATTGGAAAAACTGAGGGCTTCTAGACTCCAAGCCATAATGAGTATATATGCAGACAAGAAAAGGCAAAAAGCCTATCATGATGTTCACATAAAAGAAAAAGATTTACAAGAAGGAGATCTAGTCCTCGCATATACAGTCAAAGAACATCATAAAAAATTCCAGAAAAAAGGACATGGGCCATATATTATACATCAGATAAGCAACAGTGGAGCCATCCAACTAGCTAATATAGATGGAGAGATCATGCCAAATTTCATAAGTGGATGTAGAGTTAAGAGGTATGATTGCCCATTAACTGTTGATGAATGGAGAAGGCTACAACAATCTCAAAACAAGAAAAAAGAAGAGGAAGACATTAGAAAAGAGGCTCAACAGGAAACAAAGGAAATAATAAGGAAAGCCAAAGATCTTAGGGAAGTCTGTTTGTGTGAAACTCATTTAAAACCAAAAGAACATTTGCCTGTGATAACAATGGATTTTCAAAATAAAAAATTAGGGTTTTGATAGATTCTGGAGCACAAGTGAATCTGATTAGTTTAGCTTTGGTAAGTAAATTTAACATAAAAATAACTAAAAGTAGAACCCTTATCAAAACTTTGGAAGGCCAAATAGTACAAAGCATGTCTTCACTGTCTATTAAAGTTAAGTTCAATGAAGAATATATGAAAATAGATTGTGAAGAATGGTCAGATCATTTGATGTCTGAAAAATTGATTTTAGATCAACCATGGCTTCAACAAGGTAAAGTGATTGTGGATTTTGAAAAAAAGGAAGCTAAAATTGAAAATAAATGACAAAAGGGTTTTAATATTTTTATTGAGTGATGAAGAACAGGAAATTCAATAAGATATTCATGATTTAGACTTGGAAGGATTTACTTTTGCATTAGAAGAGACACACACATTACCAATACAAATGATAAATGATCAAGCTTCATATAATCAAAATCAGCAAAACATGAGAAGAGCAAAGAAGGGTGGAAAGACAGGAAGAAGGTGGCAGTCATGGCATTGTCCAAAGCATCAAAACATCAAAACAAGAAGCATGTGGAACCAAAGTTTATAGGAGGTCTGCTCACCAAAACAGAAATCCAAGACAAAATGGATATGGAGACCAAAAAATTCTACAAAGTGCTTATCAGAAGGAAATAAATGTTTGCCTGCAACAAGGACAACTATAGTGAAAAATTATTGGATAAAAAAATCAGGTAAACGTCCTAGGGGTTAGACTAGGTTGAGTGGGTGTTGGAAGGGTTAAAGGAATGGATGTTACAAGGGCTTCTACTGCTTCGCCGTGGAAAGATGTGGATGTTACAGGAGAAGGTGGGTGTAGGGGAGAGGCTGGATGGATGGGAGAGGCTGGATGGATGGGAGAGACGGGAGGTGAAAGAGTAGTAGTTGAGGTGACGGTTACTCTGATTACAGTGGTCGTATGTACAGTAGTAGTATGGGGTGGTGAGTCGACGAGGATAGCTTCTTCAGCCGCAGGTCTTTCGGGAATCAGGCGTGCTTCGCGTGCCTGCTGGGATGACTAAGCACCTGTCGGTACTCGAATGTATTCTCCTGGCTTTGAAAGTAGTCGTACTCTGCGAGGGTCGAATTGCGGAAGGGGTTTTCTCTGTAAATATCGTAAGGCTTCGATAGATCCTACGGCTTTGACAAGTTCCCTAAAGCCTTTGATGTAAACCTCTTCAAATCCGCCTGTGACCAGTTCTTGTTCTATCATTGCTTGGCTCTCTTCCTCAGTCAGCTTCTTGTGTGCCCAAACTTTTTCCATTGTTCGATAGAGCTTCTTGATGGCCAACGTATAAGTTGCTGCTTCAAAAGTTTCATCTTCATGTGTACTCGTATCGCCTTGGGTGTCCGTTTGTTGACCCTGTTCATCAATCTGTACCTGTTCTTGAGATGCATGGCTTCCTTGACTAGCTTCGTCATCGCCGTCATCTTCATTTGTCTGTGTTCTTTCCTCTTCTGAGCTAGACACGACTTGTCCTTGTGGTTGATCTCGAGGTGTGGTCGGATAACTTGGCCGTTCATATTCCTGAGAGAACACCTGGCCTTCTGAATACTGAAATTCACCTGAAAATACATCTTGCATTTCGAAATCAAAAGTTGGATTCAGGGGCTCTGCTTCCATATGGGGTATTGGGAAAGAAAACGCTTCTGCACCGATAGTGGTGGGAGCTTCGACTGTAGTGGTGGGGGGTCCTGGAGCGGTGGTTGCTGGAGTGGCTGTGCTGGCAGCGGCCTCTGTCGTAACTGGTCTTGATAACCTTATGCGAATGGGTGGCACAGGAGTAGCGGCCTCAGTAGGCGATCGTTCTGGAGAGGGTTGAGGGGACGGTGATTATGGGACCTGTAGGCATGGAATCGTGCCTCTCATTCGCTTTCCTGCTCGTGCTTTGGTAGCCTTCCTTGCTTTCTTGGTTGTCCCCTTGAAGTCTTTCAACTCTTCGCTGATCATGGCACGCTCTATTGGCAAGTCATATGCTAAACACATGTATACAATTCTTGTTGGAGCGCAGCATCCATTGATGACCTTCTTTCTTTCCCAACGGTGCTGTGCTAAATAAAGCTGATCAATGATCCAGTTGGCTAAATCTATCGTCTGGGGTCCAGTGCATGCTAAATACAAGCCAAACCAAATTCTTTTGTGGGGCATGGTGAACCTATCCTGAGCGGGGAAAGCAAAATGCTGCATACATATCGATAGTGGTTTTGACAGCTCAGGTGTAATAGCTGAAATCTCTTCCCATTTAGTAATGTCCCCACGTTTCATGGGCTCTGGAATTAACCGTTCGTGTTCTATCGGCGTGTGGGTCCCATGTATCTTGATTGTTGCTCGAATCAAGTCTTTAGTCAAATAAAACCTTTTGTATGGTGGATCGTTTACTAGGGATGGCAAAATGAAGGTGCTTGGTAAATCTTTGTTTGCCGAAGCTAGCAAAGTAGTGACTAAGAAGTAACATCTGTAGAAGTCTGGTTTAGGCAAAGGGTCACTGAAGTACTCTGTGAAACCTGCTCATGCCCAAACATGCGTTAAATCATCGGTGTTCTGTAGGCCTTCGAACTCTCTCGAGAAGAATTGATACTTGCCCCAGGTACGGTCATCGAAAGTTAAATTGGCTTCAAAAATAAAATCAGCGTCCGCCAGGGGTCCTGCTAACCCTTGAAACCAATGAGAATTCCGATGTATCTTTTCAGTGTATCCCCTTAGAGGGTCGTCAATTGGCATGGGTCATGGGAAACCTTGAAATTCTGGCGGTGGAGCCGTCGGATGGGTCTCAGCAAGTAGTTCATGGATATTGGCCGTAGGTATACTGGTTGCAGCTTCTGAGGGTCCTTCGGCCTGCATGATGTATGATGCGAATGCGTAGAAGATCTGCTACAAAAGATTAGCACATTAGTCTGGAAATTAATCATGATCCCATGAAAGAGACCGCAATCCCTTTCCAAACCCGATGTGTAACCCGTGTAGCCAAGTATTGTGAAGTGATTGATGCAATAATGTTTGCAAAGCTGATGCAGGTCGATAGACACCTATATGTTTTCAAATATTGCATGTAATGCTTTGATGATATGGTTATTATGCGTGATATGGGGTTATGGGATGTGATTTTATACAAGGTTTAGTTGAGGGTGAATTATTACAAGGGTGGTGTTTAATAGGGGTGGGGGAAGTGTTAGATAAGGGGTTTGGAGAAGTTTTCTGGATACTTTTCGGTATCCACTTCCTAAGAGTTTTTGAGTGGGTGGAGTGTCTCTGCTGCGGGACAAAAGATGGTATCGGATGTGGTGGTATTGAAGGGTGAAGAGACACCTGATCGGTATATATTACATGGCTTGAGTGTTGAGCTATAATACAAGGTTTGGGTACCCAAATCTGCATGGGTGTGGGTCTATTTGTAAGGTACTTCTTAGCGATCCAAATCTGTCGAATATTCGTACTCGTAGAAGAAGGTCGAGAAGGCCTTGGATATTGCTTCTGATTCTACCCTAACTTCTTCTTGTCCTTGTCTGCATTGTCGAAATTTGTCCGTGACTTCTGTCCTGTTGGCACCCATATTTGTTTTGTGCCACTTGCTTGGTGGTGCTGATATTGCAACTTTCTTCCTTGTGTCAACTGATGTTGGCGTCGGTGTGGGTTCCTCTGTTGTGGTTGACTCCTTTGTGGTTGAGGTTGAGAGGTCTGATGGACGCTCTGCTTTGGAAAAGAAGGGAGGTCCAACACTTGCGTGACCGCCCATTAGGAAGTGATCCGTTTCTTAGCTTTAATATAGGCTAGTCCGCAGCAAGTTTCGAAGGATGACCTCCACAGTTGATAGAGCTCATTTGGCCACTGATGCACTCCACCTGACCGCTGATAGTGCCCATCTGACCGTAGTCAGAAGACCCATGTAAAATCTCCTGCCGTCCTTTTAGGTGGCAACTATCCATTGCCAAGCTCTCATGGGTTGACTTTGGAAGGAGCGTGCTTGGCCGAGGGATTTGACCAAATATCTTTTGGTCCTTTCTCGTAAGCGTGTTTTAGGGTCTAGGATTACTAACCTCAAGCAGATTGCCATTAGGGAAGTCAAGCGGTATCACTCGCTTCTGATCTAAGGTTCCAATCTGCAAGGAGCCTTGTCTAAGGTTTAGGTCCACTGAGTGATCGTATAGCCAATCTTGGCCAAGGATTAGGGGTTCTATCAGGTCCTCGTCATGGCACACTAGTAGCTTTGTTGTCATCGTAACTTCGTTTATGAGGATAGGAAGATCCACCTCACCGATGCAAGGGGTTTCCATGCCTCCTAGCCCTATGAGGTATGCCTCAATTGGCCGCATTTCTATTCCTGAATCCTTATAGTGGGACCATCTAATCGCACTAGTCACAGCACTTGAGTCAATTAAAGCCCTGAGCTCTTGGCATGGGTTGCCGTGCTCTAGCCTGACTGTAATCAATGGTCTCCTATCCACTATGCTAGGATGAGTACTTGACACATGGCCATGGGGTATCTGGGTGTTGTTTCCAGATGGTTATAATGTTCTCTCCCTAGTCCTTGTCTTCTTAACTTCATGCGCTTAATGCGTTCTATAGCTTCTGCCTGAGCTTCAGCTTGTATTCTATTTTCTTCCTCCTGGCGCTTCTTTGCCAATGTGAGTCGTCTAAGCATATCCTCGGTAAGAGGTTCTTGGTATAACTTGACTCTATAGCCACTAATGTAATTAGTCATTATGTCTCCTTCTAAGGTGGCTACTTGTACTGCTCCACTTGTTGAGAGTCTGTTAATGATCATAGGTCCATAACCTTGCTTTTCCAACTTTCGTGCGTGTTGTTTTAGCGTATATACTAGGAATAAATCTCCTTCTTTTAAGCCTTTATCCTTCACATGTGCATCAAAATATGCTTTCTGTCGCTTCTTTGCTGCATATATACCTGCTGCTGCTTTCAACCTGGTTTCTCCTAATCGTTCCAAGTCCATTATCCTTGCTGATAATTCATGGCCGGTCCACTGATGTTCTTGTGCAACCTTAAGGGTCGGTATCAAGAAGTCCAAAGGAAGCATGGCATTGTGACAGAAAACCATTTGAAAGGGAGTTGCATTGAGTACGGTCTTGTAGGCCACTCGATATGCCCAAACAACGTGGTGTAACTGTTTGTCCCAATCTGAACGTTTGTTTTTCACCAGTTTCGTCAGTACGTTACAAAGGATCTTGTTCGTGCTTTCAGCTTGACCATTGGCCTGAGGATGATATGGTGTTGATTTCTTGTGAATCACCATAAAATCCTGTAACAAATATTCAATGACTTGGTTTAGAAAGTGAGTTCCTCGATCGCTCACTAACTCAATAGGCAATCCATATCTTGTAAAGACATTTTCAAATAAGAATTTTGCAGTCGTGTGTGCATCATTATTTCTTGTGGCTTTTGCCTCTACCCATTTTGTAAGATAATCTGTCGCAACAATAATGTATTCCGCATGTGTATCTTTTGCAGGGGGGTTAATGGAACCTACAAAGTCTATACCCCACTTAGAGAATGCACGTCCTCCCATCATGGGTTTCAATGGCATTTCACGAGTAGGAAACTGAGTTCTTTGGCACACATCACATCTCTTAACATAGGTATGTGCATCCATGTGAAGAGTGGGCCACCATAATCCTGCAAAGAGGATGGCTTTGATTATCCTATCGGGTCCAAAATGACCTCCTGCAACACCTTGGTGCGCAGTCTCTAGTACGCGCAAATAATCGCTCTCATGAACGCACTGTCTTAAGTATCCGTCTCATCCTCGTTTGTATAGATTATCGCCAATAAGTGAATAGTTTTGAGCTTCCTGTTTAGACTTCGTTGTCGTGCTAAGGTCATTCCTTGAGGGAATGTTTTCGTCCTCAAGTATGTCACTAAAGGTTCACTCCATTCTGGTGTGAGAGACACGTGATATAAAGTAGCATGTTCTACTGGTGGTCTTTCACAACAAACTTGGCATTCTTTACACAACTTGTAGACGTCTGCTTCCATAGAAGGCCAATAGACTCCTAGTCTATGCAGAGTCTGCAATGTACGATGTTTCGAGTGATGTTGCTTTAATGCACCTATGTGTGCTAATTGCAACCAATTTGCATGTTCTGACTCATCTACACAACAAGCAAGAATCTTTTGATTATCTTGTTTATATATACTTCCTGCTATGATTTGATATCTCTGAGACTTGGTAATCTCTCCTTCCTTGATCCTTATCCTAGGATTCTTGGGTCCATATGTGAGAATAGGGACTATGGGTTTAGCCCATTCTGGTGCTATCTCAAGGTTAAACAAATAAGCATCTGGTAATTCATCCGCTATCCCTTGAGGAGCTTCTCCTGTGGTCAGTCTTGAAAGATGATCAGCTCTAAGGTGTGTCTTTCCCTTCCTGACTACTAGTTCAAAGTCATACTCCATGAGTAATAGAAACCATCGTATTAATCTTCCTGTGTTACATGGCTTATTGACTAAGTACAATAATGCTTGATGATTTGTAAAGAACTTGAACTTGTTTACCAACAAATAATGTCTGAATTTCTTTACTGTGTAGATAATTCCTAATCCTTCTTGTTCCGTAGTGGTATAATTTCTTTCGGTTGCGTTCAACTGTTTGCTCGCGTACGCTATGGGGAGATCTATATTTCCTTCAGTCGTGGGTTGTGCTAACACACATCGTATGGCATAATTGGAAGCATCCACATGTACATGGAATGGCTTACTCCAATCCGGGGTTGTCAATATAGGTGCTGAGCACAAATGTCTTTTAAGTTCATTTAATGAATTCCCACATTCATCTGTCCATTCAAACTTAGTCAAAAGAGAGTACAGAGGCTTGGCTATGATTGCATACATGTGTATGAATCGTCTGTAATAACCACAATCGCCCATGAATGCCTGCACTTCTTTTACGTTATTCGGCCTAGGTAAATCTGCAATCACCTTTACTTTTTCTTCATCTATAGAGATTCCATTCTTTGACACAATGTGTCCTAGAAGTTTGCCTTGTCTGACCATGAAAACACACTTCTCTGGGTTCAAACAAACTTGATATTCTCCACATTTGTCAAATATCTGTCTTAACTCTGGGATATGCGTTTGTCTGATATTCGAATGTGCACATAGGTCATCTACATAGACTTCCAAATTCTTGTGTAAGAATTCCTTAAAAACATGACACATGAGTCGCTGGAAAGTGGTGGGTGCATTTGTTAAGCCAAATGGCATTACCCGAAATGCAAATATGCCCCATTCTATGGCAAAATCCGTCTTGTGTTGATCTTCGGGAGCAATGGATACTTGATTATAGCCTGAGAATCCATCAAGGAAGCTGTAAACTTCCTTGCCCGCAACTCTTTCCAATAGGTGTTTCGTGATAGGAAGAGGGTAACTATCTCTAATCGTGGCAGCATTAACTTTTTTGAGGTTAATACACACACGCAATTTTCCATTCTTCTTGGGCACTACCACAATGGGGGATACCCATTTGGTATGCTCAATTTCATAAACGAATCCTGCTTCTATCAAACGATCTATTTCTTCTTTAATTTTTGCAGCGTAGTTATCATTGTACATGTATGGTTTCTGTTTCGTAGGTTTTGCATCTGGAGTCATAGGGATTCTATGAGAACATATGTCTGGGTCTACTCCCTTCAAATCTTTGTAACTCCAAGCAAATACATCTCTATATTCGCGCAACAAGGCAACTACTTCTTCTTCTTCTTCATTCGTCAAATCATGCCCTATGTACGTACATTTCTCTTCTTCTCCTTCTATGGCAACTATGATTTTTTTGGTTTTCTCTCGGTTATCAATACCTCTCCATCATTAGCTTTTCTGTTAGGCATTCGTACCATGATTCGTCTATCTTCTATTTCATATTTCTTGAAGTTCTCAGGATCCTCAAATAGAGATTCTTCATCTTCTGACATGGTTTCTTTCTTCTTTCTTTTCTTTCCTTCGCTTTTAGTGGTCACTTCTATGGCTTACCTCACCTCATTCATAAGTTCTTCGTGTCTCTGATGGTGAGTTTCTACTTCGCAGAAATATTCTTCTTCTAATGCAAAGGGTGGGTCCATAATAATTGACTCTAGATCGAAGTCACTCGCATCCTTGAATGCATCCGCATTAGGTTCACATTCTTCTATAATTGAATCGCACATGATTGGCTCTATCGTGAAAACTGAAATATCATAGCCATCTTCGTCACAGTGGGGTGTCCATTGTTCTTCATTGATGGCTACGTCCATGGTTGCTAGGATTTCTGCCCAACCATGGGGTTCGAATTCTTCGTCTGGAAATACTACTGGTGCGTAGGCTGGGTCTTGAAGGGTTCGTGGATGTTGTTCTGCACCTAAGGTCCTGGCCTCTAACCGTTCTTCCTCTTGTTTGGCTACTTTACACATCCATAAATGAGTGTCCTCGTGCAACCATGAGGGTTTTGACTCCAATGAGTGCACGGATTCCGTTTCTACCTGTGTCTTATGGATGGTATTCCATTGTATTGGGGGTACATCTCTATGCGAATAGTCTTTAAGGTCTACTTTAGTAGTCACTCCCAAATGTTGCAAGTACAAAGAATTAGTTCCCCAACCTTGTACAATTTGCAACTGACGCATGAATGGTCGTCCTAAAATCATCTCGTAAGCATGATTTTTGCTAAAATCACAAATGGCGAAAGTATGCTCAAACTCCACACCACAAGTGGTGAGAGATATGCCTTCTAGTAAGCCTAATGGTTTTTCTATATGTCCATCAACCATTTGTAGCTTCATCGTGGTAGGTCTCAATGCTGGCTTACCCCAACGTTTCCATAAAGCGGTGGTAGCTATGGCTACTCCGGCTCCTGAATCTAGGATGGCTTTGGTGGTGTAGCCCTGATGGGTTATTGGAAGATAAGTGTTGCCTTCCTCTCCTTCGTTTACATCTCTGATCTTTTCTACTGGTATTTCTGGTACTTTCTTATGTGATTCTATTTGTGAGGGGGTAGTAGCAAGCTCTGGGAATTGATTTGCTACATGTTTCCACAGTTCTGGTTTAATCTTCAATAATTCCTCTAGAGTGAGATTACATTGTACTTTGGTATTCTCGATCACTTTCGTGTTTCTAGGGATCACTGATTCTTCATTCCTTACTATTATCGTGGGTGCTCTGATGCTAATAGACTTAGCTTCCCAAGCTCTTGTGAACTGAGGTAATTCTTGC
Source organism: Ceratopteris richardii (assembly GCA_020310875.1). Classification (NCBI taxonomy): domain Eukaryota; kingdom Viridiplantae; phylum Streptophyta; class Polypodiopsida; order Polypodiales; family Pteridaceae; genus Ceratopteris; species Ceratopteris richardii. The sequence continues at coordinate 96,060,492 of CM035427.1, read as the reverse complement.
AAAGAATTGGATTCGAAACCTGTGTGATCACTCAGTTGTCCTTCCTCTACATCATCGTAAATAGAGGGAATGTCTTGGGGAAATTGCTCGTGCAAGTCGTCTATTTCTTGAATAGGAGGATGGGTTCCTTGTTCTTTTCTCCACTTTTCTTCTTGGATTTCTCTCAAAAATTCATGTGAATACTTGTGTATGGAAGACAGGTTTTCTTCACCCTCTATGTCTGGTACTTGAGACAGGGATGGTGCATTCCTTTCCTGTGTCTCTGAGATAGGGTTCCTATGCTGATTCTTTTTCTCCTTGCTATCAATCAAGTATTCTAGCCTCTCTATTAGTCCTTGAAAGTGTAATTCAGGTTTTGCCATATTATTCCAATTAAGATATCTAGAGGCTTCGAACATAGCTTGTGCTAATTCTACCATCTTCATGCAAAGTTTAGTCCTCTCGATTTCTAAGTCTGCTCTCGGGTAGTTCTTACTCATTTCAGTTACTTGGGGTCCTTCTTTTATTCTAGCTTGATATGCATGAAACATCATGCCTAGGTTTTCCGGTATGGGTTCTGCTAAAACTGATCCTGCCTTCTGAGCTAGGTTCTCTTGATTCAATTCCTGTGAAGTCAATTCTAGGATTTTGGCTCTAGACTCCTTGAGACTTCCTTCCAATTCAGTTATTCTTTTACTCCACTTTCTCTTGATCCTTTCTCTGGAATCTTTCCAAGATTTCTTCTTTTTGTTGTTGGATTCTCCAACTTCACTGGTTTTGGCTACTTTCTCATGATTAAGCTATTGATTTTGTAAGAGCGCCTGGGCTCTTGTAATAGCTTGGATAGGCACGTATGTGGGGTTAGATCCATCTGTGTTGTTTACAATACCTATCACGTTGATCGGTATCACGTTTGAAGCATTAGTTGGGTTCTTAGGACAATCTTTGATTATGTGCTCCTTGCCACAATCGGCGCAGAAGCCTTGTATGTTATAGTACTGTGACTGTCCCGCTATCGGAGGATGTGGACAATCTTTTATGAAATGATCTCCTTGGAACCTAAAGCATGGTCCTCTAGGGCCCTGTGATCTTTGTTGTCTCAATTGGGGCCGTGGATTTGGGTTTGCATACATCACATTAGCATAGTCAGGCTCCCAACTAGGTTCCACTGGTGGACTATCATATTGATATGTCTCCACATGTTCTGGTGACTTCGTGTAATATGCGGGTGTACTATCTACATGAGTAGAGTCAAAACTGTTTGAGTTCGGGTCACTTTCCGTGATCAAAGGTGAAGAAGGCACTAAAGCCCTATTTAGGTTCTCTTCTACAGCAGCATATTTAACTAATATGACATTAGCTCGTGGGGGTGGCTGCTGGGCTAAAACAGGTTGAGGTCTCTGTTGAGGCTGATATGGGTAGTTATGAGGAGGCCTATAGTAATGAGGCTGAGTATTGTATTGGCCTTGATATCTACCTGGCTGCGCGTATGCTTGCGGGTAGTTCTATCTTACTGCTTGTTTGTTGTATGGGCAGTTGTAATAAAGTAAGTCTAATGTAATAAAGTAAGTCTATGATCCAAGGGTCTGGCCGGTTCAGACAGATCTAAAATCGGACACCGTTTGGTCATAGACTTACTTTATTACAGTAGTCTTGAGCGGTATGATTCGTGTATCTTCTCTCAATTGTACAATATTGGCCACTAGGGTTTGCTTGCGGTTGTGGTGCATTGGGACAAACATTTGCCAAATGATTTCCACCACAGGTGTAACAACGCACATTGGTTGCTACCCTAGGCGTCTGTTTACTAGAAACTCCTAGTTTCTAGGCCACTCTTTCTGCTAGGTCCTCTATCGAGCTAGACAATTTTGAAGATGCTAGAGATGAACAATCTGAGTCTTTATAGACCTTTGAGAGTTCCAACTCGTCTCCCAAGTTGTCTTCAATGTCTATGGAAATTCGCACACATTGCTCTAGCGTTTTGGGTTCCTTGAAGTACACATAAAAGCGTAGTTTAGAGCTCAATAGGCCATCTAAAAACAATGATACTTGCTTAGCTTGTGAGGTTAGCTCTTGCATAGCACATCTTTCAACATACTGTCTAAACCTACGTCCTGCAAGTCTAACTGTTTCCTGAGGAGTCTGTTTGAAACTATGAATTAACGAAGACGTGTCATGTCTGATCCCACTTTTAGAGAATTCTGTGATGAATGACTATAAAAAGTGATGAATATCTCTAAATTGCCTTTGTTGCAATGGTTGGAACCAAGTTAAAGCGGTATTCTTTAACGTTAGTCCAAATGCATTATATTGCGTAAACATGTCTTCTACTTGTTTTGCCCTTAGAACTTGCTTAAATTCCGCAACATGATCATAGGGATCTCCTGTCCCATCAAAGTAGTTTTTCATTGATTTTACTAGCTGAGTGGGTCTCAATATCCTTGGATGTTCACGTGGTCTAGGTAGAGGAAAATCATCTCTACCACCTAGTATTCCATGTTCTCTTTGTCTATCCGCTCTATTGGTGTCTGTGGTTGTCCTATCTCTCCCTAAGGGATGAGTAAAACTTACTTCCGGTCTATCTTTGTTCTTCTCTCTTTGATTACCATGGGCTGAGGATGTTCCTGCCCCTTGTTGGCTTGTGTTTACATTTGTTCGAATTGGAGGGAATACTAGCTCACCTCCCCATGTATATGTGTTTCTAGCGTGGTCTGGCACTACAAATACTCTTTCCGAAGTTTCATCCAGGTATACAACCTTTCCAGGTGTATCTGGGTCCTTGAATTCATAGATTATAATGGATCCTACCTCACTAGATTGTTCCGTTCTATACCTCCAAAATTCTTCGTCTGTTTCTTATTTACAAACAACTCTATGCTTCTATTGTCCTGAGGGGTCCAATTTGGAACTAGTACTCGCATCAGTACAGATTTCCCTCTAGGTGTCCTAGGTTCCTCTAATGGTTCTTTTCCTTGTGCTTTTGCTTCCGTCTCTAATTGAATTGCACCAAACTCATTTGTATTGTTTGGCTGAGTACTTAGGATATACATTGTTCCTTCCTTGTCTATGTACGCGTCTCTCTCAAATTTCACCACTGGATGTTCCAATCCAATGGGTTGATCTGGATTGTGCATTTGCACGACTTGTCTTCGCAAACCATCCTCATAGATGCGAGCACCTAATCGGTTGGTTCGTAAAAATTCTAGCTGAGTTCTATAGGGTCCTTCAGGTCTTTCTAAGTATGCTACGTTTGACCCTCCTTCTGGTCTTTCTGTGCTAAAAGCCATTTCTGACTCACTCGTATCTGAACTCAACTCGTAGGGGTAATTGCTATTTAATTGTTGTGCCCACGATCGTGCAGTGGTTCCTACACTTGCTTCTGATGATCTAAGGCTTCATCGGTCTGACTTACCTATATGCTTGCCCGATCTAAGGTTCATGAATTTACTTAACAGCACTTCTCTGATCATCAATGTTCTTGGTTTTTAATTACTTCGTTCTTTTTTAAGTGATTTTAGGTTCTTGTCTATATAGATGCATCAGGAATCGACTTTCTGTTATATTTTTGAGTTCTCGTTCCGTTAGACTTAAGTTCTTTCCTTTAGGTTGTCGCAACACACACCTTTACTTTAATCTTGGACTTGAAAGAATTAAATCTCTTGAACTTGAGGCGTTCCTATCGTTGTTAATCCACAATGCTACCGTTTAGCCTAAGTTAATAATTGACTGAAGGGGTTGAGTAATCTTCCAACCTCGAGTCCGCCTTTTAGGTTGCTCTGATGCCCAAGAAGCCGCGCTTCCCAAGCTTGAGTTCTGCAAATGCCTTGCCTTGATTGCCCTTGATTGCCTTTGCTAGACCTGGAAAAATCCAATATTAGACCAATTCACAATTGGATGATCAAGCACTTGAGTATATATATCTTTAAAAGTCCTTTCCCTTGCCCAATTTTTTGATGTTATAAATCTCAAAAAACGGACTTCGGATGAAAAAGTTATGACCGTTCAGGCCCTGGGAGGTAAAAACTGACAATCAGGTTTCTCTTCAAATATGAGCTAAGGGGTCTCCTATGAGTGCAATGAACCAAAAATTTTCCAAAAATAGCCCAAAAATTGGCCAAAACATCAAACCCTAAAAAATCCATTTGGGGTGGACAATCACGATGGTCTGAGATGATCGCGATGGTCTGGGACCGTCGCGATGGTCCAGGCGAACCGTCGCGATGGCGTGGGGAGTGAACCATCGCGATGGTCCAAAAGTGTGAACAATCACGATGGCATAAATTCGAGTAGTCGCGATGGCGTGAATGTGAACAATCGCGATGGCGTTAGTCAACGGTCAACGTGAACAATCGCGATGGTCCGAAGTGAACCGTCGTGATGGTCACAGATGCGATGGCGTGAGCCAATTGTGATGGTCCGGGCGCGATGGCGTGAGCCAATCACGATGGTTCAATTTTTCGAGGCGTCGCGATGGTCTGAGGGTACCGTCACGATGGTGTGGCTAGTGAGCAATCGCGATGGTCTACTTGACACGTGGCACTATTGTGGCGATGGCGTGAGCCAATCGCGATGGCGTGGGGTCGACGGGATCGTCGCGATGGTCCGCGAACCGTCGCGATGGTCCGTGAAACGTCGCGATGGTGTGAGACCGTCGCGATGGTCCGGCCGAGCCGTCGCGATGGTGTGAGCCAATCGCGATGGTGTGACACAATCGCGATGGTCTGAGACTGTCACGATGGTCCACCAAAATGTGAATTTTTCAAATGCAACAATGGATTCCTATACACGCAAGGGTCGCCTATACGCTGGTGTGATCGCCTTCCTCAAATTTCGAACTTTGCAGACCATCGCGATGGTCTGACACAGTCGGCAATTTCTGATAGAAAGTGAAATTTTTACCTTTTTGCAGCCTTCCTGATGCTCTGGAGTATTGTACCTGCAAGAAAACTCAAGAAAACAAAAGTACACACAAGCACAAAAGCTCTCTCTCACTCTCTCGCATGCACAAATGAGGGGAAATGAGGAGAATAGGTGGATATGGTGAATTTTCTGATTTTTTTGGAGTTGGAGATGATGATGCGGTGATGAAGATGGAGTGTGGGGGAGGTGAAAAACACTAAAAACTAAGTAAGAACAACAACAACAACTGAAATTTTTACCTTCCAATGCCACTTCTTGCTATACTCTTACCATCACACATTCGTCCTAGACTCGATCCCCGGCAATGGGGCCAAATTTGGTGTTGCTCTAGCACAATGGTGAGAACCACGTTAAGAAGCTCCACCTCCTTAATGTCAATCCACAGAAGAGATAGGAGTGATATGAAGATCATGAACGTGAGATGTAGTGAGAGTGAAGGTGAGAAGCATGGAGATGCACACACACATACACACACACAACAAAGAGACAAGCAAGACACAATGGAAGGTGAGGAATCAATTCTAATACTCAAGAACACTCTTACAAGATCAAAATAGCTCTAAGCTCACACTAACCAACACTAACTAGCCTCAAAAATGAGCTCTCTAGCTCTATTTATAGTTTCTAGACTAGTTTTGACCGGTTTCACATCTAGTGACCGGCATAGTTAAAAAATATGTCCTAGATGCTATCTGAAGGGGTAAAAGGTGTCTAAAAATAACCAAAATTGGTACGTGCATTCTACCTAAGCTCCTCAAGCTTGAGGACTCCTCGGCTTGCACAAAAGGGAGCTATACATTACAAAAAGGGGTTTTCTATATTACATATGTTACAAAAGTGATAAAAATCACTATTGAATGTTTTGGAAAAGTATTTATCAATTATAATTCTCTGAAAAATTGATCCGACTGGCTCCCTGCTCTGACTTTACATGCTTCTGTGTCTTCTATGCTGCTTGCTACTACCAACATCCTCCATCAGATCTTAATGCCTGAATGTACTTCCCTATTTTCTTTTCCACCATAGCTTTAAAATTCTGGAAGTGAGTGAACACCTCGCTCTTCTCCTTCATGAAATATACCCATACTTTGTGTGTATGGTCATCAATGAAAGTAACATAAAACCTGCAACCGCCCATAGATGTGGTCTTTGCTGGACCCCAAACATCTGTATGTACTACTTCTAGTACATTCTCACTAACATGCTTGTCATGTGCAAATGATGCTCTTGACTGTTTACCAAATTGACATGTTGCACATACCTTTTGCATTTTTTTCAACTTTGAAATTTGGTAGTCCATGGACAATCTCCTTTGACTGCATCAATTTCAGCCTTTGCAAGTTTGCATGTTCAATTTTTTTGTGCCACATCTCTATATATGCAATAACTCCTCCACCTTTTGCAAACATGGCTGCATTCATTTCAGGAATCTTCACATTTAAGGTGAACATCCTACCCACTTTGTTTCCTTTGGCAACCAATCGTCCATCCTGCTTGTACTCTTCTACATATAATCCATCAGCATGGAACCTAACTTGTAATCCCTGGTCAACCATTTGTCCAACAGAATCTAGATTCTTTGTTATATTTGGAACATGTTGCACATCAACAAGATGTTTTACCTTTCCATCCTCCATCGATAGTGCTATGTTTCTTGTATGCTCAATAGGATGTGCTGTGTCATCACCTGTTTCAATATATCCAGGAACTATCAATTTTTGCAAAGTACTAAACAATTCCGCATGACTAATCATGTGATTTGAAGCACCTAAATCAACATACTAGACATAAAATCAAAACACACATCGTATTCATCATGTGGTGTTGAACCATTAACAGCTTCTCAGAATCATATGCACTTGTGATGCATAGTTATTCTGCTATCTTCTGTTATTTGGATTCTTCAACTTGCAATCACATTCAAAGTGTCCACGTTTACCACAATTCCAACATCCTTTACTGTCATTACCTGAATCATTTCTTTGAAACTATCCTCTTTGGCTCTTTGGCTCTTCCTGCCTCGAAACTATCCTCTTCCTCCTACATGATTCTGTTGTTGACTTTGGTCTTGGTTACTATTTCCTCTTCCACTTCCAAAACCTCTACCTCTGCCTCTTCCTCTACCGAAGAAGAATACCTCCTCAGAACTCGATTTTCCTTGGGAGTTTGAATCCTCACCGAGATTCTTTTCTTCAATAATGAGCATAGATACCAGATCATCAAAATTTGGAATATTTTCCTTGGTCTGTATAGAAGTTCTGAACTGCTTATATGCAGCTCCTAAACCACAAAGACACACATCCACCTTATCATCATCATCTACATTCACGCCAATAGATGCAAGTTACTCACCTACACTTTTGATTTTCAAGGTGTAGTCACTTACCGACATGCTCTTCTTCTCCAGTGTATGCAACTCATTCTTGATTTGCAATTTCGGTGCCTTTGTATTGGTCGCATACAATGTGACCAAACTATTCCTAGCCTCTTTTGGAGTCTTGGCATCTTGTATGTGTCCAATCATGCTATCCTGTATGCTAACAGATAGCCAATACATTACCTTTTCATGCTCCTTGATTCCATTCCTCATATGCTCTTACCTAATCTACAGTCCGATTCCTTTCTAGTAACTGCAGAGCATTTTCATTCTCTCCTTCGATGTACTTCCAGTAGCCTTTTCTGTTAAAAATAAAGAAGTAAGGTCATATATATTTTTGCAAAACGGATTTTCTTCAAATGAAAGGAAAATAAAAAAATGAAAAATGGAACCATTTACCTCAGCAAGTAGTGGACATCAAAAGAGGATCAATCAAAAGAGAATCAAATCCAAGAAAGCTGAACTAGAAGAGGAGTGGCTACTCAAAGTAGTGGAAGAGTTGTGGAAAAGAGCTCTCAAACCCATCATGAGAGTTTTTGGTCACTTGGCTATAAAAGAGGCAAGGGAGGACACTCAAGAATAGAGGAAGAAGGCACGGAAGTTCCCTTGTAGCTAGTTCATTTGGTTTGAGTCATTTCGTTCTTTTCACTGTCATAGACTATGTCCAGCCGCATACCAATTTTTGGGTAGTCTACTTGTGAGAGTCATATCTCTCAATTTATGTATCCAATTTTAGAGTTTAAACATTTGTTGGAAAGATTATCTGAAGCACTTCCTCTTTCTAGAACAAATTTATCAAATTCTTCACACTTTGTGAGTTACTCAGTTTTTAGTGAAGTCCAGTTTTCAGCTTAACTGAGTGGATAGGTAGCTTGTTTTGAAGCAAAGAGTTTCCAACTCAAATCTACTCCAAATTGAGTGTTTCATAGCTCATTTGAAAGCTATAAGTGTCTAGTTTGACCAAAGTTTCAAGTTCATTGCATTTTTCACTTGGTAGTAGCTTTTATTTGAAGATTCAGCTATTGGCAAGAGTCTTGATCCTGAGAAGGACTTCTACACTTTCAACTGCGAATAGGAGAGGAATTCTCCAACAATTGGTATCAGAGCATTGGAGTTTGAAGAGGCAAAGCATTGGAATTGAAGTGAAGCAAAGGAGAAGCTACAAATCAAGGGGAGCTTCATAAAGTGAAGGACGAGTGCCACAATATATTTAAGGTAAAATTCAATCTTGGACGTTTTCAATGGTTGATTTAGGACAACAAGTTGAGAAGTTAGACAAAGATAATTTTCAGTCTTGGAGGTATAGAATGACAAATTACCTTAAAGGCAAAGGTTTATGGAGTCTAGTTTGTGGAGATGATCCACAATCGGTGGACCTTCAAGATCTCAACATTACTCCAGCACAAAGGAGACAATTTGCTGATTGGGAAGAGAGGAATCGAAGGGTGATGTTCCTCATTTCACAAGTTATTTCTAACACTGTGATTGGTCATGTGCAAAGCTTAGAAACAGCCAAGGAGGTTTGGAAAGCATTGGAGAAGGTGTATGCTACCTCAACAAGGTCTCAGAGTATGCAACTGAAGAACGATCTCAACAACATGAAGAAAAGCTCAAACTAAAGCATTAGTGAGTATAAATTGAGGATCAAGGAGCTTCGAGATCAACTAGCATCAGTTGGATGCAAGATAGAAGAGGAAGACATCGTCCAAACAGCCCTCAATGGCTTCATCACAAACATTCTTTATAGAGACCCTCTACCAAAATTCAACGAGATTATACCAAATCTTATGGCTAAAGAGGTTGATCAACAAAGAAAAGGCAACAAAGGTAAGGACAGCCATAGTCAAATGTTATATGCAGGACAAGGTAGAGGAAGGAACTCAAGAGGAGGCTCGAGAGGAAGAGGAAGAAGCTACAACAACACAAATTCCAGCCAACATAACTTGGAGGACAAAAAGGACAACTCAAATGACAACACACATGGAAGAAGTCGAGGAAGAAATAGAGGAAGAGGTCGAGGTTCATACAATCCTCATAAAGGTATAACATGTTATCATTGTGGTAAACTAGGACATTATGCAAATGATTGTTGGCAAAAGAATGGAAGGCTGAATGGAGGCAATCAAAGGAGCCAAAATAACTATATGAGTACATCAAGTGAAGGAGACAAGCAAACCATGCTTTCCATGAAGCATGAGTACAACAACTCGAGAAGTGATGATCAAAGATGGTTCATAGATTCAGGTTGCAGCAACCATATGACATGCCAAGGAGATTTATTCACAAAGCTACAAGCTCCAAGTGGAAAAGGATGTGTGGAGACCGGTGATGAAACTCAACATGTAATTGAGCATGTTGGAGATATCAAGCTTGGAGATAAGAAGGTATTGGCTAATGTTCTTCATGTTCCTACTATTGCAAAGAATTTGATTTCAGTAGGACAAATGGTAGAGAAAGGATATCATGTTATCTTCAATGAAAAAGGCTGCTTTATAAAGAATCCAAAAGAAGGATTCAAGGTCATTGCTTAAGGAAGGAAAGAAGGTAGGATGTTCACTTTGGACATTCAACAACCACATGGAAAGGTGATGTATATTCAGTTTGGAAACAAGAGGATTGCTGAAATTGATTTGTGGCACAAGAAGTTTGGACATATCAATATTCTGAAGCTCAAGGACATGAGCAACCATGAAGTGGTAAGAGGTCTTCCAAGATTGCATGCCAACTAGGAAAGCAAAATCGACAACCATTCAAGAAGAGCAACTATGTGTCAAGGAATGTCCTCGAATTGATACACACGGATGTATGGGGTAGTCCAAGTAGTGCAGATCCCTCTCTCTACATGAAGAAAGAAGAAGGCAAGCAGGTATATATTTTCATATACATTGATGATCTCATCATAACAAGAAGTAATGTTGCAGGAATACAAGAGATAAAAAGAAAAGTCGGTAAGGAGTTTAAAATTTCAGATCTTGGTGAGCTGAAATACTTCTTAGGCATTGAGATAATCTATGGGAAAGATGGCATCTACTTGATGCAAAGAAAGTACTTGTTGGATGTTCTTTTTAGATTTGGAATGAGTGAATGCAAACCACTCACTCAACCTATGGAAACAAATGTGAAGCTATGCTCAAATGATGGAGAGAAGTTACATGATGTAACTACATACAAGAGTATTTTAGGTTCATTGATCTATGCTACGATCACAAGACCTAATTTGTGTTATATTGTTGGAGTTCTTCTCAATTTCTGCAAGCTCCAACAAGTGAACATTTAAATTCAGCCAAACAAGTGCTAAGATATGTGAAGCATGGAGTCAATCATGCCTTGTTTTGTATATATGATGAAGAATTGCAGGTAAAGGGCTTCAGAGATGCTAATTGGGCTGGTTCGAAGGAAGATAGAAGATCCACTTCAGGTTATGTGTTCATGATAGGTAGCAAACCTATCACATGGAGCTCGAAAAAGCAACCTACTGTTGCACTATCATCTACAGAAGCTGAATATAGAGGATTAGCCTTTACAACTTGTGAAGCTATGTGGATTAAGAAGCTCTTGGTTGATCTTGATGTGCAGGTGGAGACCATTCCAATTTATGGTGAAAACATGTCAAGCATTCACTTTGACAAACAATCCAATGTTTCATGCACGAAGTAAGCACATAGAAGTGCATTCTCATTATGTTCGGGAAAAAGTTTTGAGCAAGGATGTGGATATAAAGTTCATAAGAACTAATGACCAAGTTATAGACATTTTTACAAATTCCTTAGATGCTTCTAAGCTTAAGAGGTTCAAGGATGAAATCAACTTGCAAGATATGGCTGAAGGTGCAAGCTTACATGTGAGCTTGAGGGGGAGTGTTAAAAATAAAGAAGTAAGGTCGTATATATTTTTTGCAAAAAGGATTTTCTTCAAATGAAAGGAAAATAGAAAAATGAAGAATGGAAGCATTTACTTCAGCAAGTAGTGGAGATCAAAATAGAATCAATCAAAAGAGAATCAAATCCAAAAAAGCTGAACTAGAAGAGGAGTGGCTACTCAAAGTAGTGAAAGAGTTATGGAGAAGAGCTCTGAAACTCATCATGAGATTTTTTGGTCACTTGGCTATAAAAGAGGTGAGGGAGGAAACTCAAGAATAGAGGAAGAAGGCGTTGAAGTCCCCTTGTACCTAGTTCATTTGGTTTGATTAATTTTCTTCTTTTCACTCTCATAGAGTATGTCCAACCGTATACCAATTTCTGGGTAGTCTACTTGTGAGAGTCATATCTCTCAATTTATGTATCCAATTTTAGAGTTTGAATATGCTTTGGAAAGCTATCTTGCATATTTCTTTTATCTAGAACAAGTGTAGTAAATTCTTTATGTTCTGTGAGTTATTTGGTTTTTGGTGAAGTCCAATTTTTAGGCTAACTAAGTGGATAGGTAGCCTATTTTGAAGCAAAGAGTTGCCAACCTAAATCTACTCCAAATTGAGTGTTTGATAGCTCATTTGAAAGGTATAGGTCTCTAGTCTGAGGGACCAAGGTTTGAAGTTCATTGCAGTTTTCAATTGATACCAATTTTTATTTGAAGGTTCAACCATTGGGAAAAGTCTTGATCCTGAGACGGTCTTCTACACTTTCTGCTGCGAATAGGAGAGGAATTATCCAACATTTTCCCATGAAGAAAATTGTCATTCTCAATCTCCAAGCATGGAAGTTGGTTTGTCCAGCTTATCAATCATAAGTTGACTCATTCCATCTGCATTTGACATTTCTGCAATAATTCAAAACACTGCAAAACACTACAAGTAGCACTTCTGCTTGAACACTGTCATACTATGACATGATAGTTTGATCTCAGAAAAACACAGTTTTCGTGTATGAACAATACACGAAATCGCTTGAAATTCTGGATCTGCAATATGTAAGTGTTGCTAAACACAAGGCAAGCAACATTTTCTAAAACTGGCCTAGGTTGTTTGCGGGCCCCACCATGTGGGCTCAAGATGGAGGTTAAGATGGCTCCAAAACTTCTATCGGACAAAAACAAATGACCCTAAAGGGATAACTCTCAAAAATATTTTGAGGTCTTCTACCTTCATGCCGATTTTTGTAGCAAACGGAGGTCGTTTGTGAATTGTGTTTTCTCCACGCCTTGCTGCGTACTCTTCACCGCTGCCTTCTCCACGAGCTCTCTACACCCATGCTGGCTCTGATACCATTTCATGACCAAGGAGATAAGGAAGAGAACTCTCACACACACTCTCACTCTCAAGGAGAAGCACACACATAGATTGAGGCAAGGAAGAATGATCTTCTTCTTCTTCTATTACATAAAAAGGAATGTACAAGAATGACCTAAAAAACAAGAATACAACAAGTGCATTATATAAAGATCAATACATAAGGGAAAGCCTAATGTCCACGAATGAGTGCACTGGTAAGGAACAAATGTGCCATCACTCTCGGTAGATAAATCTAATAAAGCTCAATGAAGTATCCATGACATATACTGGTGTGACCACTATACATGTCAGAGAAACAAAAAACTGTTACATGTCATCCTAGATCATCACATGTTGAGCTTGATATCTCAATACTAGGATCTTCCCCTGCCTTGATTTCCTCGTCTGCCCCTTTCTCTAGAATCTCTTCCTCTATGTGTGAAGTTCACTTGAGAGGTACTAACCTCTTCTTCATTCTTTTTCCTTTACCTTTATCCTTACTTTTAATTCTACTTATGTAAAGGGCAGAAAGTTGATTACCTATAGAGTTCTCTCCATTCTTGTTGAGCTTTGTCGCATGGGTCAAGAGTTGCCCCATCAAGGTGTTGAGGTCAGCTGTCTACATATCCATATAAAGATATATTGGTGTGGTGAACGACTCCCACTTGTCATCATCTTTGATGCCATTTATGATCTACCTTACTATCTGCTACTCTTCTATCTCTTCTCCAATGCTTGCAAGCTGGTCACATCTTTCATCTTGGTCACATAGTCATTAACATTTTTCTTAGGTTGCTTTTTCAAGGTTGTAAACTCCATCCATAGCTGGTTCTTCCTAGCCCTTGTATTTGATGAGAAGTATGAAGAAAGTACTTCCCAACTTTCTTGGGAGGTCTTGCAATTCCTAATGTGAGGTAATAAGAAATTAGATATTGAGCTAAGTATATAAGACCTGGCTAGAGCATCCTTTTCACACCATGTAGTTAGCCTTTCTTGCTCTTCCCTTGTAGGTTGATGTTTGCTCTTGAATGCTGGAATTTCTTCATCTCCTGAGATGTATCCATATAAGCTTCTTCCTAAGAGGTAGGATTGCATCCTTAATGACCATGCTAAATAGTTTTTCCTATCCAATTTGTCAATAAATGATGGAAATCCATCTCCCATCTTGTTTTGATGTTGTTATGATACACACTACACATGTTCAATAGAATGAATAGTGCTCACAACCTGCTAGAAATTGACCAAATTCATTTTAGTGGTATCTAAATAACTTAGATAGCTACCAATCAATATTTATTTCAATATGAAAGATGGATTACACACTGAGAATGAAGTCTAGCAAGTTAGAGTACTTGCCCGATATTTTTGGGGTGCTTCAATGTGCACACCAGAGAGTAAAGAAATGAAGATATCTCATGATTGAGAAGATCAATGATAATGAAACTTTGTAGCTATGAAATAGAGAGTATAGTGAATCTATATTCTTTTAAATCACATCAAATGATCCACCATGCACTAAGAACGAGCTCTGAGAACTTCACTATTCTGAGATGATCATAGCAAAAAAGTGAAGTAGAGAAGTAATCAATGTCTATGTATTAGATCACATAGAAATACAATGTCATTGGCAGTGTACAATTGCTCAATGTGAGGGTAATGAAGAAGCTATGAATTGAGGTCACTAATCACAAAGAATCCCTCTCAAAATGATCTCATAGTTGAGCACAATGATCATATGTGGTTACATGAGATATATGCTACTTATCCGAGTATGTAGGCTTGGACTTTTTTGCACCAACAAATCTTTCATCCTTGGGCATAAATATGGGTTTGAAGGAAGGTAAAAAATTGGCCATAAATGAGGTTCTAGCTTCACTCTTTGACATTACAAAGTTTGAGGGAACTTGAACTCGTAAAGAAGTGAGTTTGTGCTTTGCAAGAGGAAGTTTCAAGTGTTTAAAAATGCTTTCAAAGACACGTGTGATAAGAAATTACGTGAAAATAATCGCAAACTTTGGAAAGAAATCGAAAGCCTTGGCACCACACTAGAAAACTTGGGGGAGGGGTGGGGCTTGGAATAGCCCTACATGTTGGACAGTTTGGAGAAATGAGATGAGTTGATGCACACAGAGAGCTCGTGGATGGGCTCTGAGTAGCACACACAGAACACTTCTTCTCTTTATATTTTTGATAGTACAAAGTTGGGCACTTAGTGCCAAATGATGTCCGAGATGAGGATTGGAGCCTTATAGAAAATACAAGGTGGTCTTTAAAATAAAGGGGGTTGAAACCTTGGAAAAATAGCCCATACAATCGGGTTGGTTAAGTGATTTTCCCAAATAAAGGGTTGATACGCTCGAGTGATGCCTTGAAACAGTCTTTAATTCATGAAGTACAATAGTGCAAAATGATATGTCCAAGGTTGAATATGAATACCCCTAGAAACTACAAAAATTCAACGACCCTTTTAACCTTAGCCAAGTTGCTAGAATAATGTGGTTGTAAAGTGAAGGAAATCTTATAATATAAATGAGAAATAAGACTAGGTGTGCAAAGTTTTGGTTGTGTGACTAACAAGAGTTCCAAAGAAAACTCTTTCTAATGCTATCCAAAAACGAGCACATAATTAATGTTGAATGTTTGATGTCACCCCTATCTTAAAGAACTTTCAAGTATGTAATGAATCATAGCATTACTCAATAGCAAAGATAATGTGAAACCACTTCAACTGATGTGAATTGAGACGTTGTGTGTACCTAAGTCACGAGGTCTTAGGGACTTGTGTCAAAGAGACTAAATCTCATTTGCCACACAAGTACATATAGTGGTGGATGGACACACACTTAATTATCAATCCGAAGAACCGACCTAACCAAGTGTATGAGGAAATGTGCACACATGATGGACAATGAAGTGGTTAAGCTAGAATGCAAGAGAAAAGACTAAACTACCTCTCCAACTCACTTAATCTCTGAAAGTGTCTTCCGCGATACCACTTATAGCAGTAAACACAAATTCGAATGTTTCTCCTAGCTTTGGACTCCAAATGTGGCCAATATCAAGTTCATGTCGAAGCTCTCAACAAGACGCATCTATTGAGCATATTTTCACTCAAATCTGACAACCACTCTTCAAGTTATGGCCCAAATAGTGAATGGTGGGAAACACCTTCACTCACTCCACAACTCGTGCTTGCTCACACACACACACTACAGTAGTTCAAAAGTGATGGGGAGGGATAGACAACAATCTTACACACACATTCCAAGCTTCATACACACACACAAAAGATCATAGAGAAGATGAAAATCTGCACGAAAGAAGAAAATTTGAAATTTTGGAGCTCTCTCTTTACAATGGCAAAAAGTCCTTACATACTAAGACTCGCTGTTCCATAGTGGAGTTCCCTAGGTGGAGGGATACTATAGCTTCTCCAATGCATTCGATAGTTTGACCTCCTACAGCTATCATGTGTGCTTTAGTGGGTGATATGTTCGTTTGAAGCTTCTTGATGATTGTACTTTGTATGCAACTCAGTGCTACTCCCGAGTCTATCAAGGCATCTATTACCTGGTACTCTGTTGTTCTAATCCCTAGGTTTAAGTACAGATGAGATATGCTGAGATTGGTTGTGTTGGTCTTGTGTGTTCTTGCACCAACATTGTGAACTTGATAGTAGGCCATAGGAATAGGCTCTTGCCCTTATAAATATCGCTCATCCCTTTGTCTTATCCACTCTTTTCCTTTCTTGATATGCTCTAGGGCTTCTTTTCTTGCCTCCTCTCTAATCCTCTCTTCCTCTCTCTTTCTATTATGAGCACCTACAAGTCGTGCTAACATTTGGTCTGTCAATGGCTCCATGTAACGTTTTACTCGACAACCACTTATGTAATTAGGAAGGACATCTCCATCTAGAGTAGCTAGATTAACTGCTCCACTAGTGGAAATCCTGTTGATTATTAGTGGTCCATATCCACGTTTTTGTAGCTTCTTGGCGTGTTGCTTCAAGGTGTAGACCAGGACCAAATCTCCTTCTTTTAGTCCTTTTTCTTTGATGTGTGCATCATAATATGCCTTTTGTCTTCTCTTGGCCACATAAATTCCTGCAATAGCTTGTATTCTAGTCTCATGTAACTTCTCAATTTGGTCTAGTTGCTTGGATAATTCGTGCCCCGTCCATTCACATTGTTGGGCCACTCTTAAGGTGGGTACTAAAAAATCGATTGACAGGATTGCATTCTATCCATACGCTAGATTGAATGGTGTAGTTCCAATGGCTCTCTTGTAAGTGACACGGAAGGCCCAAATTGCATGATGCAATTGTTTGTCCCAATCCGACCTTCCACTATTGGTTTTCAATACAGTGCATAACACCTTATTGGAACTTTCAGCTTTTACGTTGACTTAGGGGGTGATAAGCGGCTGATTTTTTATGGATCACTAAGAACTCGTTCATTAAGGATTCAATCACTTTATTAATGAAATGCGTTCCTCTATCACTCACTATTTCTGTAGGTAATCCAAAGCGAGTGATGATGTGCTCGAAAAGAAATTTAGCTGTGGTCTGAGCATCCTAGTAGCATTTGCCTCTACCCATTTAGTCAAGTAATCTATAGCTACTATTATATATTATGCATGTGATCTTTTGGCCGGTGGGTTAATGGTCCTATCAAATCAATACCCCATTTGGAAAATTCCCTAACACAAACCATGGGTCTCAATGGCATGTCATCTCATCCAATCGGATATTTGGCCTTTTGGCATGTCTCGCAACTTCATACATACGTGTTTGCATCCATATGTAGTGTTGGCCACCACATGCCTGCAAAGAGGATCATTTTTATAGTCCTTTCTGCTGAAAAATGTCCTTTTGCGGTACCTGAGTGTGCCATTTCTAATATGGGTAGGTACTCTCCTTCATGCACACATAGCCGTAATTGATTATCTTTCCCTCTCTTGAATAATTGTCTTCCCATAATTATGTAGTCCTTGCTCATTTCCTCCAAGGACCATTTCCTCGCTAAACTAATTCCTTCCTCGTGCTCTCATGTCTTTAGGAATTTCACTAATGTCTCACTCCAGTTGGGTGCTATTGTGGAGAAGGGTAAAGATGTATGATCATCTGGAATAGTCTCGCGACATTCTGCGCAATTACTGACATATCCATGGACATCTTTAGGCATATCTGGCCAATACACTCCTAACCGTTTCAACTTTTTAGAGTCCCATGAGTTCCTTTGTGAATCCTCCATTTGTTTATGTGGGATTGTTCAATCAACTTCTTTTTCTCGTCTTCCTCTACACATCTTGACAGTATGCCGTTGGATTCCTTATAATACACACTTCCTGCAATAATGTATAAGTTGTGTGATTGCAGAATTTCCTTTTTACTCTCCTTATTAATTGAGTGTTGTGGGCCATGAGTGAGTATTGGAATTAGCTTTTTTGCCCACTTGGGACTGTATCGCGACGTTGCCTCTCTCTCTCTCTTCCCCGACCCCCTCCAACCCCACCGTCCCCTCTTCTTTTCCCCCACCACCCCTGCGGCCCCACCTCACCCCGACCCTCTCCAACCCCACTGTCCCCTCCTCTTTTTTCCACCACCCCCGTGACCCCACCATCATCTCGACCCCCTCCAACTCCACCGTCCCCTCCTTTTGCCCCCACCACCCTTGCGGCCCCCACCATCACCTCGACCCCCTCCAACTCCACCGTCCCCTCCTTTTTCCCCCACCACCCCCCATGGCCCCCACCATCACCTCGACCCCCTTCAACCCCACTGTCCCCCGTTCCCTCCTTTTTCTACCCACCCCCACCATCACCTCGACCCCTTCCAACTCCACCGTCCCCTCCTTTTTCCCCCACCACCCCTGGCGGCCCCCACCATCACCTCAACCCCCTCCAACTCCACCGTCCCCTCCTTTTTCCACCACCACCCCACAGCCCTCCACCACTCCACACCGCCACCATCCCACAGCCCTCCACCACTCCACACCACCGCCACCCCACACCACCACCACCACCACTCCACACCACCACCACCACCACCACCACCACTCCACACCACCACCACCCCACAGCCCTCCACCACTCCACACCACCACCACCACCACTCCACACCACCACTCCACACCTCCACCACACCACACCACCAAAACCTCCACTCCACACCACTACCACCACCACACCACACCACCACCAGCACCACTCCACACCACCACCACCACCACACCACACCACCGCCACCACCACTCCACACCACCACTCCACACCACCACCACCACCACCACCACTCCACACCACCACCACCACCACTCCACACCACCACCACCACCACCACCACAACACACCACCACCTCCACTCCACACCACCACCACCACCACACCACACCACCACCACCTCCACTCCACACCACCACCACCACCACCACACCACCACCACCACCACTCCACACCACCACCACCACCACCACTCCACGCCACCACCACCTCTCCACACCACCACCACCACCACTCCACACCACCACCACCACCACCACCACCACCACCACCACCACCACCACCACTACTCCACACCATCACCACCACCACTCCACACCACCACCACCACCACACCACACCACCACCACCACAACCACTCTCATCTCCATGTGTTGTGGATGAGGTCTGCAAAATAGAGAGGATGCAATGCTGGCACTTTT
Organism: Ceratopteris richardii; assembly: GCA_020310875.1. NCBI lineage: Eukaryota > Viridiplantae > Streptophyta > Polypodiopsida > Polypodiales > Pteridaceae > Ceratopteris > Ceratopteris richardii. Next base: position 96,041,309 of record CM035427.1, on the reverse strand, counting down.
TCCATCCACATTGGAGGGTCTTGCAGATAAATGGTATAGCCAATATGCAGATGGCCATTTCACTACATGGGAGGCTCTGAAGGCGGCATTCTCACAGACATTCCGACCAAGTGAATCCTCAGAAAGAGCTCTAGATCAGCTAGAGAACTTGAAGCTAAGATCAGGTGAATCCTTTCATGAACTTCACACTAGAACAAAAGCACTTGTTGCACGTCTGCCACATGCTCTAGGTGACTTCTTGGTTAAAAAGTGGATTGAAAAGGCTCTGCCTAGGTCATCTCAGCAGAAGCTTCGTGAGTCTCTTAGATTGGATGCAACCCTCAATGATTTTGTTGCAGCGGCATCACGCATAGAAGAAGCAAGGCAACATTTTGAAGAGGAAACACAAAGAAATTATGTTGCAGACCTGGATCCTATTGGGCAACTAAGGAGGGAACTGGAGGCATTGAAAATGCAACAAAATCAACAAGAAGAGAAGGTCTTGCCACCACTGCGTCGCACTGATGATGAAGTAGCCCAACTTCGCCGTGAGATAGAAGATTTGCGGACCACTCAGGATATAAGAAGGCAGATTTGGTGTACAATATGTAACAACAATGGACATTCCAATGCTAATTGCCCTAACAAGGTAAGCTATCAATTTTGTGGAAAGGATGGTCATGAAGCTAGAGACTGTTACTACCTCAAGGGTACACAGCAACGAGGTAACTCTCAAGCTTTGGATTCATATTATGCTAGTACTTCAAATGCACCTAATAGAGAGGAGAGTAGACCAACGAGGCCCAGATATAATAGGCCTTTGATGTGCTACCGTTGTGGTGAGTATGGCCATATGCAAAACAGGTGTTCCCTTCCAGAAGATGCACCTCCTTGTCAGCATTGTCCCGAGGCTAAGGATCACTACACCAAAGATTGCCCAAGAAGCCGTCCTGCTCCAATCCACATGATTGGAGTTTCTCCACAAGAAGGAGGTAGGACCACTCAGTCTTACGCTGTTTCATCTTCTTCAATACCCATGATGACTAGAGCCAGACAAGCGGCAGCAACCCATAGAGAAGAACAAGAGGGAGTCCAGGATAAAGAAGAGGAAAAGAAGTTTGGGTGGAAGGGCCAAGAAGAAATTGAAGGAGCTTATGAAAGGATGGCTACTTCTCTGAGGGGCCAACCAACAACTCTGCAAGAAGACAGTCATGAGGTAAACATTGAACAGATCTTGAAAGGTATTCATCACAAGGTTAGTCTATACGAACTTATAAGGATGGATTCAAAAATAAGAAGTGACTTATTGAAGATTATACACTCTGCTCACTTGATCCAATCACCTAGTATAGATGGTTTCATGGTTGATTTTCCCCCTGCACCCTTGGCAAACTACCAAAGCTCAAGATTATCTGTTTGTATAAAGGATGAAGTTCTCACAGGTGTGATCATAGATGGAGGCTCTGGTATTAATTTGATGCCAGATTTCACAATGAAGAAACTGAATTTGAACCCCACCAAGATGGCACCATTCACAATTACACTAGCATATCAACATCGGGTTGCGCCTCTTGGCATTATTGAAAAGGTACTGATGATAGTACAGGGTTGCCACTTTGTTCTAGATTTTGTTGTTATTGCACTTCCACAGGAGACTTCCTACCCTTTACTCTTGGGGAGACCTTGGCTGAGGCAAGCAAAAGCTTTGCAAGATTGGGGGAAAAACAAACTATGGATTTCAACAAGCACCAATAGCCAACTGCAACTACATTTGGAAGAAGGATTCGACTCAGGGAAAACTACTGGGTATACTGTGGACACTCAGGTAATGCCCTCTCTACCCCAAGAAGAAGATACATTATTGAATTGGATGATGGAAAGTGCGGAATGTTGCACGGTGGAAATCAATGAAATAGAGGAAGAAGTTGCAGATGAAGGAGTTGCAGGAAAAGGCCATGAGATTCACAAGAAGTTGAAGAATGAGAGCTTGCAGGAGATTACGAATGTTGAAGGGACAACAACTATAGAGGGTTCAGAACAGGAAGGTTATGAGCCTGAGTGCAGAGAAGATCTTCCTTTTATGGATATACCTGAAGGGTGGACCAGAGAACATATTGCAGAATATAAGTTAAAGTCCACTCCTGCATACAGTGGAGATGATTTCTCTAACAAGACTAGTCCTGAAACACAAGTTCAAGAAATAAATCTAGGGGATGAAGAAAACCCTCAAGTAGTCCACTTGGCCTCTTGGCTATGGCATTATCCTCCTTTACTGCAGAAGGTAACTTCTTTACTTTTTGCCTACAAAAATGTCTTCGCATGGTCCTACAAAGATCTAACAGGGATACCAGAGGAGCTTGGATTACACAGAATACCCTTAGTTGAGGGAGCCGTGCCTGCAAGAAGTAGGCCGTATCGACTCAATCCAAAATATGCAGAGGCGGTAAAGTTGGAAGTTAAAAAACTAGAAGAAGCAGGTATAATTGTTCCAGTAGAACATTCCAGGTGGCTTTCTTCTATGGTTATTGTACCCAAGAAAAATAGTGGAAAAATAAGAGTTTGTGTTGATTTTCGTGCCTTAAATAAAGTGACTGTTCAAGATGGATTTCCTCAGCCCTTTTCAGAGCAAGTACTTGAGGAAGTAGCTGGTCACACTTTGTATAGCTTCTTGGATGGTTTTAGTGGCTACAATCAGATAGTGATCCATCCTGATGATAGGGAAAAAACAGCCTTTGTTACTCCATGGGGCACTTATGTTTATACTCGCATTGCTTTTGGGTTGAAGAATGCACCAGCTTCATTTAATAGAACAATGTATCTGATATTGGGCAAGTGGTTAACAACCTTTCTCCGCATTTTCATGGATGACTTTTCAGTATTTTCAGGCACAGATAGAAGAGCAGCAGTTCAAGATTTCCATGATCATTTGGAAAATCTAAAGGAAATCTTTGAGCAATGTCTCAAAACAGGTTTGAAGTTAAATCCTGCTAAATGTCATTTTCTAGTCACCAAGGGCACTCTTCTTGGTCACATAGTATCTGCTGAAGGGATAACGGTTGACCCTGCAAAGGTTACTGCTATTCTATCCATGCCTATTCCACAAAGCCCAAAAGAAGTGCAAAGTTTTTTGGGCCATGCAGGATATCATAGAAGATTCATACGAATGTATTCAGAAATAGCTAAGCCCTTATCAAGGCTTACCAGTTAAAAGGTCCCTTTCTCATGGAGTGCTGAAGCTGAAAAAGCGTTTTGTGAATTAAAAATGAGGTTATGTACTGCTCCACTTTTAAGTGTTCCTAATTGGTCATTAGAATTTCATGTGCATACAGATGCTAGTCTTCATGCTGTTGGTGCAGTTCTAGCTCAACCATCATCACACAAGGTTGATAGACCTATCTCCTATGCCAGCAAACTACTCACCCAAGCAGAAAGGAACTACAGTACGACCGAAAGGGAAGGCTTGGCTATTGTATTTGCTCTTCAGAAGTTTTGGCATTACCTTCTCGGTGTACATTTTATAGTCATATCCAACCATCAGCCCTTGAAGTACTTGATAAACAAGCCTAGAGTGGTTGGAAGGGTCTGGAGATGGTTACTCCTCTTTCAAGAATTCAACTTTGATATTCATATTAAGCCAGGAAGAGAGCACTACATGGCAGATCAAGTGTCCAGGACTGCAATGAGCGAGAAGGCAACGGGTATTAATGATGAACTGGCGGATAGTAATCTATTTCTAGTGGCTATTCAGAGTGATTGGTATGATGGAATTCTCCATTTTCTCACTACTGGAAAACTCCCAGAACACTTGACACCTGTAGAAAAGAGAAGATTGCTCCTAAAAACCAAAGCATATTCACTTATAAATGGAAATTTATATAAATACTGTCAGGATGATATCTTGAGAAAGTGTGTTTGTCCAGAGGAGGTAAATCTTTTGCTAGAGGTAGCACACAGTGAAGGGCATCTAAAGGGGGAAGAATTGGCTCGCAGAATCATCCACAAGGGACTATGGTGGCCTCATATTTACAAGGATGCGATCAAGTTTGCTAAAGAATGCCACATTTGCCAGAGATGTGCTCCTATGCCAACCAGATTGAATTTCCAACCATTAGTCATATCTACAGGATGGCTCCCATTTGAACGATGGGGTCTTGATTTCATAGAACCAATTAGTCCAACTGGTCAACTTGGGGGTAAGAAGTATATTTTGATGGCCACATGTTATGCAACTAAATGGATAGAGGCTAAAGCTACTGTGGACTGCACAGCATTAACAGTAGCTAAGTTCTTGTATAAACGTATTTTTTCAAGATTTGGTTGCCCACTCGAAATCACTAGTGATAGGGGAACACATTTTGTAAATCAACTACTCCAATTTATATTTGACAGGTACAAGGTTTTTCATAAAAAGTCATGTGCCTACTACCCAAGGGCGAATGACCAAGAAGAAAGCTCCAATAAGATTTTGATTGGATTGCTGCGCAAATTATCTTTTGATCATCAAAGCTTTTGGCCACAAGCATTGATCGGTGCAATTTGGGCTTTCAGAACTACAAGAAGGGGAACCACTGGTGAGAGTCCATTTCGCTTAGTATATGGAAAAGAGGCATTGGCCCCATTTGAATTCATTATCAAAAAGGAAATGGGAACCAAAACCATTGGAATTGAACCTCCCATTGAGAGATTGGTGGCATTAGAAGAATACAGAGAAGGAGCAATGCAAAAACTTCAGGTAACACAAGAAGAGCGCAAAAGACTACATGACAGGTATCTGAGGTCCAATGAAGTACAGGAAGGATCCATGGTTTTAGTGCATCAGGTCCCAACAATTCCAACCAAACTGGCACCCAAATGGATAGGACCTTACACGGTGGTAAAGGTATTACTTGGAGCAGTACATCTGGAGGATTTGCAGGGTAAGAAGATGCCCCTGGTCAATATTTCCAGGGTGAAGAAGTACCTGAATTAAGGTAAATTGGAAGCATTTCATTCACCGTACCTATTTTATTTCATTTGGTGATTGCACTTTATTATGAAAAAAAAAGTATGAAAAAAAAAAGTAAAAAAATAATAATAATAAAAAAAAAATTTTAAAAAAAATTTGAAAAAAACAAATTATTTTTATTTTTTATTTTTTATTTTATTTCTCCAGGGTGAAGGATTATCTGAGTCAAGTCAAGAAAGAAGAACTTCCTTCACTATCTTGTTTTCAGCTTCGGGAATTGCACCGGGACGGTGCAAAGACTTGATGTGGGGGTCTATATCACGGCATTGCCTCTCTCTCTCTCTTCCCCGACCCCCTCCAACCCCACCGTCCCCTCTTCTTTTCCCCCATCACCCCTGTGGCCCCACCTCACCCCGACCCTCTCCAACCCCACTGTCCCCTCCTCTTTTTTCCACCACCCCCGTGACCCCCACCATCATCTCGACCCCCTCCAACTCCACCGTCCCCTCCTTTTGCCCCCACCACCCCTGCGGCCCCCACCATCACCTCGACCCCCTCCAACTCCACCGTCCCCTCCTTTTTCCCCCACCACCCCCCACGGCCCCCACCATCACCTCGACCCCCTTCAACCCCACCGTCCCCCATTCCCTCCTTTTTTTACCCACCACCCCCGCGGCCCCCACCATCACCTCGACCCCCTCCAACTCCATCGTCCCCTCCTTTTTCCCCCACCACCCCTGCGGCCCCCACCATCACCTCGACCCCCTCCAACTCCACCGTCCCCTCCTTTTTCCACCACCACCCCACAGCCCTCCACCACTCCACACCACCACCACCCCACAGCCCTCCACCACTCCACACCACCGCCACCCCACACCACCACCACCACCACCACCACTCCACACCACCACCACCACCACTCCACACCACCACTCCACAACTCCACCACACCACACCACCACCACCTCCACTCCACACCACCACCACCACCACCACACAACCACCACCACCACCACTCCACACCACCACCACCACCACCACCACCACCACCACCACACCACACCACCGCCACCACCACTCCACACCACCACCACCACCACCACTCCACACCACCACCACTCCACACCACCACCACACCACACCACCACCACCTCCACTCCACACCACCACCACCACCACACCACACCTCACCACCACCACCTCCACTCCATACCACCACCACCACCACCACCACTCCACACCACCACCACCACCACTCCACGCCACCACCTCTCCACACCACCATGACCACCACTCCACACCACCACCACCACCACCACCACTCCACACCACCACCACCACCACTCCACACCACCACCACCACCACACCACACCACCACCACCACAACCACTCCACACCACCACCACCACCACTCCACACCACCACCACTACCACACCACACCACCACAACCACCACCACTCCACACCACCACCACCCCACAAGCCCCCCACAAACCCCTCAAATCTCACAAATTCCCACGACCTCCCACTAAGTTTTCATGTAATTTTGGATGGACATTTGGAGGATCATTTCTAAACCAAACCCTATAGTGTTATATATCGTTGGAAAGCTCTCGACAAGTACTTTCCAATGGTGCAATAATAACTTTGAAATCTTGTATAAAGTTTTGACCACACCCCAAAAACCCTCACAACTCCCCATAACTCACCCCTATTCCCACCCAACCCATAAACCCCACAAACCCCACACAACTCCACACAACTCCACAACCCTCCACAAACCCCATAATCTCTCTTAACTCCCCATAACTCACCTCCCACACCACTCACTTAATATGAAGGATCAAAAGCTACTACAAAAAGTAGGTGAAGGATGTGTTTCTTAGGGTCATTCAAATATCACGGGCGGCACAAAATGAGGATCTCATTTTGCATTCAAAAGTGACAGTAAAGGTGTAAGTGGTAAAAGTGAAAGTGGAGAAATGAATATTGCCGCCAACCATTCATGACGACTGCCTATTTTTTAGGAATATTTGACCAACTCCTCCAATTTTGGGCAAACCACCGGCGCGTGATCAATGGACGTGAAGATTCGGCAAGGCCCTCTTGGCTTATTGGGGCCTATAAAAACAATGGATTTGTGCTCATTTGGGATGTACAATTTTTATAGATACATTGGTTCAGATACGCGTACGTACGTGCAGAAGTCCTCTCTTGCACTTTGTGGTTTCAGGCCTATTGTAGGAGCTACTCTGTAGAGTGGATAGAGAGGGTAGGCTTCTCAGTGGAGGGCTATGAGCACTATAGTGTAAAAGAGTGGCTTGGATTATTTTCTTTTCTGTGAGTCAGTGTTGTTGATTAAGCTCTATTCTCTTGAGAAATTCTTTACCATTTGTATTGTTCTGAGTTAGGTTGCATATAATTGGCCCCTTAAGCTGATGGGAAGACTGTTGCATTGAGGTTATTTACTTTTAGGGTGGCATGTTAGCCCTAAGCTTGCACTTTTGAGCATCACTCTGCCCAACCTTGTAATCATCTGATTCAAATCAAGAATTATATGGTCTACTGTGGTCATTTGTTGATTAATATTTCTAGAGTATGTACAACTCCTCTGTCGGCTCACAGAAATGTTAAAGGGTATACTTCCCTAAAGAGAACCCCCCTTGAGTAGGCGATGTACTGGATGTGTTTAATCTTTATTCTCTATTTTTGATAAAAGTGGATACCCCAGTACCTCCTCTACAGGGACACACTTCCAAATTAAACAGATAAGTGTCTGGCAAATCGTCGGGTACTCCGCTTGGTGGTTCTCCATGTGTTAGCCTAGAGAGATGATCTGCTCTCACGTGGGTATTTCCCTTTTTCACAATTACTTCAAAGTAGAATTCCATTAATAACAAAAACCATCTCACAAGTCTTCCCATGTTACAAGGCTTATTGACTAGGTACAATAAGGCTTGATGATCTATGAAGAATTTAAACTTGTTGCCTGAGAGGTAGTGTCTGAATTTCTTTATAACATACACCATCCATAGTCCTTCTCACTCTGTAGTTGTATAGCTCCTCTCGGCTTGATTCAGTTATCTACTCGCATAGGCAATTGGATGATCCAATCTTCCTTTATCTGTCGGTTGAGCTAAGATGCATCCTATTGCATAATTGGAAGCGTCCACATGAATATGAAAAGGTTTTTTCCAATTAGGTGTTTTCAAAATAGGAGCCGTACTAAGCCGCTTTTTCAACTCACTAAATTCCTTCTTGCATTCGTCAGTCCATGTGAATTGAGTCAACAATCCATACAAGGGTCTGGCAATTATGGCGTACACGTGGATAAATCGGCGATAGTATCCACAATGAAACCATAAATGCTTGCACTTCTTTTGCATTCTTTGGTCTAGGAATTTCTAGAATTACCTTGATCTTCTCCTCATCTGTAGATATTCCATTCCTTGACACGATGTGTCCTAAAATCTTCCCTTGTCTTACCATGAAAATGCACTTCTCCGGATTTAGGCAGACTCTATATTGTCAGCATTTATCAAATATTTTTCGCAATTTAGGAATGTGTTCTTGCCTTTGATTTGAATATGTGCATAGGTCGTCTACATATACTTCCATACTTTTCTTCAGGAATTCTTTGAAAACGTGACATATCAACCTTTGGAAAGTAGCAGGTGCATTAGTGAGTCCAAATGGCATCACTCTGAAAGCATAGACCCCCCATTCAGTCGCGAACCCAGTCTTATGTTGATCCTCAGTAGCAATAGCTACTTGGTTGTATCCAGAAAAGCCGTCTAAGAAGCTATAGACTTCTTTTCCTGCAACTCTTTCTAAAAGGTGGTCGGTGATAGGTAATGGGTAGCTATCACGGATCGTGGCTGCATTGACTTTTTTCATATTAATGCATACTCTTAGTTTTTCGTTCTTTTTAAGCACAACAACCAATGGCGACACCCATTTAGTATGTTCTATCTCATAAATGAATCCAACCACTAATAGTTTGTCTATTTCTTCTTTTATTTTTGCAGCATAGACCTCCTTATACGTGTAAGGGCATTGTTTTGATGGTTTTGCCTCCGATGTCATTGGTATTCTATGAGAACAAATGGAGGGTTCCACACCCTTGAGATCCTTTTAGGTCCAAGAAAATACATCTCGATATTCTCAGATCAACCATATCGATTCTTCTTCCTCCTCTGTTGACACATCTTTTCCTATGTATGTACATCTTTCTTCTCCATCTTCTACAGTCACTATAATTTTTTTTCGTTTGTTCCTTGTTGTTGTATGCCTCTCCTTCTCTTGCCTCTCTCATAGGCATTTGAATAGCTATTTTTCTTTCTTCTACTTCATACCTTTTGAAATGCTGCGATACCTCAAAAAGATCGGGGGTTGGTTTGGTCTTACACATGTTTTCCTCTTGATGGGGTACCATAGGGGCTGCTTCTATTGCCAACACTTTTGTTGTTCTACACTGGTCTTCTGCTTGAATGGCTTTTAGATAGAGTTCCTCTGAAGCAAAATCTGGTTCCATTTCTATGCTCTCGTATTCTTCTTTCCATTCTTTTTACAATATTTCTCCCGCTTCAACCTCATGTAGGAATACCATGTACAAATTTACGTCGTAGCCTTCTTCATCCACACATTCATTCATAGTCAAGACCTTCATTCATGCATACATCTAAGGTTGCTAGGATCTCCATCCAACCATCTGGTTTAAATGCTTCATCAAGGAAAACTTGGGGCATGTAGATTGGGTCCTCTATGGGTCGATAATTCTGATGTCCTATGGGTCATAATTGCATCTTGTTATCCTCTTTCTTGGCTTCTTTACACATCCATAATTGGGCATCCTCATGCATCCATGATTGATCGCTTGATCTAGCACTATGGATAGACAAATCATCTTCCTCCTTGTGTATGGGGTTCCATTGTAATGGAGGTACATCTCGGTATGCAAAGGTATGTAGGTTTATCTCGGTAATGTTTCCTTGATGTTGAAGGTATAATGAGTCTCGTCCCCAATCTTGTACTACCTTAAGCTATCTCATGAACGGTCGTCCTAATATCATCTCATAATTATTTGCTTTTCCAAATTGACAGATTGCTAATGTATGCTCAAATTCAACTCCACAGGTGGTTAGTTTGATCTTTTTAAATATTCCTAATAGTTTCTCCACATGACCATCTGCTAACTGAGGCTTCATACGAGTCAATCGTAAGGCAGGCTTTCCCCATTTCTCCCAAATCTCTTTGGTAGCAATACCTACTCCTGCTCCTGTGTCTAATATGGCTTTGGCCATATAGCCATTGTAAGTGACAAGTAGACATGTGTTACCCTCATCTCCTTTGATAAATTCTCCACCCTTATCCACAGGGATTTGTACATTAGATGGGTTTTCATTTCCGTTGATTTCCTTTTCGTTCTTCTCCTGATTTAACTCCAATTGTCCTGCTAATTTTTTCCATAATTGTGGTTTAACACGAAGTAATTCTTCCACAGTTAATTGGCACTGTACTTTGGTCTTTTTGAGTTATGTTAGATTGTGTGAGTTCTTATCTGAGTTTCCCTTTCCTTTTCCTCATATTGTGGGTGCACAAAAGATTATGGATTCTTTTTCGTATTCTCCCATGTAGTTTGGTAGGGTAGAAATACTCTAGGCCTTCTTATTGTCTAGTCTAGAAACTTCCTCATATATTTCTTCCATGTTAGGCATTGGTTGATAATCTTCCACATCTAACTCCTCAAAAGGAGGTTTTCCAACTCCATTCCTTTTCCATTGATCTTCTCAAACCAATCAGCTTCTAAATCCGGGACTATGGACATAGCTTTGTCTTGAGTATTTGGCAATTCTTTCCCATCAGTCCCCTCTTTTAGATTCTGCTCTTTGATCTTAACGTGATCCCGATATTGATTTTCAGGTATTCTTGTCTCAGGGAGGGCTGGGATAGTCTTCTCTAGAGTCGCCCAGGCTACCTCTATGAGTTATCTACAAATCGCTAGCCTCTCCTTTTCTAACTCCCCTTAGGGGTAAAGCTTTTCATGCTGCTCTACATTCGGTCCCTTCTGGATTCTAGCTTGGTAAGCTTTCAACCACATGTCTAAATCGTCTCGCTTTGGGTCGACTAGAATTGATCCTCGTTTTTTTGGCTCTTGAGTCTATGGTGTAAGAGAAATTTCTTTCTAAACTTCATGTTATTTAGATTTCTTATTGCTACGCGTATGCTTCTTGTCTTCCTTGTTTTTGTTTTTCATCCATTTATCCTTGAGTTTTTCTCTTCTATCCTTCCATTTTTGGCTTTTTAGTGTTTGAGTACTCTTCTGTGGGTCTTCTGAGTCTTCCACTATTTGTGTCCTGGGTTCTACGGTTTTATTTTTTCCTTGTTCTAGGTCTGCTCATATTTTTTCTTGCTCTTTCGTTTGTGCTTGTGTGATCGCCTTCCATGGCACTATGTATTCCTTGTCACTTCTCGATGCCTCTATTACTTTGATTACATTGATTGGTGCAGTGTCTTGAGCCTTATTGGGGTTTTTCGGGCAATCTCTAAAGAGATGTTCCTTTCCACAATCATTGCAATACCCTTCCCAAGTCCTGGGGGTGGTGTGTTGCATGGTCTCGTGCATTCTTTGATAAAATGGTCTCCACTGCATCTATAACACGGTCCTTTTGGCATTGGTGGTCTGATCGATGGTCTTATGGGTATTGGTGATTTGGGTGCAGTATACATTAGTTTTGCCACCTTTGTTCCATAGACGTTGTCATATCCTTCTATATCTCAGTGATGAGTACCACCTCCTTTAATGTCAATCCAGGAAGACGTGAGGATGGTATGATGACCTCGAGCAAGTGAAGGCACAAGTGCATGAGTGAGAAGCACACCAACATGCACACACATACACACACACACACGCACACACAACAAGACAAAGAGAAAGACAATGCAGTTCTTTTAGATTACTTCAAAAGTGCTCATACAAGTTCAAATCCATTACAAGCTAACCTGAAAAATGAGCTCTCTAGCTCTATTTATAGTTTTTGAGTAGCTTTTGGCCCTGTCCAGACCTAGTGTTCCGGCCTAGTCAAATATTAGGTTCTAGGGCCTATTTGGAGGCTCAAACGGAGTCTAAAAATCATGAAAATTGGTACGATGCTACTTCTAATACTCCTCAAGCTTGAGGACTCCTCAGCTTGCACAAAATGGAGTTACAAAAAGGTGAAATGGTATTTACAATGATGTAGAGTGACTAAATTTGCTATTTAGGAAGTATTACTTCATGGAAAAATTTGGACGGCCTACTTGCCAGATCTTCGTTGACTACTCTATCTGCTTGTGCCTTCTCTTCGCTCCGACTCCCTTCGTTGGCTTCCTTGTCTTGGGAGTCGTTTAGTTCCTTGACTACTGCCAACACCCCCCCTCTCTCGCGTCTCTCGTCTCTGAGAGACCCTTGTTGAGTGGGTCGTTGGATGTAGTACTCCACAACGTCTGTGGCTAAATGATGTTCTGCTATTCTCAACCCTTTGGGGTGAGTAGGGCATCCCAGTCTACTGGCCCAGGAACTTCTGGATGTGGCATACGTAACTTTTCTAAATGTAGAGCCTCTTCCACAGCAAATAACAGATGGTCTAGGAATGAATATCTCTGAATGATATTCCTAGAACCCAGTGATAAACATTTCCTCAAACATTTGCTTGAAGCAGGCTGGTAGATACTTGATACGAGCATGCCATGCATAGACGACATTGATTGACGGTGTGGTGCTCATATCATAAACAAGGTCTTGATTTCCTTCATTAAATCCGATAGCCAAAAGATGAGGTTCCTGGACATTCTTAAAGGTCTTGAATGTCACCAGCATTAGCTCAAAGATTTTGAGGCACATCTGTGCCATGATATCTGGTATATTCTTGAATCTGACTACCCAGTGTGGGATGGTTGAAATCATGTAGTTGACTGTGGGTTGGCCATGAGGGGGTGCTAGGTACACATAATTTAGCCACTTTTCACATCCTTTAACCGTCAAAACTGTTTTGGTGTACTCTGGCCAAGACCTTCTTCGAAAGACAGGGTAGTAGCATGGATTATACTTGATGTATAATGGCATGTTATTCCAAATGCGTACCATCTCGGGGTAGGTTTCAAGCAGACGGATCCTCCAAGTAGGTTGATGTATATTCCCATGCATGGCACTTGTAGGGATGTCATCCGGTGCAAACTGTGTCGTCGAGGTTGGTTCTTTTGTTGTGTGTTGCTTGATTTCAGCATTGTAATCTGCCATTAATACATAGAATGGAACATACAGATCATCGGACGTGCCGATCCACCTATGATGGGAGAGGTTTTTGAAGTAGTCCGATTTAATGACGACTTCTTCCAATCGAGACATAGATGCTATCTGTACTGTAACTCTCTTGTCATGGGTTGCAGCAACCTTTTCTAACCTCTACATCCATTTAGGGGCTTCGATCTCAATCGTGTCCATTCCTTCTTCTGTTTGCTTACCTCCGGGTGCTGGCATGGGAACATATGGGTCTTCAAAAGTCTCCTCTACTTAAATTGGCACTAAGTCTTCAGGTTCCGGTTCCACTAGGGGAGAGGGTTGACGCTCATATTGCAGAACTTTATTTCGTAGTTCTTCTAGTTCTACTCTGAGTTCTGCGACTTCTTCAGATGTGTCGGCTGCAGTTGTGACTTTGCTTGGTGGCTCCTGCTGAGTTGCCAGTTGCTTTAGTAGGTCATCTCTTTCTCTTTCTAATGCTGATTTGCATATTTTCAGATGGGATAGCCTTGAATTTCTCTAGGTCGATTTCCTGCGGTGAACCCTCCATTGCTGCTTCCAGGTTTTCCTCATTTTGTTTCTATAATCGTTTGTTTTCTTCAAGTGCAGGAGACATGTGCTTCCGTAATAAGGCGAGGTTGCATCGAAGCTTGAGATTGTCCATTATCTGGGCATGTAACATATCATCAAGTTGTTGTTTTTCTTCAGTATCTGACTCGGGTGGATTGGCAACTAATTGATCATGTTGTGCTTGCACTGTAGTATACTGCTGTTGTAATAGCCGCTTCTCCTTCTCTAAATCAATGAATCTTGCTTGGAGAGTTTCATGGTTTTTGAAGAGGCTTGTATGCTGGTTATCAAGGTGCTGGTAATGTTGTTGTAGTGGAGACATACATTGGTACATATTATCAAATACATTATTAACAGGGGTGGATGCGGGAAAGGTGTTGAATGCAGAAGGGAAGGGAAAAGGGAATGGGAGTGTGTATGTTGTGCTTGAAAAGGGTGAAGTTGGTGGTGGGGGAATGGGAGATTGTGGACGTATGGGGGGAGGGAGAGGTGCGGAGGTGGGTGATATGTCCATGAGATCAAAAGTGGATGCAGGCGTGGGAGTGATTGTGAACATGGGAATTGTGGGTGCGGTGATGGTGGTGAAGGTGTAAAGTGGCATGTGTAGTTGTGAATATGAACCACCAAGAAGTGTGATCGGGAGAACGGGGTTTTCCGTGGCTACAGTTAGAATTACAGTGTCAGTGGTAGTGTATACAAGAGAGGTGGTGATAGGTTGTGCAGCTTGTGTGGGTTGACTGAGGGTCTGTGCTTCGGTATGGGAAGTGGACCCTAGGGCGGTGACAGTAGTGGTTACATTGGTAGTGGGAGATGAAGGTGGTGGAGTTGGAGGGAGACGGGGTAAGGGGGGTGACGGGGGTGCACTGGATGTATGGGCTTCCTCAGTGTCATGAATGGTATGAGTTGTGCCCGTGGTTGTGGATGTGGTGCCCGTGGTTGTGGATGTGGTGCCCTGTGGTTCTGATACTAATACATTGATTTGTTTTCCTGATCGAGGGGGGCGTCTACCGTATCGTCGCTCCGATCTTCGTGAATATGCGAGAGCGGTATGCACCGTCTCAGGTACCCCTAGCGCATCAACTATCATGTCAAGGGTTGCTCGGTATTGCTCGTCCACACCTTCCTCCTCAAGGATTTGGTTCATGAGAGCTTTTCCTGCTGCCAGGGATAGTTTGTGTTGTTCTTGCACTCGGTTGATGGTATCACCTGTGCACAGGGCATCTGAACTGTGCCTCTCATTTTCTTGGATGGAGGTCCTACGGTGGATAGTCTACGTTGGAATTCTTGCACCCTGGTCCAAATAAGTGCCCTTTGAACTAGCACATCATATGCCAAGCATCTGTAAACAATCCTTGTGAGAGCACAACATCCATACAGTACCGACTTTTGCTTCTTATACCACCGTTGATCAGCCAAGTGGATTTGGTCAATAATCCAGTGAGGCATGTTGATTGTCAAATCGAAGGCATCTGCTAAATATAGACTGAACCATATCTTCTTGGGTGGCATTGTGAACCTCTCTTGAGCGGGGAATGCAAAATGCTGCATGCACATCCGAAGATGAACGCCAATAGTAGGTGTCATTGCCACCATGTCCTTTAGTTCCGTCAGATTCCTATTCTTCATGTTGTTGGGGACCATTGTCTCTTTCTCGGTTGGAATGTGCATACCTTTCATGTTGAGAGCTTCCCTCATCAAGTTGTTCGTCAATTTGAACCGCTTGAGCTCATTGCCCCTTGTGAGAGATGGGAGGACAAAGGTGCTGTATCCCTTTTTCTCTTTGCTCGGAGTGAGGGTGCTAATCAAATACGAGCACCTTAGAAAGTCGGGCTTTGACAATTGGGCTTTGAAGTAATCGTATAGTCGTGCCTTCTTCCATATCGGTTTCAGCCCTTCATTATTTTGAAGTCTCTCAAATTCCCTGGTGAAGAAGTGATACCTGCCCGAGCGCCCGTTGAACTCTATCTCTGCCTCCTACAGGTAAGTGCCTTCTCCCAGAGGTCCTGCCACATCACTGAACCAATGTGAGTTTTTGCTGACTGGCATTGTGGGCCTAGTGGAGGATTCTGAATTGGTATGGCATGTAATGCTCTCAATGCCATTGGGTGCTCCTTCAATTCCTCCTCAATGGGAAGACTTTCAATGTCCACAATTTGAGGGCTGGTGCCCGCCTAGGAGCTAGTTCCTCCAGCCTTGGCCATCTTCCTTCTTGTTTGCTGGCTCTGTGGGAATATAGAAGCATGTGTTAACATTGTAAAGGACAAGATAGAACAGTTTTTTTCCCCGTTACAACATTAACATGAGGTTGGGGAGAGGTTAGTAGGTCATTAAGTGCTCGGTGCTTGTGTGTGTAGTTAGTGATTGGGTAAACCTAGGAACTAAGTGGAATGATGTTGTGTGAGAGTGATGTAGTTAGTAGGTGGGGATGAATTTACAAATGGGGGTCAGGGGGTTTATTACAAGTTTTAGGCTGCCCAACACAGTGGATGGTTTTTGGTCTTGATTTTGTGGAGACTCTGTAGAGCTTTATAGGAGTGTCTGCTTGGAAATGGGGCTTTTTAGGGACCCATTTTATTTGAGCCCGCAAGCAAGCCTTAGGCACCCAAATTTGTCTTGATTGTGGGCTAGCCTTCATCGACTTCTTGGGTACCCAGATAGACTTCACTTTCACAGAAGGCTTTTTGGAGGACTTCTTATTAGTGTTGTGTCGTTGATCACTAATAGGAAGTTGAGCCAGTTGCTATGGCTTGACCGCAATAGGATGCTCGCTTTTCCGTACCCACACTTGTTTTGGTGGTTGAGACACCGTGCGTCATATTTTCTTTCTGCCTCGAGCATAAGTCGTTTGCTTCTTCTGCATTTGATCAACCTTTGGTTGCTGCATCCCTATGGCTTTTCAAAAAGAAGGGAGTTCCGTTGTACCCTTAACTTCTTTGTTGAGACAATCATGCCTCTGCATCACATAGTTTTGGACAAGAATAGCATTGTCAACTTCATGTGTACCCCTGGAAGGACCAAGAGTTGGTGCCTTTCCTAATTCCTTGAGTGCTTCATTTTCTAGTTCAATTGTAATGCGATTTTGATTTACCCAGACCTGAAGAAGTCCACTTCTTAGGTTTAGGTTGATTGCATGATCATAGATCCAGTCTTGACCCAAGACCAGAGGCTCAGTGAGATCCTCATCTTGACACACTAGTACTTTAACTGTCAGTAAAGCATCTTGAATGTAGAGGGGAAGCTCCACCTCACCCATGCAAGGGGTTTCCATGCCTTCCAATCCTATGAGATACGCTTCTATAGGACTGATGTTTAATTTCAACTGTTGATAGTAAGAAAGTTTAACTGCGCTAGTGGCTGCGCCTGAGTCAATTAACACCCTTACAATCCTTGCACTCTTCCCTTGTCCTATCTCTAAGGTTACGAAAGGACGTCGATCAATTATTCTACAGGAACTTATTCCTGAGACTTCACACATTTCCATATGATATCCTGGGTCCGCATAGTCATCTGCTCTAGGCTCATCTCTATCCTGTCTTCTCAACCTCATCCTTCGAATGCATTCCAATGCTTCTGCCTGTGCCTCTTCTCGAATTCGTTCGTCTTCTTCCTTGCGTTTCTTGGCAGTGTTGAGTCGAGTTAGCATTTCCTCCGTCAGGGGTTCTTGATATACTTGACTCTGCATCCGCTTATGTAGCTAGGGAGGACATCACCTTCCAGTGTAGCTAATTGAATTGCTCCACTAGAGGAAATCGTATTTATGATCATAGGTCCATAGCCTCTCTTTTCTAGCTTTCTTGCATGTTGTTTCAACGTGTAGATTAAAACTAGATCTCATGCTTTCAAGCCCTTATCCTTCACATGGACATCAAAGTATGCCTTCTGTCGTTTCTTAGCTACATATATCCCTGCGGCAGCCCTCAGTCTTGTTTCACCTAGCCGTTCAAGGTCAAAGATTCTAGATGAGATCTCATGGCCAGTCCACTCGTGCTCTTGTGCTACTTGAAGTGTAGGTATCAGGAAGTCCAATGGTAGCACTGCATTTTGACCAAACACCTTTTGAAAGGGAGTGGCTTGGAGTACCATTTTATAGGCCACTCGGTATGCCCAAACAACATGGTGTAGTTGTTTGTCCCAATCAGAGCGTTTACTGTTCACTAGTTTTGTCAATATATTGCATAGAATTTTGTTTGTGCTTTCGGCTTGGCCATTAGCTTGTGGGTGATAGGGGGCAGACTTCTTGTGTACTACCAAGAACTCTCGAAGAAGATATTCAATGACTTCATTTAAGAAGTGAGTGCCTCTATCACTTACTAGCTCGATAGGTAGCCCGTATCTAGTGAACACATTCTCAAATAAGAATTTAGCTGTCGTTTGAGCATCGTTCTTTGTGGTGGCCTTTACTTCTACCCACTTGGTTAGATAGTCTGTAGCTACAATGATGTATTCAGCATGGGAACCCTTAGTTGGGGGATTAATAAGACCTACAAAGTCTATTCCCCACTTAGAGAATGCACGTCCACCCATCATAGGTTTCACTGGCATCTCATCTTTGCGTATAGGATATTGAGTTTGCTGACAGACATCACACCTCTTCACATAGGTATGTGCATCCATGTGAAGGGTCGGCCACCAGAAGCCCGCAAATAGGATTGTCTTGATCACTCGATTTGGTCCAAAGTGTCCTCCTGCTACACCTTGGTGAGCAGTTTCCAAAATCTTAAGATATTCACTCTCATGGACACATAATATGAGGTAACCATCTTTACCACGCTTGTATAGATTATCACCAATGAGCGAGTAATCTAGGGCTTCTTGTTCTAAACTTCTTTGTCTGGCCAATGTCATCTCTGGGGGCAATGTTTTTGTCTTTAAAAAGGCTACTAGTGGTTCACTCCAATCTGGCACTATGGACACTTGATAAAGAGTAGCGTGTTCCACCAGTGGTTTAGTGCAGCAGATCGGGCATTCCTTGCACAAATTATGTACATCTTCTTCCATAGTTGGCCAATGCACTCCGAGTCTCCTTAGTGTTTGTAGGGTTCGTTGCCTTGAGTAATATTGCTCTAATGCACCTACATGTGCTAATTGCAACCATTTTATGTACTCCTCCTCTTCCACACAACAAGCCAATATCCCTTGATCTCTCATGGAGATGGGAATGGTGGTGGTGGAGTAGTGTGAGAGGGAGTTTGAGATGTAAGTTCAACTATCCTGGCTTTTGTTTCTCTTAGGCTTTCCTCGAGTTCACTCATCTTCTTAGCCCATTGCCTCTTCATTCTTTCTCTACTATCTCTCTAGGCTCTAGTCCTCTTCTTGGTTATGCTCACCGTTTCACTAGCCTCAGCACTTTTTTCCTGGCTTAAACTTTAGTTCTGCTGCAAGGCTTGAGCTCTAGTGACTACCTGTACTGGTGCAGTGGAAGTCACACTTCGTGTAGAGTCTACTCCTAACCCAATAACATTAATAGGAGTGATTTTTGGCATATTATTGGGATTTTTTGGGCAGTCTCTTAAGAGATGCTCTTTTCCAGAATCTTGACAAAATCCCTAGATTGTTACCGATTGGGGTTGTGTAGGTGCAGGCATTGGACAATCACAAATGAGGTGATCTCCCTGACATCTATAGCATGGTCCTCTAGGAAATGGGGGTCTTACTTGCCTAGGTTGAGGTCTAGAGTTGGGGTTTGCGTACATGACATTTGCATACTCTGGCTCCCAACTAGGTTCACTCGGTTCTTCACTATAGTAAGATTCACCATGTTCAGGAGACTGCATGTAGTAAGCCTGGGGGCTATCAATATGTGTAGAATCGAAACTATGGTTGCTTGGGTCACTTTCTGACATCAAAGGTGTTACTGGCACTATGGCTCTATTCAGGTTTTCTTCTGCAGCTGCGTACTTTATAGGGATCACATTGGCTGGAGCGGGAGGTTGTTGTGCTAGCACTGGTTGAGGTCTCTATTGGGCCTGATATTGTGGTTGGTAGGTTTGTTGAGGCCTAGCATACTGTTGTGGTGGATACTGGTTTTGATATCTTCCTTGTTGTGGATATGGCTGAGAGTAGGTTTGCCTAACCGCTTGCTTATTGTATGGACAGTCTTGTGCTGTGTGATTTGTGTATCTCCGTTCTATGGTGCAGCATTGGATACCGAGATTCACTTGGGTTTGAGCCATAATGGGGCATACGTTTGCCATATGGTGACCACCGCAAGTATAACACCTCTTTACTGGGGCAAACCTTGGGATTTTTTTGCTAGTGACACCTAGTTTTTGAGCTACTTTCTCAGCGAGTTCCTCAATTGATGTGGATTGCGAAGAAGAGAGGCTAGAGGTATTATCTGAATCTTTGTAGATTTTGGAGAGCTCTAACTCTTCCCCTAGATTATCCTCGATGTCGATGCACATGCGTACACACTCTTCTATAGTCCTAGGGTCTTTTAAGTACACATATGACCTCAATTTGGTACTTAGCAATCCATCCAAGAATAAAGCCACTTGCTTGGCTGGTGTGGGTAACTCAGGAACAAGGCATCTCTCAAGATATTTCCTAAATCTTCTTCCTGCAAGTCTCACGCTCTCTTGAGCGGTCTGCTTGAAGCTATGTATCAATGAGGAAGTATAATGCCTTATCCCACTCTTAGAGAATTCAGTTATGAAAGCCTCTAAGAGTTGGTCTATGCTCCTAAACTATCTCTCATTCAATGGTTGAAACCACGTAAGGGTTGTGTTCCTAAGGGTTAGACCAAAGGCATTATACTGCGTGAATAGGTCCTCAACTTGTTCAGCTCTCAAGACTTGCCTAAACTCAGCCACATGATCATATGGGTCTCCTGTGCCATCGAAGTAGTTCTTCATGGACTTAACTATCTGGGTCGGTCTCAAACTCCTCGTGTGCTCTCTAGGTCTTGGTAGAGGGAATTCATCCGCATTCCTTTGGTTCCTTGGGGCTCTAAGTCCCTCAGTTTCCACTCTATTTGTTTCCGTTCTCGTTCTTTCTCTTCCCACTAGGTTGGCAAAGCTTATCTCAGGTCTATCTCTATGTCTGTCTCTTTGAGCTCCATGAGCTTGGGATGTTCCAGCTCCTGGGTGACCAAAGGACACATTAGACCTTGGTTGGGGGAAAATAAATTCACCCTTCCACGTGTAAGCATGCCTATCATGTTTTGTAACCACAAAGATCCTCTCTGAAGCGTGATCTAAGTAGGTCACTGTGCCTGGGCTATCAGGATCTTTGAACTCATAGATCATGATTGTTCCTACCTCATTTGGCTGATCAGATTTGTACCTCCAAAAGGCTTCATCAGTCTCCCGGTTCAGGAGCATATCTATGCTCTTATTGTCTTGGGGAATCCACTCTGGTGTGATAATCCTAGTGAGAACAGATTTGCCTCGGGGGGTTCTAGGTTCTACACCCAAGTTTCCTTGCTCCAGGTCATCTAAGTTTGTCCCAGTTGGGTATTTTCAAGATAGGTGCTGTGCTGAGTCATTTTTTTAGTTCATTAAATGCTTTTTTGCATTCATCAGTCCATGTAAATTGGATCAACAATCCATATAATGGCTTGGTATTTATGGTGTACATGTGAATAAATTGATGATAGTATCCACAATGACCCATAAGCGCTTGCACTTCCTTTGCATTTTTTGGTCTTGGGAGTTCTAAAATTACCTTGATCTTGTCTTCATCGGTAGAAATTCCATTCTTAGATAAAATGTGTCCTAGGATTTTTTCTTGTCTCACCATAAATATGCACTTCTCAGGATTCAAGCCACTCTATATTGCCGACATTTTTCATATATTCATCATAACTCCAAAATATGTTCCTATCTCCGATTTGAGTATGTGCATAAGTCATCTACGTATACTTCCATACTCTTCCTTAGGAATTCTTTGAAAATGTGACACATCAACCATTGGAAAGTAGCAGGTGCATTAGTGAGTCCAAAGGGAATCACCTTGAAAGCATAAACACCCCATTCAGTCATGAATGCGGTTTTATGTTCGTCCTCAGTAGCAATAGCTACTTGGTTGTATCCAAAGAATCCATCCAAGAAGCTATAGACTTCCTTACCTACAACTCTTTCTAGGAGGTGATAAGTGATAGGTAATAGGTAGCTATCACAGATCATGGTTGCATTGACTTTCTTTAGATTAATGCACACTCTCAATTTCCCGTTCTTTTTGGGCACAACTACTAATGAAGACACCCATTTGGTGTGTTCTATCTCATAAATGATTCCATCTGCTAATACTTTGCCTATTTCTTCCTTAATTTTTGTGGCATAAACATCATTATAAGTGTAAGGGCATTTCTTTGATGGTTTTTCATCAGGTGTCATTGGTATTCGATGAGAACAAATGGAGGGATCACACCTTTGAGGTCCTTGTAGGTCCATGCAAACACATATCAATATTCTCGAATCAGTCTTATCAATTCTTCTTCCTCCTCAGGTGACA
Organism: Ceratopteris richardii; assembly: GCA_020310875.1. Taxonomy (NCBI): domain Eukaryota; kingdom Viridiplantae; phylum Streptophyta; class Polypodiopsida; order Polypodiales; family Pteridaceae; genus Ceratopteris; species Ceratopteris richardii. The sequence continues at coordinate 96,019,082 of CM035427.1, read as the reverse complement.
CATCTTTCCCTATGTACGTGCATCTTTCTTCTCCATTTTCTACCGTCACTATTACTTTCTTTGTTTGTTCCTTGTTGTCATATGCTTCTCCGTCTCTAGCTTCTCTCTTAGGCATCTAAATGGCTATTTTCCTTTCCTCTACTTCGTATCTTTTGAAGTGTTCTGGGACTTCAAATATATTTGGGGTTGGTACAGTCTTATCTATGGTATCCTCATGGTTTGGTACTATCGGGGCTGCTTCTATTGCAAACACCTTGGTTGTTCCATCCTTGTCCTTGGCTTGGATGGCTTCTAAGTATCATTCTTGTGAACCAAACTCCGGTTCCATCTCTATGTTCTCCTACTCTTCGTTCCATTCCTTTTCTAATATTTCTCCTGCTTCTACCTCTTGAAGGACTACCATGTAAAAGTTTACATCATAACCTTCTTCGTCCACACATTCATTCATGGTCAATACTTCTTCATTTACACATACGTCCAAAGTCACTAGAATCTCCATCCAACTGTGTGGTTCGAATGCTCTTACATCCACCATTGATCACTTGAACTGGCACTATGGATTGAAAAATCATCTTCTTCCTTGTGTATGGGATTCCATTTTAGCGGGGGTACATCCCTATATGCAAACGTATGCAAATTTATCTTGGTGGTAGTTCCTTGGTGTTGAAGGTACAAAGCATCTCTTGCCCAGTCTTGTACTACCCTAAGTTGTCTCATGAAAGGTCTTCCCAGTATCATTTCATAATTATTAGCTTTTCCAAATTGACATATTGCTAACATGTGTTCAAATTCCACTCCGCAAGTGGTTAACTTAATTTTCTCCAATATTCCCAGGGGTCTCTACATGACCATCTTCTAATTGAAGCTCCATATGAGTTGGTCGCAGGGCTAGCTTTTCCCATTTCTCCCAAATCTCTTTGGTGGTGATGCCCACTCCTGCTCCTGTGTCTAGTATGGCCTTGGTAATGTATCCATTGTAGGTGACAGGTCAACATGTGTTGCCCTCATCCCCTTCGCTAAATTCTCCAACTTTGTCCACCAGAATTTGTATAGTAGAAGGGGTTTCGATTTCCTTACTTTCCTTGTTGTTCTTCTCCTGCTCTAACTTCAAGTGTCCCATTAATTGTTTCCATATTTGAGGCTTTACACGTAGTAATTCTTCCATTATCAACCGGCATTGTACTTTGCTCTTTTTGAGTTCTGTTAAATTGTGTGAGGTCTTATCTAAAGACTCCTTTTCCTTTCCTCGTACAATGGGAGCACGGAAGATTATGGATTCTTTCTCATATTCTCCCATGTAGTTTGGTAGTGTAGAAATGTTGTGTGCTTCCTCTCTATTTCCGTCTATCATAGAGACTTCTTCATATACTTCTTCCAAATTTGGTGTTGGTTGATCGTCTTCCACATCTAATTCCTCAAAAGGAGGTCTTGCATTTCCATTCTCCTTCCATTGGTCTTCTTGAATCCTAGCCCACAACTCTCTTGGCCAATCAATCTCTAATTCAGGCATTATGGAAGTTGATCTGTCTTGAGTGGGAGGTAAATCTTCCTTATGTTCTTTCTCTTTTGGTTTCTGTTCCTTTGTTTTAAGAAAATCATTGTATTGATTCTCGGATATTCTCATCTCTGGGAGGACAGAGATAGTCTTTTCTAGAGTTTCCTGAGCTACCTCTATGAGTTTTCTACATATCGCAAGTCTCTCCTTTTCCAACTTCCCTTGTGGATAGAGTTTCTCAAGCTGCTCTATGTTTGGTCCATTCGTGATTCTAGTTTGGTAAGCTTTTAACCACATATCCAAATCATCCGATCTTTGGTCAGCTAAGATTTATCCTGGCTTGCTTGGTTCTAATGTCTGTGGTGTAACCAGGGTTTCTTCCCAAATCTCGGGTTCCTTATGTTTCTTACCATCTCTTGTGTCCTTCTTGTCTTCCATATTTTGGTTTTTCATCCATTTCTCTCTGAGTTTGTCCCTTTTATCCTTCCATCTTTGGTTTTTCTTTGTTTGGGTATTCTCAAGTGGATCCTCCGAGTCTTCCGCTATCTGAACTCCAGGTTCTAGGTTTTCATTCTTCTCTTGCTTTGAGTCTACTCGTTTTCTCTCTTGTCCTTTATTTTGCGCTCGTGTGATGGATTTTAATGGTACTGTGTACTCTTTATCACTGCCTGCCGATTCAATTACTTCAATCATGTTGATTTGTGCAGTGTCATGAGTTTTATTTTGATTCTTTGGACAGTCTCTAAATAGATGTTTCTTTCCACATTCATTGCAATACCCTTCCCAAGTCCTGAGAGGTGGTGTGTGGTATGGTCAGGTGCACTCTCTTATGAAGTGGTCTCCTCTATAGCAAGGTCCCTTAGGCATAGGGAGTCTAATGGGTGGCATCATGGGTGTTGGTGCTTTGGGTGTGGTGTACATTAGGGTTACAAACTCCTGTCCATAGGTGTTGTTGTATCCTTCATACCCATAGTATTGTGGGTCATAAATTTGGTCATATTCCAGCAAATTGGCATCATAGGGATAGTATTCTCCTAGCATTTTTTCACATCCTTGATTTGTTGGTTCTATACTGGTTAAGGGCATAGCTGCCACTATGGCTCTCTTCATGTTTTCCTCTAGTTGAGCATATTTAACTGGCACTACATTCTGTGGAAGCGGTGTTGCTGTCCTAATACTAGTTGAGGTTGTCCATATTGCCCTTGCTCATATGGTCTAGGTGCTTTTTGTGGTCCTCGATAGGGATTGTATCTTGGAATCTCCCTTCCTGGCTCTCTAGGAGGGTACCCAGACGGCCTATACTGAGGTTGATTTAAAGGTCATGACTGCATGTTGAATGGGCAATTCTCAGTGGTATGATTAGTGTATTTTTGTTCTATGTGGCAATATAGGGCGGTTCCTTGATGTGGCTGCCTATTGTAAGGATAAGCTTGAGGCATACCTATTCCTCCTCTTACATACATGTGAGTTGGATGGTCTCCTCCGCATAAGCTACATCTTCACAACATGGGTATTCTCATTGATGGATGCTGGTAGTTCCATTGTCCGTGAACTCCTAACTTCTTGGCTACCAATTCCGCTAACTCCTCTACATTATTGGATTTAGATGTTAGTGTACTTCTAGTGTCCTCTGATTTCGTAGGGCTTGGTGTGCTTTTGAGATCGTTAGCTAGGTTGTCCTCTTGGTCAATACACTCCTGAAGACACTCCCTCAATGTCTGCAACCACTTCACATAGACTAAAGTTCTTAAAGTCCCGTTCATCAGCCCATCTAAGAATAGTGATATCGTTTTTTGTTGAGTGGGTGTCTGTGTTGCTGGACATCTATCAACATATTGATTGAATCTCCAAGTAGTTGTTTTCAACGTTTCATTTGGATTTTGTTTGAAGCTATGGATTAAGGATGAAGAGTTGTGTTTAATCCCCCTCTTGGTGAATTCTCCAATGAACTCTTGAAAAAATTGCTCAATATTTCCAAATTGATTGGGATCCAATGGTTGGAACCGAGTCAAAGCCCTCCCCATGAGAGTAAGGCCAAAGGAATCATACTGCACAAAGAAATCATCCACTTGCTCCGCTTGATAAAGAAGTCGAATTCTCATTCATCGGTAAACAATATCAATTCACAGAACCTTTGGTTGAAGAAAAAGATGTTGTGTATCAATGCATTACTTATTCTGCCGATCCTAGAACTTGTTTAAATTTAGCTATGTAATCTTAAGGTTCTCCCATTCCATCATAATGATTTCTCATACACTTAGCCACTTGAATTGGTCTTAGTCTTCTTATGGGTTCTGGTGGTCTAGGTATTACAGGAATTGCTGGTCTAATTGGAGGCATTCTAGGCTGCACTCCTAGTGGTGGTCGTGGCCTCATTGGTGTTCAATGTTGGTTGCCTAGTCAAGGGTGGTTTTGATTGTGTGATTGCAACCCTGGCATTGTGAATTGCACATGGGTTCGGCTAGCAACACTTCATTGACTCGTCTATCTCGACATTGTATTCTCTGGCTCTTGATGCATCCCAAAGGGATTATGGGAGGTAGTTGCCTGTTCTCGAGAAGGGAATACAGGCAACCCCATATACTTCAATTGAGCCCTATCAACTACATCACATCTACTGGCCAATATCTTCTTTGGTTCTGGTCTAGGTAGGTAACTCTAGACTCGTCTTCAGATCCTTTAACTCATAGAAAGTCATTGGGCTATCTTCCTATCCGCGTGTGGGTGAATTGGTTTGTAACAGTAAGTCTGATCCATGGATTACATAGACATCTAATAGGTAATCATCTTGAGGTATCAGATCCCCTCTCAATACTTGAGTTACCACTAATTTGCCTCTTGGTGTAGTTATTATTTCTTCAGGATTTGTTCTTCTTAAGTTTCCTTGTCCTTCCAATCCTCCTCTCTCATTAATCCGCTCAGGATGTTCCATTACCACATAGATGTGACCTAACTTGTCCATGTACACTCCTCCTTCGTACTTGAATGTAGGTCTAGGCACTATTTTCGATTCAGTGGAGTCCACCATCCTTGTTACAGACCTATTTAAACCATTCAGATAGATAGGGATCTCTTGGGGATTGGTCGATACATATTGCAGAGAGGTGCGGTATTCCCTCTCTATAGTCGACATGAAGTTCTCCCTAGGGCCAGAACCTTGCATGTCTTCTGAAGCCATAGGTATCTCCTCCTCTGAGTCACTAGAGATGTGAGTCGCATCTCTGGATACTTTCATTTCTGCCACTTGTTTCTTCATCTTGATTATTCTTTCTTTCTTATTATCGAGCTGGTTGTCTTTTCTGTCGATCTGTTGATTCTGGAACTGGATGGTTCTAGAGTAGGCATCTCGTTCTCTGCGAAGATCTGAAATTACTTTTTGTAGTTGAGCTTCTATGGTCAGTTTTCGTTTGAGAATGCTGTTAACTTCTGCTAAGTTGATCTTCCATCTCTCGAGTTCTTCAGCTGTTTCCATAGCAAGATCATGCTGTTCTTGTCCTTTTTGTACCACTTTGTCTAGTTGAACTATGGTTTCTTCGAGCAGATTCCCTAAAGCGACTCGTGCATCTTCTTTATCTTGGAGTAACTGCTTCAAGTTAATTAAGTATGATTGAGATTAGCCTCTAAGACCTAAGAATCTATCTATCTCTCCCTAGGTGTCGTCTTGATCTAAGGTTCATATGCCTAATTAAGTAGCCCCCAATTTTCCCAAGTACAACCTCGTTGCTGAGTTCTTTCGTAGTAATCACTTGTTCTTTTTATTTTTTCTTAGGATGTCACTTCTTGTCCAATCAATCTTCATCGCAAGGAACACTTAGGTTTTATCGTACTTGAGTTTGGTCGCTTGATTTAAATTCTTTTCCCTTATGTTGTTTCGCAAATGTAGGTGCTAGTCGTGGGAGTCCGATAATGAATGGGGGAATTGATGGTTTTGGGCTTGGTGGTGATTTCTCTAGGGTATGTCTCTTTCTTGATTGCCCTTGTGTTCCCAGGAAGTGCGCTCCCAAGCTTGCACTTACTCTTGCTTAAAATTCCCTTCGGTGCTCTCACTGAACATGTAAAAGTCCCAGAGTTAGCTCAAGACTTAAATTCAATTGACACAATAAACCATGTTCCTTCATGCAATTCAGAGATCAAACTATTCTTTGGCTTTATGGAAAAAATCCCAAAGATCCATCAGTTTTCTTCCCTCTGGGTATGGTCAACTAAAAAATACTATACCTAATCATAGCAAACGGATTTCATATGAGAAAGTTATGCCAATTCAGGGTTCTAGGACTAAAACAGGGTTAAAACAGGCTAATAGGCAAACAGGATTTCTCGAATTACTTTGTGTAGCGGCCTCACAATGCTCTACTAAACCTTAAATGCTTCCCATACATTAGCCAAAAAATAGACCAAATATTTTCTACCCAAAAAAATGGCTGAATTTGCCCGTCAATCGTGATCCAATGGTCTGTCAATGGTGATTGATGACTCAATCACGATCGAGGTGTCGATTGCGATTGACAGGTCCGTCGTGGTTGTCAATCGCGATTGACACATGGCAGGCCGGGTCTGTCAGTCGTGATCAAACAGTTGTTGACTGGGTTGGTCGCGATTGACAAGTCCGTCAGGACTATCGATCACGATTGATGGGTCGATCACGATTGATGAGTCGATCGCAATTCACACGTGGCATACATAGCTTCTGTCGGTCGTGGTGAGTCGATCGTTGACTCTATCAGTCGCGATCGACGTGTCGGATGCGATTGACAGGACCGTCCGTAAGTGTCCGTCATGGTTTATGGATCACGATTGACGTGTCAATCATGATTGACAGAAAACAAAGGCATATTAAAATTTTAAGCACATATTTAGGAAGCTCTAGGCATGCACATCATGGTTATGTACTTAGTTTGGCAAAATGTTCACTTTTTTTGTCGGTCGCAATTGACAGAGGTCAATGCCTCGGGACCTGCACAGTCGAATTCTTTATCTACTAGAGCTGGTGCACCTGCTGGGGATGCTAATTTGTAAGAGAACAAAGATTACGACCACCACATGCTAGAGAGATGACTCTCCTCCCAACCAAATGCCTCTATATATAGCTCTCTCCAGGGGACTGCCTTCTTGGGCAGGTGGATACTAACCATCCAAGTGTCAGCCATGTAACTACATGTGCGCCAAGTGTCCCAGTTAACTCGAGTTAACTCAAGTGGATGCTTCTAGAAGGCTCTAGATCCCTTTGGGCAAAATACTCTCCCCATGTCTCCCATGGGGATTGAACCCAAGACCTCCTCCTTCACATCGTTGAGTCTTAACCACTAAGCTAAGTGGATCACTTGTTCACAAGAGCACAAGACCTCCTAGTAAGTCTAAACTCGAGATCTTTGGTCATACACACGGATGAACAAACGATGTCCGATTTCAGATCTGTCTGAACCGGCCAGACCCTTGGATTGTAGACTTACTTTATTACATTCTTCCCCCCTTGGAAAATATTTTCGTCCTCGAAAATAGAGCTATATACATACTGTAGGCAACCCCCGAGCCTCATGTTCTAAAACTGGATGAACATGGTCATGTTCTAGAACTGGAAGAACATGTCTCATCTCTGTGGTGGTGTCCCTGCCCAAATTATTCTAAACACTGTTTCATTTTGCACTTTGATGGACTGATCAAAGTACAAACTAGTGAAAGAATAATGCGGGTGGATCTAAACACATCCCTAGCCAATTCATAGTGTCTAGATGTGCGATCTAGGCACAAACTTGTGAATTGGATGGATTCAACTTACTAGTCCATTTCTAGGCATGACTGGTGCATGGACTTAGTAATGAAGGTGGGATTCTTATCCCTCGCAAGACTTTGAGAACTCTTGATTCACTTGAATTTGTTTTGAAGAACTTGAAGTTTGGTTGTCTCAAACATCTAACTTGGATGTTTATACAATGGTTTACTTTGATCCAACAGTTACTTGATTTTTCTACCCGACTAGAGGACTCCTTTGTCCTACTGAGTTGAAAAATCCGATATAAACTGTAAGAGAAAGTTACCATTTTCTTTGAGTCAACCATACTATAACTTGCCCAATACAAATCCATAATGAAATTTGTCCAATTTAGGACACTTTTCTCAAAGACCTTAACTGAAAGTTCTTGGGAATTGTCAATCTAATGAGCAATTCCTAACTTCTTTATTCTAGAGTTTACTGGACTCTAGGAAATCATTTACGCTATACCTTGAAGCAAACCCAAATGAAAAAGTCCACTTAGACTTATTATCTTTTGAAGATTGAAAAGGTTCTTGTACATAACATCTATCTAGCATGTTCAAGTTAGTTATTTAATTCTAACCGGCTAACCCTGGACTTTTGCAAAAGGAATCAGATACCATGTCTGAGCCTATTCCAAAAGATTTGGAAAGCGGAAAGAAATAACTAAAAACTATATACAACCAATTCAAACTTCGAACATACGTAAATGTTTTATGAGTCAAAGACTAGATGACTCAGGACTTCAACTTTTCAAAGATCTATTTCAACAGGGATTTGAAGCATTTTCTTTATCTTTAAGAGAAATAAGCTAGATTCTCAAAAAGATGCAAAGAAAATCAAAAACATCATCCAACCACAAGATACTAGTGTGGTAACCAACATCAGTGTGTCAACCCACTGAGGTTCTGTCGATGAGTTTGGTATTCAAATAATGCTTCATTTGAGACTAATTTCATGTCACATTCAGTCTTTTTGACTCCTAATAGTGAATGCAATTCTTGTGCATTTCTTTGAGTCTAAAAGAGTGAATTTTACCAAGTTACACTAGGAACTTGATACTTGACTTAGTCAATTGAATCTTTAGTTGAAAAGATCAACTCAAAGTCAAAGTCCAACTTCTTTCAGAAATTTATCAAATATTTCTGATCAATAACACTTAAGCTTGAAGTGTTCTAAGAAGATCTTGGAAGTTACTTACTTCATATCTTCAGTTTCCTTGATCTTGAAGTCATCTTGAAGTATCTTGAGATTCTTCTTGAATTTAAAGTTCTTCTTTGAAGTTTTAATTCCCTTGAAGATGAAACCTAACTTCAAGATCCAAACGAAGTCTAGAAGATAATCATCATCTCACGGTCTGATGTCCCATACCATCTTTCCTACATCAATTTGAGTATAAAATCTGGTGTCCCATACCACCTTATTTTATACTCACATTGACGTGTGAGTGAATTTTATCCTAAAGTCTACAACATCTCTTGATAGAGTACCTTACCTCTTCAATTCTTTTACAAGAATTTAGAAGTTTCAAGCATTACCTCTAACCAGATTTTTCTAGGTTTTGATTCCTTCGCATGATCACCTTACAATCATGTGCTTTGCCTTGGAAACTTGAAAACCTCTTGACAGAATATCAATTTTTTTTACTAGGGTTTTCAAATGAAAACCAATCAGAATTCGAAGTACTTGAATTTTCTCGAATTCAAGTTCAATTGGTTTTCCCTTGACCAATTTTGTAGCGACAAGAGCTTTTGACTTCTTGTCTTTAGATTCCTTTCTTTACTAATGCTTTAGGTACCTACCCCGGGGACTTTATTTAGGAATCTCTTTACTGCTTAAGTCTTAAGCATCCGCTCATGCTTTTTGGATTTGTACCAAAATCCCTTTAAGGATAGGCAAACATTAAGTTTTTACCTTCCATAGACTTAATTACCATCTTTACGGTTGCAGACTACATTCTTGGAATTTCTTTACTCTGTTCAGACTTGGAATAGCTTACTCTTTTTCACAGTTTTCCATCGAATAAATGGAACCTGAGTGAATAATTCCTAAAAGGAATTTTATTGCCAATACTTGGGAAATCTACAAAGTAGTTCCAATCGCACATTACTTGGACAATCATGGCCAAGATTGATCAAGTCTGGTTGATCTTGTGACTAAAATAAAGAATAAATCTTTATAGTTAAGATCTTCTAACTATCTAAAGCTTCTTTGCTTACCTGCAGGATTTTTAGAGATCTTTCTCAAGTCGAAGCATACACTTATGCCTCTCAGATTCCAAAGCTAAGAATCTTTGATATACCTTTAGATTATATCACAAATAGGACTTGAAATACCACTTCTAGTGGTTTGGGACGTCTAGGGAACTACGTATTGATTAAAGAGTATGAAGAATTTCATTCTCAATACTTGAAAGAATGCCATTCTTCAAAGACTTGAGATTCCTTATAGGGAATCAAATAACTTGAGCAAATGATTCATCTTGGAATCTTTTGCAATATTAAAAGAACATTTGAAAGAAATTCTTTCAAATAATATCCAAAAACATTATTGATTCAATTGTATTCATTTCCTGAGTATCAAACTAGAGACGAAATATCACATTTTGGATATGGTTTCCCATGCAACTATGAAAGTTTAAGTTGAACTTTCGTTTATGTGATATCGACTTCTATTCTTGATTTTGATACAAGACTCATTATTATTGGTCAATATTCAGATGTTACTAGAGTCCTTCAAACATATTTCACTAATCAAATTTATGTTTAAAGTCCAAGCATTGATGATTGATCCAATAGTAATGCAACTATGAACACAACTTTGAACTTTATAACTTGTTTAGGAGAAGTTCATGGATTGAAAATCCATTTCTTGGAACTTTCTATTCCTAAATGAAAAGTTCACACTTGCTTCAAGTCTTTAGGAACTTATATTATTTCCTAAATATTGATTAGCTAGTTGCATCATTTACCAGAGATGCAACTGTAGAACCTAACATCCTTTTATTGACGTCAAGGATCAATTGATGTTGAGGTTTAACCTTTGATTTCCATCACCCCTTGGGATGAAATCAAATGAAAATTTATAAAAGCTTGGTACCTTTATATCTTGGCAAAACATTTATATCCTAAAGAGGTTTTGCCTTCATCATTCCTTGGGCCTATCATATAATATGAATTTATATGTATTTTGGGAAGAGTTCATGAATCAATTAAGATCCTCTACTTGGAACATCTTCCTTCCCAAAACTAAATTCATCTTGAACATAGTAGGAGAATGATCTCACATGAAATAGAAGGCTTGACTATTTCATATCTCAATTCCAAAAAGTCACTTACCGAGGTTTCATCATGAGATATAAATCTTGAAACCACAAGAAACTTCTTTAAAACTTTCGAAATCTTCTAAATAGAAGAGTGCTCATGGAACTTTGGAAATATAGTTGATGTTCTCATCCAACCTTGGGATGCTTGAGAAGTTACATAAAATATATAACAAATCAACTAAAGCTTTATCCGCATGACTTTCTAAGTACATCCAGGACTTAGAGTCATCATACATCACAAAAGAGTTTGCAAGTAATTAAATTTCCTTGGTCATCAGGAAAATTTATTACTTAACTTTCTCTTAGTGCTTACTTATACCTAGCAAGACATCTAACATACTTAATTGTCATTAAGTATTTATCTTTGATAGCAGAGTATTGACTTGGGAAGAAATCGACTAATTACTTGAGTTGCAAACTAGAACTAGTATGTCTTTGCAACTAACTAGTCCTTGGTCTTCCCTAATGTCAAACTATGAGCTTTATAAAGTAAGCTAAATACTAAGAGAGTACATTCTCATATCTACTTGCAAACAGCATTCCATTCTACCATGCAAATGCATGTATCTACATGCAAAAGCATATACTCACATGCATATGCATGCATGTTCTTTGCATGCCCAAAAAATAATGCAACAATCATGCATGAGCTTGATGCATGATTTTTTTCTTGTACTAAGAATGTATATCATGCAATAAGAATGTATATCATGCAATCTTGATGCATGTATATCCTTTCCTTTGTCTAAATGCACTATGATAAAAAAATACCCTTGAGGTGCAATAGAAAACTTACTCAATGGAAAGGAAATCTGTATTTAAACTACCAATATACATTCTTTGATGCACAAGGATCTTTTTGAAATCAAGTCTTTCCTTAATGCAAACTAATGCTTGAAATAAGAAATTGATTGTTTTCATTATCCTAATCTAGACTTAATGGATTGAAATCTTAGCTATTTCAATGTGCATCTAGGATTAAGTGTAGAATAATGAAAACAAGATAAATCAAGCATTAAGATCAAGCAAAAACTGGAAAATACTTAGCTTTGATCAAAGCTTCGTCCATCCCTTGATCCTTTGGAAGAGTGATTCATCCTCTTGATCCTTGCCAATAGCTATTCACCATTCTTGAAGCTTCCTCATCAAGAAATAGTTCCGTATGATTTGGTCCGTCAAGGTCGACGAAGTTAGGCCTCCGGATCTTCACTCCACAGCTCCACTTCTATCAGACTTTGCTCAAAACTTTAACTTTCTTTGGTGCTTGCTTCTTTGGCTAAGGAAAAGTGCTCCCAAAACTTAATAGATCTCGGGTCAAACACCGAATAGAGTGATCTATAGGAATTGTGCCTCGGGTTGCAACAGTCATGGGCCAATCTTCAGTGGCCACTGGAAACTTTGATACCAATGTAAGAGAACAAAGATTACGACCACCACATGCTAGAGAGATGACTCTCCTCCCAACCAAATGCCTCTATATATAGCTCTCTCTAGGGGACTGCCTTCTTGGGCAGGTGGATACTAACCATCCAAGTGTCAGCCATGTAACTACATGTGCGCCAAGTGTCCCAGTTAACTCGAGTTAACTCAAGTGGATGCTTCTAGAAGGCTCTAGATCCCTTTGGGCAAAATACTCTCCCCATGTCTCCCATGGGGATTGAACCCAAGACCTCCTCCTTCACATCCTTGAGTCTTAACCACTAAGCTAAGTGGATCACTTGTTCACAAGAGCACAACACCTCCTAGTAAGTCTAAACTCGAGATCTTTGGTCATACACACGGATGACCAAACAGTGTCCGATTTCAGATCTGTCTGAACCGGCCAGACCCTTGGATTGTACACTTACTTTATTACATAATTCCTGTAGAAAATCTCAAAAAAACACAAAAAAGCACAAGCATGCAAATGCTCTCTCCCTCTCTCTCACAAGTGAAATGAGGGAAATGGTATGGGTATGGTGATAAGACCAATAAACTGAAATTTTTGCAATGATGGAGATGGAGGTGGAAGATGGTGATGATGATGGTGATGGTGATGAAAATATAAGAAAATAAAAGGAAATAGATGAAAGGGAAGAAAATACCTATGACTCCAATGCCTCAACTCTACATCTTACCATCACACGCTCGTCTTTAAAGCTCGATCCCCAGCAACGATGCCAAAATTTGGTGTAGCTCAGTGATGAGTAGCACCTCCTTTAACGTCAATGCAGAAAGACATGAGGATGGTATGAAAACTCTGAACAAGTGATGGCACAAGTGTGTGTGAGTGAGAAGCACACTAACATGCAGACACATACACACACACATGCACACACGACAAGAACAAAGAGAGAGACAATGGAATTCTTTTAGATTACTCAAAAGTGCTCTTACAAGTTCAATTCTACAACAAGCTAACCTCAGAAATGAGCTCTATATCTTTTGACTAGCTTTGGCCTTGTCTAGACCTAGTGTCCAGCCTACTTAAAAATTAGGTTCTAGTGCTTATTTGAGGGCTCAAATGGAGTCTAAAAAATATGAAAATTGATAGATAGGTACTTCTAATGCTCCTCAAGCTCAAGGAATCCTTGGCTTGCAAAAAATGCAGTTGAAACTATCCAAAAATGATATTTACAATGTTAATGTAGTGATGAAAATCACTTTCAGATGAGGTTTGGTTGGACAATTTGGATGGCCTATTTGCCAGATCTTTATTGACTACTGTTGGTGCAATTCAAGCCTTCACAATTTGGCTTGGATTACTTCATGAAGACATCATTTGAAGGAAGGATCATAGGAACTTATGCTTATAAGTTCTTACCATTTTAACCTTTGTAAAAGTCTAAAAGACTTGGCATTTCTTATGTACACACCTACTTGATTAGAGTCGTGGAAAAAAGTAGTTGATTGATTGAGAGAATATCTCATTACCTTTTAGGTGAAAGATTCTAGGAGTTTGAATTTGAATTCAAACTCAAATTTTTCAACTCAACTCTATAAAAGATGCAAGTCAAAAGTCGTGGGTAGCTTAGCTCATTCTAGCTCACTTCCCGAGGCAACTATCATTGTATCTGAGTGTGTATGAGTGCTACATCTTAGCACACACCTCATTACCTCATCTAGCTATGGTTATCATGCTAATGAGATTGTACAATTATGTCAATTAATAGATATAATCACATTCATCAACTCTGTGTTCTCTGAGTGTACTACTCTGTTGGCAGTATACGGGAAGAAGCAAGTACGGACACACATGCAGATCTAGCACTAAGGCAACCCTTCATTTTTTTTTAAACCCTTACATCATTTTTAAGTGATTCTCATCACTAAAAACCCTTGTAAATATCATTTCACCTTTTTGTAGCTCCATTTTTTACAAGCCGAGGAGTCCTCGAGCTTGGGGAGCCTTAGAAGTAGTTGCCTACCAATTTTCATAATTTTTAGATCTCGTTTGAGCCCTCAAATAAGCCCTGGAACCTAATTTTTAACTAGGCCGGACACTAGGTCTGGACAGGGCCAAAGCTAGTCAAAAACTATAAATAGAGCTAGAGAGCTCATTTTTGGGGCTAGCTTCTTGTAGTTTGAGCTTGTATGAGAACTTTCTCGCAATAGAAGTGACTCCATTGTCTTACTCTCTTTGTTCTTGCCGTGTGTGCGCGTGTGCGTGTATGTGTGTGCATGCTTGTGTGCTTCTCACTCACGCACTTGTGCTTCCACTTGCTCGTGGTCTTCATACCATCCTCACGTCTTCCCGGATTGACATTAAAGGAGGTGCTACTCATCACTGAGCTACACCAAATTTTGGCGCCGTTGTCGGGGATCGAGCTTTGAGGACGAGCGTGTGATGGTAAGACGTAGAGAGGACGCGTTGGAATGGTAAGTAGTAGGTAAATTTCTGATTTTTTTTCCATCTCCATCTTCATCTTCACCTCATTCTCCATTTCCACCTCCACCTCCTTCTCCACTACATATTCCCTCTTCCCTATCATTCCCTCATTTGTTGTGTGCGAGTTTGAGAGAGAGCGAGTGTGTGTGCTTGTCTTTGTGTGTTTTTTGCATGTTTCTTGCAGGTGGCAGCTCCATCATCATCTCCAGCAAGCTCAGCAAGTACAGAAATTGTCTGCACAGTCCCCGAGGCGTTGAGCTCCAGCTATCGCGACACTCCGAAAATTTCACCCAATCACGATTCTGAGTGCACCACGACACTGCGCAGGCCTAGAGCTCCCAGGAACACTAGATAGAACAGAAAAATTCACCATATCCCGAGCTATCGCGACACCTCGAGGTATCGCGACACCTCACGACCTATCGCGACACCCCGACCTATCGCGACACCTCACGACCTATCGCGACACCCCGACCTATCGCGACACCTCACGAGCTATCGCGACACCCCGACCTATCGCGACACCTCACAACCTATCGCGACACCCCGACCTATCGCGACACCTCACGACCTATCGCGACACCTCACGAGCTATCGCGACACTTCGACCCGAGCTATCGCGACACCCCGACCTATCGCGACACCTCGCGACCTATCGCGACACCCCGACCTATCGCGACACCTCACGACCTATCGCGACACCCCGACCTATCGCAACACCTCACGACCTATCGCGAAACCCCGACCTATCGCGACACTTCCCACCTATCGCGACACCTCGACCCGACCTATCGCGATACACGGCCTTTAACGCATGAAAATTTAGGGTTAATTCTGAGTAGTTTTTGTAAGAATCATACTCGGAGTTTTAGATCATGCATTTTTTAAGTTGACCCGAAGGTGGAACTAAGTGGTTCTCAGATTCAGGGGGTACAGTGAACTACTCCAAGGGGACTAAAATTATTGAAGTGTGTCTTTCAATTACTTGTGGCAATAGAGCTATACTAACGGGTGAGCTTTTGCAGGAACTTTGTGTGCGCTCAAGGCAATCCAAAGCAAGCTAGCAAGGGTGAGTACCAAGCTTGGGAGAAGGCTTCCTGGGCTTGTGTAGCAGTCTGGTCAACCATCTAATTGAGGTTGGAAGATCTCTCAACCCTCCTTTGTCAATTCCTAGCCTAGGCTAAGTACGACTTAGGTGTGGTAATTAATTAGGGTAACGCCAGGCACGAATCAAGTCCAAGAATATTAATCAACCAAGTGCACGAAGTAAATAGGTCTTAAGGGCGAAAACCCTAAGGGACAAAAGGTAAACGGAAATCGATCACTTATCAAGTGCGGTAATTCACTTAAGTACTCCTGACGACGCAATTTCAGACAAGACCATAAACATAATATTCAATTAAAAAAGGACAAAGTGATTGGTGCAAAATCAACCTGCGACGAGAGTGTGCTTGGGTTCCAGGGGGTAAATAAATCAGGCATATGAACCTTAGATCAGGCAGACACTTAGGCCGAGACAAACAAAGCCTCAGATCTTCTGAAGCTAGTGTCAATCACACTGCCAGGTCTTGGGCCCAACAGTTGAGTGATTATCCCTACATTCCCAGATCAGAAACAAGTGATTCTGAGATGTCCTATCACATGGAGAGACCAGTAGGTAGTTCAGGGTTGGCTTATCTAGAAAAGCCAGAGGGACCTTACAAGACTCAATTGGAATATATCAGGACGAATCGTCTAGGTGCTCGCATCTACGAAGACGGACTGAGAAGATCGGTGGTCCAGATCAAGAACCCCGATCAACCCCATGGATTAGACCACCCGGTAGTCAAGTTTGAGAATGGAGCATACCTAGATAAAGAGGGGACTATATATGTAGTCACCACTCTTCCTAATAGAACTGATGAGTTTGGAAATGTGATTGCGGAGACCGACATGGGTGATATAGAGCAAGGGAACTTAGAGAGAGAGCCAAGAACCCCCCGTGGTAAATCTGTCTTGACCAGAATCATGACTCCAGAGTGGATTCCACAGGACAATAAAAGCATAGACCTGCTTTTAAACCGAGAAACCGATGAGGTTTTTTGGAGATACAAATCTGCTCAACCTCAGGAAGTGAGTGCCCTCACAATCTATGAGTTTAAAGACCCTGATAGCCCAGGCCAAGTAACCTACCTAGACAATGCATCAGAGAGAATCTTCGTGGTCACTGAGCATGGCAGGCATGCCTACACTTGGAAGGGTGAATTTGTTTTTCCCCAACCAAGGTCTAATGTGTCCTTTGGTCACCAAGGAGCTGGGACCTCCCAAGCTCATGGGGCTCAGAGAGATAGAAGTAGAGACAAACCTGAGGTAAGTTTTGCCAACTCCCTGGGAAGAGAAAGGACGGGAATAGAAAGGAATAGAGTGGAACCTGAGAGGCATAGAACCCCATGGAATCAAAGGAATATTGACGATTTTCCTTTGCCAAGACCCAGAGAACACACTAGGACCCTGCGACCAACTCAACTGGTGAAGTCCATGAAGAATTATTTCGATGGCACGGGAGACCCTTATGACCATGTGGCAGAATTTCGGCAGGTATTGAAAGCTGAACAGGTAGAGGACCTATTCACACAATATAATGCTTTTGGTCTAACCCTTAGGAACACTGCCCTTACGTGGTTTCAACCACTAAATGAGAGGCATTTCAGAAACATAGACCAGCTCTTAGAGGCATTTATTGTTGAGTTTTCTAAGAGTGGAATCCGGCATAACACCTCCTCACTAATTCATAGCTTCAAACAAACACCTCAAGAGACGGTCAGACTAGCTGGAAGAAGATTTAGACAGTACCTGGAGAGATGCCCGATGCCGAAGTTACCCACCCCAGCCAAACAAGTGGCCTTGTTCCTAGATGGATTGTTGAGCACTAAGCTCAGGTCATATGTGTACCTGAAGGACCCCAGAACGATAGAGGAGTGCGTGCGCATGTGCATAGACATTGAGGACAATCTAGGTGAGGAATTAGAACTATCAAAAATCTATAAGGATTCTGATAGCTCTAGTAACATGACATCTGGTCAATCCACATCCATCGAGGAACTTGCAGAGAAGGTAGCCCAAAAACTAGGTGTCTCTAGCAAGCAAATTCCGAGATTTGCCCCAGTTAAGCGGTGCTACAATTGTGAGTGACCATATGGCAAGTGTATGTCCCATTATGGCCCAACCCCAGGCGAATCCTAGTAGCCAGTACTGCACCATAGAGCGCAGGTACACCAACCACACTGCACAAGACTGCCCATATAACAAACAAACTGTTAGGCAAAATTACCCTCAGCCATACCCACAACATGGTAGATACCAGAATCAGTACCCATCACAACAATATAACAGACCACAGCAAACTTATCAGCCACCTTATCAAGGGCAGCAGAGACCTCAACCAGTCCTAGTACAGCAACCCCCTGCTCCCACCAATGTGATCCCAGTGAAATATGCATCTACTGAAGAAAATCCGAATAGAGCCATAGTCCCAGTCACCCCATTGCTATCAGACAGTGATCCAAGTGACCATAGTTTTGACTCCACACATATGGATAGCCCACAGGCTTACTACATGCAGTCACCCGAGCATAACGAGTCATACTATTATGAGGACCCAAGTGAAAATAGTGGGGAACCTGAGTATTCTAATGTCATGTACACAAACCCCAACTCTAGACCTCAACCTAGGCAGGTACGACCCCCATTTCCTAGAGGACCATGCTTCAGATGTCAGGGAGATCACCTTATACGTGATTGTCCACTACCTGCCCCGACACAACCTCAACCAGTAACCATTCAGGGTTTCTGTCAAGACTGCGGGAAAGAACATCTCCTACGAGATTGCCCAAAGAACCCTAATAACATGCCTAAAATCACTCCTATCAATGTTGTTGGGTTAGTTGTAGACTCCACAGGGAGTGTGTCTTCCACTGCACCTGTGCAGGTGATCACAAGAGCCCAGGCACTTCAACAACACCAAGGTGTTGTTCAGGAAAAGAGCCCCGAGGTGAGTGAAACAGAGAGCATAACCAAAAAGAGGACTAGAGCCTGGAAGGATAGTCGTGAAAGAATGAAGAGGCAATGGGCAAAAAAGATAAACGAACTTGAAGAAAGCTTGAGAGAAACCAAGGCAAAAATCATAGAGATCACATCTCAACCGCACTCCCACACACTTCCACCACTACCATCCCCATCACCCTCCATTCGTCCACCCTCTAATACACCCTACGTAACCCACCCACCACCCCGAGTAGGATCAGTATTAGCTGACCCCACTCCTGAAGGCTTGGACATGATGTTCAAGGCCTACCAGGCTCGACTTCAAGAAGGGCCAACAGCTGCAAACCTAGACAAGAGTTACCCTAGAGCAGATTTAGAGATTGAACGGATGAAAATGTGCATGAAAATGGTAGAACAAGCTCAAGCTATACTTGAGACTAGTCAAAAGTTCAATCAGACAAACTCTGTCAAGCCGGATTTGCATTTCCAAGGCTTACTAGAAAGATTAGAGCAGTTGGTAAACAAATCACAAGTTTCTTTACCTCCACAGGCTCAACCAGTTGTTGAAAGAGGAAGCTCACCACCAAAGGGAGCTTATGTTCCTAATTCCACGGATGCTGGAATACCTCCTTCAATTCAACAGTACTCTCAAGAGTTCTTGCGGGAAATACAAGAAGAGAAGTGGGCCAAGGAGAAGGGTGATTCCCCTCCTATTCCTGAGGTTGATGACCTTCGTGATCAATTTTCCCAAGACATTCCGTCTATCTATGGAGATCAAACAGAGCAACAAGAGGATGAGAGATTAGATTTTGAATCTAATTCTTTACAGGAGTTGCCTCATTTCACAGGCCCATGGGAATCTGAATCTCTCCAGATCAGAGCCCCCACAATATTGGTAAGAAATGAAGACTCAGTGATTCCAAGAAACACTGATGTTGTGAAGAACACTAAGGTTCAATGTCATCTCACTATAGAGGAGCTGCTCAAGGCAAAACCAGAGCTCTGGAATCATGTGAAGGATCAGGTTCCAGAACTTGAATCCAATACACCAAAAGTAGGCTCTAAGCAAAAAGTACCAGAGATACCTCTCGACAAGATAGGAGATATGAGCGAAGGTGAAGAAGGTAACACTTATCTTCCGATCACCTATCAAGGTTACACAACCAAAGCAATTGTGGATTCGGGTGCTGGTGTTGCTATTGCGACCACCTCCTTGTGGAAGCGATGGGGCAAACCCACCTTAAGACCAACGAGAATGAAACTTCAAATGGCAGATGGTCATTTTGAAAGACCTCTCGGATTGCTTGAAGGGATAACTCTAACCACTTGTGGTGTAGAGTTTGAACATACATTTGCTATATGTGACTTTGAGAAGAATAATGTTTACGAGATGATCCTAGGAAGACCCTTCCTATGACAATTGCAAATAGTACAGGATTGGGGAACCAACTCCTTGTATTTACAGCACTTAGGGGTCACCACCAAGGTCAATCTGAAGGATTACACCTTCAGAGATGTACCACCCCTACAGTGGAATCCTATCCACAAAGTGAAAGAAGATTCTATCTCCGTGCATTCTGGAAGTTCACCTGAACCATCATGGCTGCATGAAGATACTCACTTGTGGATGTGCAAGGTCGCGAAGGAAGAGGAAAAGCGCCTAAAAGCGAGAGAAGAAGGAACTCCCCCAGGAGATAGACCAATAAAAGACCCAGCCTATACACCGATGATATTTCCAGATGAGGAATTTGAGCCTCATGGTTGGGCAGAAATCTTAGCTACCATGGACATTGCAGTCAATGAAGAACAATGGACACCTCATTGTGATGAGGAGGGTTATGATATTTCAGTGTTCATGTGTCAGCCCTTGTTGGAAGAGTGTGATCCTAGTGAGTTCATAGAAGAAGAAGAGAATGACGATGATCTAGAATCCATTGTGATGGATACATACTTCGACTCAGAGGAACACTACTTAGAAGACCTAGGAGTGTTAACCCAAAAAGAAGAAGAACCCCTTGCGAGTATTAAAACGATAAATTCAAATAAAGGAAGTGAAGGAGGTCAAAAGAAAAAGAAAAGGAAGGCAGTGAAACAAGAAGAGGAAGAATCATTGTTCGAAGTACCAGAAAATTTCAAGAAATACGAAGTGGAAGACCGGAAGATTTTGGTACGAATGCCTAAGAGAGAGGCCATTATAGGAGAAGCATATGACAATAAAGAAAAGACCAAAAAAATTGTAGTGACCATTGAAGGGAACGAAGAGCGATGTACGTACATAGGAGACGACCTAAGTGCAGAAGAAGAAGCAGAGCTTGTAGCTCTATTAAGGGAATATAGGGATGTGTTCGCATGGCACTATAGAGACTTGAAAGGAGTAGATCCAGAGATTTGCTCTCATACGATTCTGATGACCGCTGATGCCAAGCCCACCAAACAAAAGCCCTACACATATAATGACAATTATGCAGCCAAAATAAAAGAGGAAATTGACAGGCTGATTGAAGCCGGATTCATCTATGAGATTGAGCACACTGAATGGGTGTCCCCCATTGTAGTGGTGCCCAAGAAGAATGGGAAATTGCGAGTGTGCATTAACCTTAAAAAAGTCAATGCCGCTACGATCCGAGATAGTTATCCACTTCCAATCACCGAACATCTATTGGAGCGTGTTGCAGGCAAGGAAGTTTACAGCTTCCTTGATGGATTTTCAGGTTACAACCAAGTAGCCATTGCCCCCGAAGATCAACACAAAACGGCCTTTGCCACAGAATGGGGAATCTTTGCATTTCGTGTGATGCCATTTGGGCTCACCAATGCACCTGCAACATTCCAAAGACTCATGTGTCATGTCTTCAAAGAGTTCTTGCGAAAGAGCTTAGAAGTATATGTGGATGATTTGTGCGCTCATTCCCAAGAGAGAAGTTACCACATCCCAAAGCTCAGGCAAATCTTCAACAAGTGTAGAGATTATCGAGTGTGTCTGAACCCCGAGAAGTGTGTGTTCATGGTACGACAAGGTAAGATCTTAGGT
Source organism: Ceratopteris richardii (assembly GCA_020310875.1). Classification (NCBI taxonomy): domain Eukaryota; kingdom Viridiplantae; phylum Streptophyta; class Polypodiopsida; order Polypodiales; family Pteridaceae; genus Ceratopteris; species Ceratopteris richardii. The sequence continues at coordinate 95,997,588 of CM035427.1, read as the reverse complement.
CACATTGTTTCTAAGAATGGAATTTCAACAGATGAAGACAAGGTAAGAGCGATAGCAGATCTACCAAGACCAAGGAATGTTAAAGAGGTACAAGCCTTTATGGGCCATTGTGGATATTACCGTAGGTTTATCCACATGTATGCCATCATAGCTAAACCTCTTTATGGGTTAACAAATTTTGAGTGGAGTGAGGAATGCGAGACTTCCTTCAACGAGCTGAAGAGACGTTTGTGCACGGCACCAATATTGACTACTCCGGATTGGAGCAAACCCTTTCATGTCCATGTAGATGCCTCAAATCATGCAATAGGATGTGTGCTAGCACAACCCACAGGTGAAGGAAACCTAGATTTGCCGATAGCATATGCTAGTAGGCAATTAAATGCAGCTGAACGAAATTATACCACAACGGAAAGAGAAGGCTTAGGTATGGTATATGTTGTGAAGAAGTTTAGACACTATCTATTGGCCAATAAATTCAAGTTTTTCACTGATCATCAAGCTTTACTATATTTGGTCAACAAACCTTGCAATACAGGCCGCTTAGTAAGATGGTTCCTCTTACTAATGGAATACGACTTTGAAGTTGTTGTCAGGAAGGGTAGAACCCATCTTAGGGCAGACCATCTTTCTCGCATCACTTCCGGAGAGCCACCGCAAGGAGTGTCTGATGAATTGCCCGATGCTTATCTGTTCAATTTAGAAGTTGTTCCTAAATGGGCAAGTAAGTTGGTACCAGTCCTAACCTTCGGGCCTGCAAATAAGAATGTGAAAACAAGCAAAGAGGAAATTGTAAAATCACTAAAGTATCAAATATTGGCCGGAAGTATGTACAAGCAAGATACTGAGGGCGTATTAGCTTGTTGTGTCGAGGACGATGAACATACTAGTTGGTTGCAACAAGCCCATGAGGGATTGCTAGGGAATCACTACTCTAAACAACGAACATTGCAGAATCTAAAACGTTTAGGAGTGTATTGGCCTAGCATGGACAAAGAAATACAAGAGTGGATTCACAATTGTTCAGTGTGCCAGAAGAGAACCCCAGTGGAACATGCCACTCTTTATCACGTGTCATTAATCCCAGATTGGAGTGCTCCATTGGTCGAGTTCATGAGATTGGGAACATTACCCAATCAGGCTAGTCTTGCACGAAAACGGAGCATGGAGCAAGAGGCTCAAGACTATGCCTTAGTAGGAGACAACCTATATCGAAGAGGCAAGGATGGTTACCTAAGACTGTGCATTCATGAATCAGACTATTTGAAAGTCTTAGAAGCGGCACACAGCGGTACTGCAGGTGGACACTTTGGGCCTGACAGGGTAATTAAGACCATTCTATTTTCAGGACTTTGGTGGCCCACTCTTCATATGGATGCACATACTTATGTGAAGAGTTGTGACACATGCCAACGTGCCCAATATCCGATAAGAAAAGATGAAATGCCTTTAAGGCCAATGATGGGAGGACGTGCATTTTCAAAGTGGGGTATAGACTTTGTAGGTCCCATCAACCCCCCAGCTAGAAACTCCCATGCAGAATACATTATTGTAGCCACAGATTACCTTACCTGCCTCACACTCAACCCAAGTCACACAACCCTCATTCTGGACAAACCTTGTAAATATACTCCAACAGGTGGATACTTATAATAAAAAGTCCTTTTCCCAACCCCACTCCCCCACATTCACTGCCACCACTATCACACCACCCACCATTCCTGTATTCACAGTGCACGAATCACACACTCTCACGTCTGATCCCATGGACATCTCACCATCCACAGGATCACCCACCACCACTGTTATCCCAACATCACCACATATCATTTCACTCACGTCGCCATTTCCAAGCATTGTAGGCACAACATCCACTTTTCCCATTTCCACTTCCCAACCCCCTGCATCTTCCATCCTTACCCCTGCATCCACCTCATTTAGTCTTGCACTCGACACCATGCTCGAAGCTGCCACTCAGCTTAAGCAGGAATATAAATTATTGGAAGAAAATAACAAAGAGCTTTGCACCCTCTCGGCAACACTCCAAGAGCATGTCAATGCTTTGGAGTCCAGTCATACGAAGTCACAAAGCGAAATATCCGCCCTCGAACATGCAAATGCGCAACTGGAAGCGAGGCATATGGAAGCGAGCAAAGCCATGGAGGAACAGCTGCGAGATCAAATGGGCCGCAATGCAAGGCTTCAACGAAACATGGCCTTGCTACGACGACATCTTGCAGCAGCTCAAGAAGAGAACAGACGGCTTCAACAACAAAACCAAGAGAACCTCGAGGCTGCCATGGAGAACACCCCGGGAGCACCCATAGACCCGGCTAAATTTCAAGCTGTTCCCTCAGAAAGCATACAACAGATCTTGGAAACTTATGCCAATCTTTTAGAAGCACATGATCAGCTTGCCGACCAACTGAAGGACCTACAGAGATCTCAAGAGTCTACACCACACCAACGAGAACCTAAAGAGATGACCGACGCTGCCACTTCACCTGAACCTGAACATTCAACGACCGATGACGTACTGGAGTTACGGCAACAGATTGCAGAATTAAAATTGAAGTTGATGCAGTACGAGCGACCTCCTTCCCCACCAGAGCAACCGTTAGAAGAAGAAGCAGTTATTATTCCAGTGGTGGAAGCATTCGACGACACCTATGAGGCTCAACCATTTCCAGGCGGACGCATCACAGAAGAAGGTCAAGATACCTATGAGGAACCCCCATCAGCATGGATGAAACAGGTAGAGGAAATGGGGAAAACTCATCAGGAGCGGATATCCACTCAGATGCTGGCAATGAAGGCCATTGAGGACACCATCCTTCACTCAGAGTACTTCAGGCACATTGCCTCTAGACGCCTTATCACTAGCTCAGAATTACAATACAAGCCCTATTTTGTATTGTTGGCCGACTACAACGCAGAAATCAAAAGAGTCACCAACAAGTGCCCAATATTTGCCACACAGTTCGAACCAGAAGATATACCAGAAGCAGCACGAAAAGGGGCCATATTCCAACCCACTTGGAGGCAGAAGTTACTCGAAACTTACCCAGAAATGCTTAGAACATGGGATCACGCCCCCCATGCATTTGAAGTACAATCCGTGTTTTGGGCCAGTGCAAAGACGAAGATCATGGAAAGCTTTTGCAATCAAGGTTCAGAACAACGCGAACTGTAAAGAATGGCTCAATTACCCCGCCATCGCTCCCCCAACCGGTACTCCCACGGTGTCATACATGATGGCAACCATCAGACATTGGATACCACGTCTCCACCCCATGCCAGATGTCGCTGCCCAGATGATGCTCAAGATCTTCGATATGATGCAGGTCGTACTCAAAACTTTTCGCAATGTATGCCGTATTCAACCTCCTATTCCCGGGTTTATTAATGGTAACTACGACCTGCTATATGATATGAGCACAACCCCGAGCATACGAGTGGCTTACGCATGGCATGCACGCATAAGATATCTCCCTGCCTGCTACAAGCAAACATTCGACGATATGTTCACCACGGGGTTTTGGGAAGCACATTCAGAGGTATTCGCGCCACGACCTACGCATTTACTCCATCTCTTTGCATGCGAGCAAACAATGCATTCCGATCTTTACACGATGCCACAACCTGACATGCCTGGTACAGTTGATTGGGAGGCTTTGCAACGAGACCTGATCAGAGGTTTAAGAATCAAAGAACAAGAATTGGCAACCGACCTCCTGCAGAAGTACATTGATCAAACTGTGGAACAGAGGTCTGTCAGAGGCGACAGACCCTAGGGGGGGGAGAGTGTTGGCAGTATACGGGAAGAAGCAAGTACGGACACACATGCAGATGTAGCACTAAGGCAACCCTTCATTTTTTTTTAAACCCTTACATCATTTTTAAGTGATTCTCATCACTAAAAACCCTTGTAAATATCATTTCACCTTTTTGTAGCTCCATTTTGTACAAGCCGAGGAGTCCTCGAGCTTGGGGAGCCTTAGAAGTAGTTCCCTGCCAATTTTCATAATTTTTAGATCTCGTTTGAGCCCTCAAATAAGCCCTGGAACCTAATTTTTAACTAGGCCGGACACTAGGTCTGGACAGGGCCAAAGCTAGTCAAAAACTATAAATAGAGCTAGAGAGCTCATTTTTGGGGCTAGCTTCTTGTAGTTTGAGCTTGTATGAGAACTTTCTCGCAATAGAAGTGACTCCATTGTCTTACTCTCTTTGTTCTTGCCGTGTGTGCGCGTGTGCGTGTATGTGTGTGCATGCTTGTGTGCTTCTCACTCACGCACTTGTGCTTCCACTTGCTCGTGGTCTTCATACCATCCTCACGTCTTCCCGGATTGACATTAAAGGAGGTGCTACTCATCACTGAGCTACATACTCCAATTCTGTCAACTTCAAAGAGGCATATCTCAGTGCCTACTTCACCAGATCAAGTGATTCAAAGCTTTTTGGATCCAGCTCGAAGCATACTACAAGCATACAAAGTTGGAAGCAATTTGGTTCAGCCAATCTCGAGAAATTGCTATCGAAGTGCTCACTGGTATTTGTCTGCATACTTCCTAAAAAGTCGGGGATGTTCATAAATTTGCTAAAGTGATTTCTCCTAGTATAGTTTATCATTTTGAATGATTCCACTTGCAAATGGTAGCTTACTAAGCTAATAGAATACCTCCAGAAGGAATTTTGCCAATTGTAAGTGTACTAGTCATACTGAGTGAAAGACTGAGCAAGTATCAAGACCAAAATAGAAAGTTTTCTAATTTTGTGATTCACAAACTCATCTGTTTTGATCAAGTCATTACTCAAACCATTTCCAAAGTACATATAGCATTTCTTGGTATCATTTGGAAGCTAAAGGAGTCTACTAATCATATCTGGAGTCACTGAGGGCTGGTGCAAAGCAGGATTAGTAGCACCTACTTAATCTTCTGGAGGATCCATCCATCTTTCCCAAAAGTGGTATCACAGCAAATAAGGTAACATGGGAGATGGTTTTCCTTCATTCATTGATAAATTGGACAAGAACAATTATCAGGCTTGGTCTCTGAGGATGAAGACATATCTACAAGGAAGAAGTCTATTTGGATTCATATCAGGAGATGAGGAATTGCCCTCATTCAAAGCAAGAGGTCTACCCACTAAGGAAGAACAAGAAAGGCTTAATACATGGTGTGCAAAAGATGCATTGGCAAGGTCTTATCTTCTTAACTCTATATCTGATTTCCTTTTACCTCACATAAGGAATTGTAAGACTTCCCAAGAAACTTGGGAAACCTTGTCATCATATTTTTCATCTAATACAAGGGCCAGGAAGAATCAATTGTGGATTGAATTCACAACCCTTAGGAAGCAACCAAAGCAATCAGTCTCAGAATTTGTGACCAAGATCAAGGATGTGGCAGACCAATTAGCAAGCATAGGAGAGGAGATTGAAGAGGAACAAATAGTAAGGCAAGTAACCAATGGACTAAAGGTAGATGATAAGTGGGAAAGCTTCACCACTGCAATGGATCTCTACATGGACTTGCATACCCCAGATCTCACAACTCTGATGGGCCAACTATTCACACATGAAGAAAAGTTCACAAAGGTTGGAGATACATCTAAAGGTAACACTCCTTGTGCCCTATATACTGATAAAAAGATTAAAGACAAAGATAAAGGTAAAAAGCAAGAGGATGAAGGTTCTACCTCCCAAGCCAACTATGCAGGGAGAGGTAGATCTTCAAGAGGCAGGGGCAGAGGAAGTAAGCAAGGTAGGGGGAGACCCTACAATTCATCACCATGCAACATTTGTGGACTGTCTAATCACACCACAGATGAGTGCTACAGAAACTACAAAAATCAGAGAGGAAGAGGCTATCAAAGAGGTGGATACTCTCAAGGCAGAGGAAGGTTCAACCAACACCAAGGCGACAATGGCTACAACAATAACTACAACAACAATAACAACAACAACCATAATGGTAACTACCAAGGAGGATTCAGAAATAGGAAAGACTACAACTACACAGAGGAGCAAGATGACTCCCTATTGATCATGAATATGACTTCCAAGTCAGGTACCAATGATGATCATTTGTTTTATATTGATTCAGGGTGTTCTAATCATGTAGCTGGCAATGTGGCACTACTCTCTGATCTTGAGGAACCCAAGGGCAAACATCAAGTACAGACAGGTGATGATACTAAGCATTCTGTAGTAAAGATTGGAAATGTAAAAACTTGTGATGGTAACCAGAACCTATTGAGCAGGGTACTTTATGTACCAACCATTACCAAAAACTTAATGAGTGTTGGTCAGATTGTGGAGAAAGGTTTGTAGGTCAGGTTCAATCAACATGGAGCATATGTGGAGGACCCAAGACATGGATTCAAAAGGGTAGCCAAGGGAGAAAAATCAGGTAGATTATTTACTTTTGAGCTAGAAGACACCAAAAACATTGCTTTATACAATTACAAGGATCAAACACTTTCAGAATTAGAAATATGGCACAAGAGGTTAGGTCACATAGGTGAAAGGACCTTAAAGCAAATGTGCAGGGATCAATGTGTGCTTGGGATACCTAATGTATCCAAGCAACACATGATTTACAAGTGTGGTGCTTGTCAGTTTGGCAAGTCTCACAGGTTGCCCTACTCAAGGAAAGGTTTTATGCATGAAGACTACCTAGACTTGGTGCACACAGATGTTTGGGGACCTAGCAAGGATCCCTCCATTTCAGGATCAAGGTACTATGTGTCTTTCATTGATGATTATAGCAGATGGACTATGTTATACTTTATGAAGCACAAGGATGAAGTGTTTAATTGTTTCAAAAGATATCTTGCACTAGTTGAAAATCAAACAGGAAGGAACTTGAAGAAGCTAAGGTCAGATGGAGGAGGTGAATACTTCTCCAATGAGTTTGAGGATTTCCTGCAGGAAAGAGGCATCAAAAGGGAGATAACCACAAGGTACTCACATGAACAAAATGGGGTAGCTGAAAGAAGGAATAGGCTTATTGTTGAAACAGCTAGGTCTATGCTTAATGAAAAGAAGTTGCCAAATTATCTTTGGGCAGAGAGTGTATCTACTGCCACCTATCTCATAAACAGGTTGCCATCAAAGTCACTTGATGGAATGACACCCTATGAAGCTTGGCATGCTAAGAGACCATCATTGGATCATTGCAAAATCTTTGGTTGTGTAGCATATGTGCATATTCCCTCACAGGTAAGGGGAAAGCTAGACCCTAAAGCAGAAAAATGTATTTTCATTGGTTATGACTTGAATAAAAAAGGTTACAGATTCTACAACCTGTAGAGGAGGTACTGGGGTATCCGCTTTTAACAAAGGTAGATAATGAAGATTAAACACGTCCAGTACGTCACCTACTCAAGGGGGGTTCTCTTTAGGGAAGTATACCCTTTAACATTTTTGTGAGCAGGTCGACAACAAGAATTGTACAGAATGGTAAATACTTCAGAAAATATGGACTACCAATGACCAAGGAAGACCATACACTTCTTGATTCGAATCGATTGCAAGGTTGGGCAGAGTGGTGCTCAAAAGTGCAAGCTTAGGGCTCACACGCCTCCTTAGAAGTGTTAACTTCAATACAACAGATCAGCATAAGGGTAATATGCGGGCTAACTCAGAACAATACAAATGGTAAGATCTTCTCGAGAGAATAGAACACAATCAGCCACACTGACTCACGGAAAAGAAGAAGAATCCAAACTACTCTTTTACACTATGGTGCTCATAGCCCTTCACTGAGAAGCCTCCCCTCTGTATACACAACAGAGTAGCTCCCACAGTAGACTTGAAACCACCAAGTGCAAGAGAGGTCTTCTGCACGTACGCACGAACCACTGTATCCCTAAAACTTGTACATGTACTCCAGTGTGTTTCGTCATAACCCAAATGAGCACAAATCCTTTGATTTTATAGGCCCCAATATGCCAAGGGAGCCTTGCCGAATCTTCACGTCCACTGATCATGCACCGGTTGAATGCCCAAAATTGAAGGGTAGGTCAAATATTCCACTTGATTTGAATTGGATCCCCAAAGATAGGTAGTCGCCATGAATGGTTGCTGGCAATTCCACTTCCACTTTTAACAATTATCTTTTACCTTTTCACCCGCCCTGTTTAATCCTGGTAATTCAAATGAAGGACCCCGTACACTTTTGAAGTGAAAAAGCAAATCATTATGGAATGTAAATGTCTTTTCCAAGGCACCCATTTGTATTCAATTTCAATCTTGCATGCTTTCCATGGCACTAAGGAACAACAGAGCCGAATGACACCAAAAATCACCATCTATCTCTAGATGTAGATTGTCAACCCCAACCCTTCTCAGGCGCTCTGCTTCCATTGCTTCCATGCATCCATTGCTTCCATGGCTTTGTTTCTGATGACTTCCCATGTGCGCGGGATTCTGCATGTGTGCCGGTGTGTGTGTGTGTATGGATGTGTATGTGTGTGGGTGTGTGCGGGAATGTATGTGTGTGGGTGTGCATGTGTGTGTGTGTGAGTGCATGTGTGAGGGTGTGGGAGTGTGTGCATGTGTGGGGGTGTGGGTGTGTATGGGAGTAAGAATGTGTCGGTGTGTGGGTGTGTGTATATGCACTGGTGTATGTGTGTGAGGATGGGTATGTATGTGCAAGTGTGTGTGTGTATGGGTGTGTGTGTGGCAGGGGGTGGAGGAGGGTGGGGACGCGCGGGAGAAGTGGTGGAGGAGGATAGCGGAGGGGTGCGGGGTGAGGGGCGGAGGGAGGAGGAGTGTTGGGCGGAGGGGTGCGGGGTGAGGGGCGGAAGGCGGAGGAGGTTATGGCGGAGGGAGGCGGAGGCTTAAGGTGGAGGGGGCGGGGTAATTAGGCGGGGAAGGGGAGGGAATTAGGTGGGTGAGGAGGAGGGAGACTAGGCAGATTGTCGGGCGGAGGAATATGGCGGGGGCGGAGGGATATGGCGGGGGGCGGAGGGATATGGCGGGGGGCGGAGGGATATGGCGGGGGGCGGAGGAATATGGCGGGGGCGGAGGGATATGGCGGGGGGCGGAGGGATATGGCGGGGGCGGAGGGATATGGCGGGGGGCGGAGGGATATGGCGGGGGGCGGAGGGATATGGCGGGGGGCGGAGGGATATGGCGGGGGGCGGAGGAATATGGCGGGGGCGGAGGGATATGGCGGGGGGCGGAGGGATATGGCGGGGGGCGGAGGGATATGGCGGGGGCAGAGGGATATGGCGGGGGGCGGAGGGATATGGCGGGGGGCGGAGTGAGGGGAGGCCAGCGGGCAGGGAAGAAGAGAGAGGAGGGGGGAGAGAGAGGGGAAGAGAGAGAGAAAGAGAGGGGGAAAGAGAGAGAGGGGAAACGAGGGAGAGAGAGAGAGAGAGAGAGAGAGAGAGAGAGAGAGAGAGAGAGAGAGAGAGAGAGAGAGAGAGAGAGAGAGAGAGAGAGAGAGAGAGAGAGAGAGAGAGAGAGAGAGAGAGAGAGAGAGAGAGAGAGAGAGAGAGAGAGAGAAGAGAAAAGGGGAGGGAAGAGAGAGGGGAAATGAGGGGGAGAGAGAGAGAGAGAGAGAGAGAGAGAGAGAGAGAGAGAGAGAGAGAGAGAGAGAGAGAGAGAGAGAGAGAGAGAGAGAGAGAGAGAGAGAGAGAGAGAGAGAGAGAGAGAGAGAGAGAGAAAAGAAGGGGGGGAAGAGAGAGGGGAATAGAGAGAGAGAAAGAGAGAATGAGAGAGAAATAGAGAGAGAAAGAGAAATAGATGAGAAAGTGAGAGGCCGGAAAACAAATCAACTGAATTGGAAGCAATAATCCGCATCTGACTGCATTTGAGAGCTTTCCTCCACATCGGAATGCCAAGAGCTCTGACCTCTACACAACCCAACCAATAAAGGATTCAAGGTAAGCAGAGATGTCATCTTTGATGAGAATGACTCATGGTATGAGAATGAATGCAGGAAGGTTAGTCTACCCTATGATTTGGAACAGGAGTTTCCAAAACTCTCAAAGGACACTACAAGAAAAAGGGGGGCGTAGCGACGCCCCCGAATCGGGAAAAAAACGAAAACCGTCGCTTATGCGACGAAACCGTCGCATAAGCGACGGTAAAAATTTCGGATTTTTTTTTTGGCCGAGCATCGTCGCATAAGCGACGATAGCGTCGCATAAGCGACGCTAAACCAGAAGCGTCGCTAGTAGCGTCGCAGGTTAGCGACGCACTTACCGACGATGGCAAACTGCAGAGCGTCACATATGCGACGCTCTGGAATGTTAAAAAAAAAATTCAATTCTCCCGGCACATTTGTGCCGGGCCTTGAACGCGAGGAAGAATACAGACCGAGAGAGAGAGAGACATACAGCGCGCGAGAGGGAGAGAGAGAAGCGAGACATACACAAGGTATGCGCACACACATACTCACACACACACATATACACGCATAGACACACACACACATACGCAGACACACACACACATACACACAAATACACACATAGACACACATACACAAGACGCGCACACACATACACACACATAGACGCTCACACACATACACACACATATACACTCACAGACACATACACACATAATGATGCATCCACACACCTACACATGCATACACACATAGACACACATATACACACACACACATATGCATACACACACACATAGAGAGACATACACACACATACACATACATGCATACACATACACACATAAACACATACACACACATAGACACATACACACATAAACACATACACACTCATAGGTACACACACATACACATAGACACACACACATATAGTATATACACACACATGCACACATAGACACATACACACATACACATGCATACACACACATACACATGCATACACACATACAGACACATATACACACATATACACACACATATATGCATACACACGTGACACACATAGAGAGACATACACACATAAACACATACATGCATACATTTGCATACATAATGCATATGCATATGCATATAATGTACATACATACTTACATGCATACATAATGCACATGCATAGATACATACACACACAGATACATACACACATAGACACATACACACACATGAACACATACATACTCATAGATACACACACATACACACACAGACACACATACACATAGACGCGCACACACATACACACACATAGACGCTCACACACATACACACACATATACACTCACAGACACATACACACATAATGATGCATCCACACACATACACATGCATACACACATAGACACACATATACACACACACATATGCATACACACACACATAGAGAGACATACACACACATACACATACATGCATACACATACACACATAAACACATACACACACATAGACACATACAAACATAAACACATACACACTCATAGGTACACACACATACACATAGACACACACACATATAGTATATACACACACATGCACACATAGACACATACACACATACACATGCATACACACATACACATAGACACACACACATACACACATACACATAGACACACACACATACACACACATACACACATAATGATGCATACAAACACATACACATGCATACACACATACAGACATGTACACACACATACACACATAATGATGCATACACACACATACACATGCATACACACATACAGACACATGTACACACACATTCACACACACATTCACACACATTCACACACATATACATACATGCATACATATTGCATATGCATATGCATACATATATACTTACATGCATATGCATACACACACATATGCATACATACATACTTACATGCATATGCATACACATGCATATGCATACACATGCATATGCATACACATGCATATGCATATGCATACATAATGCATATGCATATGCATACATAATGCATATGCATATGCATACATAATGCATATGCATATGCATACATAATGCATATGCATATGCATACATAATGCATATGCATATGCATACATAATGCATATGCATACATAATGCATATGCATACATAATGCATATGCATATGCATACATAATGCATATGCATATGCATACATAATGCATATGCATATGCATACATACATACTTATATGCATACATAATGCACATGCTTACATACACTGTCATAATGTATACACACACACATACACACATAGACACATACACACATAATTATGCATACACACACATACATATGCATACACACACATATGCATACATACATGCATACACATACACACACATAGATACATACATACACACTCATAGACACACACACATACACATAGACACACACACATATACACACACATACACACATAGACACATGCACACGTAATGATGCATACACACATACACATGCATACATAGACACACATAATAATGCATACACACACATACATATGCATACACACACATGCATACAAACATATACACACATATACACACACACATGCATACACACATATACACACACATATACACATATACACATATACACATACACATGCATACACACACACATGCATACACACACACATGCATACACACATACAAACACATATACACACACACATACACACATAGATACATACACACGTAATGATGCATACACACATACACATGCATACATAGACACACATAATAATGCATACACACACATACATATGCATACACATACATATGCATACATACATGCATACACATACACACTTAGACACATAGACACACATAGATACATACATACATATAAACACATACACACTCATAAACACACACACATACACATAGACACACACACATATACACACACATACACACATAGACACATGCACATGCAATGATGCATACACACGTACAAATGCATACATAGACACACATAATGATGCATACACACACATACATATGCATACACACACATGCATACATACATGCATACACATACACACATAGATACATACACACACGTAGATACATACATATACATAAACACATACACACTCATAGACACACACACATACACATAGACAACACACACATATACCTACACACATACACACAGATGCATACACACACATACACATGCATGCACACACATACACATGCATACACACACATACACGTATATATATATTGATTTCTAACCATTTTGTTTTATATGTTAGGTATTATGGATCCCAGTAAAGAGAGAAAGGCGAAACTCACTCTCATAAAAAGTCTTATGAGAGCAAGAGTTCCGTCAGATACTCTAGGGGCCATAATGCGGGACTACGCAGACATGTCCGATGAGGAGCTGGATTATACGATCCAGATGCTTACGCAATCAGACGAGGGCTCTTCTGCGGATCCACATGCAGGAAGAGAGCTATCTGCTCACAGGTATGTTTTTTTTCATAATTTTTTTTAATGATATTATAGCACATATTTTTATTTATTTCTATCTATCTATTTTTAGGACACCTATACCACCTCCAGCACGTGATAGCAGAGCAGAGTTGCCTATGAGGACATGCATAGGCACCTTAGGACTAGAGTGCGACATAGAGCCGGAGGGGAACATTGTGTACATAGGGAATGGATTGGAGTTCAAGAGAAGAATGCGGGCACTATGCGACTCTTACCTGCGCTTTATCCACTTACCATGGAAGTAAGTAAAAGTTTTACATATAAATTGAAATGTATATCTTATGTTTTATTTACATTATGTTTTTTATTTTTGTAGTGAGCATGATGAGAGGGATAAAAAGTACGTGCTTAGTTCACTTGAGACAGAGTTTGGGACAGGATGGTCCCTTAAGTGGTGTTTAAAAGAGATGCGGACACTTATGGCTCATCGTCGCGACAATGCACGGTATGTATGTATATGAGAGAGAGAGAGAGAGAGAGAGCTATGTATGTATGTACGTATGTATGTATCTATATATGCATCTATGTATGTATGATGTCATTCCTAAAATCTATTACTCTATGTTTACTGAAAGGCATGTATATTAACTTATATATGTATCTAATATACATGTTTCTATTTTTGTAGTATGTATGTATGCATGTGTATCATGTATGTATACATCTATGTATCTCGACAAAATTGAAGCTGCATATTTACAAATCATGATTATCTAGAGATTAGAATCTGAATTCTGAAGTGTGTGATAACTGAAATCTGAAATCTGAATGTTCAGCTGCATATTTATATATTTTATGAATCTGAATTTTGAAGTGTGTGAACTGAAATCTGAAATCTGAATGTTCAGCTGCATATTTATATATTTTATGAATCTGAATTCTGAAGTGTGTGAACTGAAATCTGAAATCTGAATGTTCAGCTGCATATTTATATATTTTATGGCTGTTTTCTGTTATATTATATTATATATTATTATTATTATATATATATATATTATTTTCAGATTTTTTTAATACTTTTTTTCTCACACGTATGATATCACGTATGGTATTTTTTTTGAAATTCCATACTTTTTTCATACTTCCATACCCGTATGCGTTGGAAGTATGTTTCACGTATGGAAAAACTATGTATGTATGTATGTATGTATCTATATATATATATATATATATATATATATATATATATATATATATATATATATATACATATAAAAAAATCTAAAATAAAAATGTATATACATATACATATAAAACCTTTTAGCCATATGTTTGAAGTATATATACACCTCCGACGTCCTACTAGAGAGATGTCTCTCCTCCCAACCTTATGCCTCTATATATAGCTACTCGAATCCACGAGGATCATGATTCATAATATATGTAAAGATATATACACATCATGTAGATAGGATACATAAATATAAAATGGAGTAGATATATTATGCTTCACACATACATGCCTAAATGCACACATAAATATATATATACATACTAACATATTTACATGTACATATTTACACATACATGTACATGCCTACATGCACACATAAACATATATATACATGCATACATATTTACATGTACATATTTACACATAGACACATATACATATATACATGTACACAATTATAAACACTTGCATATATTACGTACATGAATACATGTATACATATATCACACACATGCAAACACATAGATATACATGAAATACATATATATGCATACTAATATATGTATACATATAATACACATGAATACACACACATATGCATACATACATGATAAAAATTTACTCCTCGAAGATAAAGCTATATATAAAATAATTAGGCATACCCCCGAGCTTCATGTTCTAACTTAGAAGAACATGATTTCATCTCTCTAGTAGGATTCATCGTTATTCAAGTTAATAAAAAAAACCTATTATATATATCCATTCAGAAGCTTCAAGTTACTATCTAATCTGCTCATATGTTTTCATTATTGCCATCATTTTGGTAAGACATCAATATAGTCTCATCTTCATTATCCTTATTGATTTCATTTATTTCTTCTATTGTTAAATCTATGTTCTCATGAATCACATCATCTATTGGTGGATTAATATCTATTTCTGGTAATTCCTCTTTGTTGGCAGTAGCCTCGGTACACCAGGACGTACAAGACATGAAAGTCAAAGAAGGGAGTCAGAGCGAAGGGACAACACTAGCAAACAGGGCAGTCAAAGAAGATCTGGCAAGTAGGCCAATATTTTTTCAAGACATTAATGCAAATCAAAGGGATGGACATGCAGAGAGGAAGAGCAAGTAGGGAGCTCGAAGATATGTATGGCAGATCACTAGAAGAAATCCCTACAACAACAGTGATTTTGATCACTAACAATCATTGTAAATATCATTTCACCTTTTTGTAGCTCCATTTTGTGCAAGCCAAGGAGTCCTTGAGCTTGAGGAGCCTTAGAAGTAGTTGCGTACCAATTTTCGTATTTTTTAGATCTCGTTTGAGCCCCCAAATAAGCCCTGGAACCTAATTTTTAACTAGGCCGGACACTAGGTCTGGACAGGACCAAAAGCTAGTCAAAAACTATAAAAAGGGCTAGAGAGCTCATTTTTGAGGTTAGATTGTAACTGAAACGAACTTGTAAGAGTTTTTGAAAGTAATCTAAAGAACTCCATTGATTCTCTCTCTTTGTCTTGCCGTGTGTGCGCGTGTGTGTGTATGTGTGTGCATGCTTGTGTGCTTCTCACTCACGCACTTGTGCCGCCACTTGCTCGAGGTCTTCATACCATCCTCACGTCTTCCCGGATTGACATTAAAGGAGGTGCTACTCATCATTGAGCTACACCAAATTTTGGCGCCGTTGCCGGGGATCGAGCTTTGAGGACGAGCGTGTGATGATAAGACGTAGAGTTGACGCGTTGGAGTTGTAGGTATTTTCTTCACTCTCATCGATTTTTCTTTTACTTTCTTCACCATCTTCATCACCATCATCATCATCACCATCTCCCACGTCCATCTCCATCATCGCGAAAATTTCAGTTTTTTTGACCATATCCCCATCTCCACCTCATTTCCCTCATTTCACTTGTGAGAGAGAGCGAGAGAGCGAATTTGCATGTGCTGTTTTTTGCATGTTTTGTGAGTATTCTGCAGGTACAGGCCGCATCATCATCCCCAGCACCCTGCGCAGGTACGGAAATCCGAGTAACTGTCTGTGTGTCGCCGAGCTCTGTCAATCGCGACCGACAGAAAAATTGCTCTAATTGCTAAACAAAGTGCATATCCATGACCTACAGGCCAAGGGCTTCCCAAAAATGTGTTTAGTTTTTTGAAATTCCACAGATTTCTGTCAATCGCGATCGCTCTGTCAATCGCGATCGACAAACCACGACGGACAGACCTGTCAATCGCGATCGACACGTCAATCGCGACCGACAGCCCACGACGGCTCTGTCAATCGCGACCGAAAGAGTCAACGACCGATTGACCACGACCGACTGACCATACGCGTGACACGTGTCAATCGCGATCGAGCCATATATCGCGATCGACTCATCAATCGCGACCGACACAGTCAACGACTGTTTGACCACGACGGACAGACCACGACGGCTCTGTCAATCGCGACCGACACGGTCAACGACTGTTTGACCACGATCGACAGACCCTCGCGACCGACCTGTCAATCGCGATCGACTCATCAATCGCGACCGACAGAGTCAACGACGCTTTGACCACGATTGATTGACTTTTCGGCCACGTGTCAATCGCGACTGACCAGTCAATCGCGACTGACAGCCACGACGGACCTGTCAATCGCGATCGACACGTCGATCGCGACTGACCTGTCAATCGCGACCGACAGACTTTGCGAACGCGTTAGAAGGGCAAATTAGGTCAAATTTTTAAGGCAAAGTGATTGGTCTAAATTGTGATTAAGTGTGGGACAAACTCTAGGGTGTAGTATTGCATTGTTAGGCCGTGTCACAAGCTACTCGAGTATTCCTGTTTGACTGTTAGCTTGTATTGAATCCTGATTTAACTCCCTAAACCCTGAACAGTCCTAACTTTTTCATACGAAATCCAATTTTTGAGCTCTTGGGCTTGTTGGAAAGCTCGTGGCATATACTACACGCCCTCAACTGTTTTTTATAAAGATAATGCGTTGATTTTCAGAGAGGGTATTTTGAAGTTGACCATACCCAGGGGGCTCAAAGTCAGGGGTCTTTAGAATTATTTTCCTAAAAGGTCACAATGCAAATATGTGTATATGTTACATGAATGAAAGTTGTTGATTGTGTCCTTGAATCTAAGCATTGAGCTAACCGTGGGACTTTTATAGGTCCATTGAGAGCAACAGAGAGCGTACAAAGCAAGGGATCAACAAAGGTTGGATTATTCTCAACTCCCTCTGTCATTTCCTAGCTCAAGCTAAGAACGAGTAGAGATAGGAGTAAGCCAGGGCGACGATAGGCAGTTACCAAGTTGAAGACTATTAAAAAACTCAAGTTCAAGCTAAAAACTTAGTTACTGTACTGTCGATAACCTAAGGGAAAAGAACCTAACGTGGAACGATCAACCTGAAAGTACGAAGAACATTCAAGTGTTCCTGACGACGTGATATCAGACAAGACCATAAACACAATAATTAACTAAAAAGAATCAAGTGACTGGTACCAATTGATTGGCAACGAGGTTGTACTCGGGAAAAAATTGGGATAATCGGTTAGGCATATGAACCTTCGATCAGGACGACACCTAGCCAGGGAGAGACAAAGCCTTAGGTCTTCAGAGGCTAGCGTCAATCACACTGCTAGGTCCTGGGCCCAGCAGTTGAGCCACCACTCATACTACCCTAGCTCGGAGACCAGTGAGTCAGAAATGTCTCAGGGCATGGACAGACCTACGGGAAGTTCAGGAGTGCCTTATCTGTACAGGGTAGAAGGCCCTTACAAAACGCAGCTGGAATATCTTAGGACCAACCGACTAGGTGCTAGCATCTATGAGGACGGCCTAGGAAGATCCGTGGTCCAAATTAAAAACCCTGACCAATCTATAGGACTAGAACATCCAACTGTCAAGTTTGAAAATGGTGCATACCTGGACAAAGAAGGAACTATATATGTTGTCACTAGTCACCCTGATAGGACAGATGACTTCGGGAATGTAATCTCAGAAGCGGACTTAGGTGACCTGGAACAAGGGAACATGGGTGCGGAACCTAGAACCCCTCGAGGTAAATCAGTTCTCACTAGGATTATCACGCCTGAATGGGTCCCCCAAGACAACAAGAGCATAGAATTGCTCCTCAATCGAGAAACTGATGAAGCCTTTTGGAGGTATAAGTCTAATCAGCCGACAGACATAGGAAATATCATGATCTATGAGTTTAAGGATCCGGATAGCCCAGGCAGAGTGACCTACTTAGATCATGCTTCAGAACGGATCTTTGTGGTGACAGAAAATGATAGGCATGCCTACACTTGGAAGGGTGAATTCATTTTCCCCCAACCAAGATCAAATGTATCCTATGGTCACCCTGGGGCTGGAGCTTCCCAAGCTCATGGTACGCAAAGAGACAGAAGTAAAGATAGACCAGAAGTAAGTTTTGCCAACCCAGTAGGCAGAGAAAGAACGAGAACAGAGACGAATAGGGTAGAACTTGAGATGCATAGAGCCCACAGGAACCAAAGAAATGTAGATGGATTCCCTCTGCCAAGGCCTAGAGAGCACACAAGAACTTTGAGACCCACCCAGCTAGTCAAGTCCATGAAGAATTACTTTGACGGCACGGGAGATCCCTATGATCATGTGGCGGTGTTCAAGCAAGTCTTGAGAGCTGAACAAGTGGAAGATCTGTTCACTCAGTACAACGCCTTCGGTCTAACCCTTAGGAACACAGCACTTACATGGTTTCAGCCATTAGACGAGCGTCAGTTCAGGAGCATAGACCAACTCCTAGAGGCATTTATCGTAGAGTTCTCTAAGAGCGGCATAAGACACAATACCTCCTCATTGATTCACAGCTTCAAACAGACCCCCCAAGAGACTGTCAGATTGGCCGGAAGAAGATTTAGACAATATCTTGAAAGGTGCCCTATTTCAGAACTACCCACATCTGCTAAACAAGTAGCCTTATTCCTTGATGGATTGCTGAGTACGAAATTGAGATCCTATGTGTATCTGAAGGACCCTAGGACCATAGAAGAATGTGTATGCATGTGCATTGACATTGAAGATAACCTAGGGGAAGAACTAGAGTTGTCCAAAATCTACAAAGATTCAGATAGTGCTTCTAGTCACTCTTCCACGCAATCCACATCAATTGAGGAACTCGCAGAGAAAGTGGCACAAAAACTAGGCGTCTCTAGCAAACAAATTCCTAGGTTTGCCCCTGTGAAAAGATGCTATACTTGTGGTGGCGACCATATGGCGAACGTCTGTCCCATTATGGCTCAACCCCAAGTTAACCCTAGTAGCCAGTACTGCACTATAGAACGGAAGTACACAAACCACACTGCGCAAGATTGCCCATACAACAAGCAGACTGTTAGGCAACCCTACCCGCAACCCTACCAACAAGGCAGATACCAAAACCAAAATCCACCACCACAATATGCTAGACCCCAACAAACCTACCAACCACAATATCAGGCCCAACAGAGACCCCAACCAGTACTAGCTCAACAGCCCCCAAACCCCGCTAACGTGATTCCAGTAAAGTATGCTGTTGCAGAAGAAAACCTGAATAGGGCCATAGTACCAGTAACACCCTTGATCTCTGAAAATGACCCAAGTGATCATAGCTTTGATTCTACCCATGTTGATAGCCCCGAGGCTTACTACATGCAGTCTCCAGAACATGGTGAGTCTTACTATAGTGAAGAACCAAGTGAACCTAGTTGGGAGTCAGATTACACGAACGTCATGTATGCAAACCCCAACCCCAGGCCACAACCTAGGCAAGTAAGACCTCCATTCCCAAGAGGACCGTGCTACAGATGCCAAGGAGATCATATCGTTCGTGATTGTCCCTTGCCCCCACCTACACAACCCCAGTCAGTGACTATCCAAGGTTTTTGCCAAGATTGTGGAAAAGAGCATCTTTTACGAGATTGCCCAAAGAACCCCAATAATATGCCAAAAATCACTCCTATCAATGTGATCGGTTTGGTTGTAGATCCCTCAGGAAGCGTCACTTCCACTGCACCAGTGCAGGTAGTCACTAGAGCTCAGGCATTACAGCAAAACCAAGAGACAAGCAAGGAAAAGGGCCCAGAGGCTAGTGAAACCGAGAGCGTAACAAAGAAAAGGACTAGAGCATGGAAAGATAGTCGAGAAAGAATGAAACGACAATGGGCCAAAAAGATGAGTGAGCTTGAGGAAAGCATAAGAGAAACCAAAGCGAGGATAACTGAACTCACAGCTCAAACTCCCTCTCACATCACCCCGCCTCCACCACTCCCATCTCCATCCGACTCACCACCTTCCCCACCGCCTCATCAAAAGAGTAGGATCAGTTCTAGCAGATCCCACTCCTGAAGACCTAAACATGATGCTTAAAGCATATCAGGCCAGAATCCAAGAAGGGCCAAACGTCACGGATCATGACAAGTGCTATCCTAGAGCTGACCTAGAGATAGAAAGAACCAAACTGTGCGCGAAAATGGTCGCATTGGCTCAGACTATGTTTGAAGCCAGTCGCCTTTTCAATTACTCGGGCTCAGCCAAGACGCAATTACACTTGGATGGATTCCTAGAAAAGTTAGAGAGGATAATTGCCAGATCTGACAAGGAAGAAAAAAATCAGGAGAAAGAAAAAGCAAGCAAAAACCTGAGCCATTCCCCATCGGAAGTTTATGCAGCCAATTCCACTAAACCAGACAACTTCCCCTCCTTAGAAAGATTAGAGAGGCTAACTGCACAGCCAGAAAAGGAGCCTATCCCTCAAAAAAAGGAAAGGGCAAGAGAACGGATAAGCCAGCCTCTTCAGGAAGCTCATGTGCCTCCTCAAGGAGCCTATCTTCCTCCCCAAAGGTCACAGGTGCCTCCCTCGAAAGCTTATGTACCTCCACAGGTAACCCACATTCCTTCCCAGAGAGCGTATGAGCCTGTGCGGAAAAGTAATAGCATAAGTAATCCTCCCCAAGAAGCTTGTGCTTCAGCTATCTATGACAACGAGGAAAGAGCCAACGATAGGATAAGCCCTCCTTCCCAGGTAGCATATGTACCTAATTCTACGGAGCCAGACACTTCTTCTTCTATGAATCGGTTTGCCCCAGACTTCCTACGAGAGATTCAAGAAGACAAATGGGATAACGAAAGCGAGGTCGCCCCTCCTTTTGAACTTGTGGACGATGCACACGACCAATTCCCACAAGACATCCCATCTATTTACGGGGAGCATGAGAGTGTTCAGTCTCACGAGAGATTGGACTTTGAGTCTAATTCCATACAGGAGCTACCCCACTTCACAGGCCCATGGGAAGCAAAGTCCACATGTATGAGAGCACCCACAGTCATGGTAAGGAACGACGACTCAGTCATACCGAGGAACACGGAGGTAGTAACGAACACCAAGGTGCAACGCGATCTCACTTTGGAAGAGCTGTCTGAGGGTAGACCAAACGCGCGGAAATATGTAGCTAGTCAAGTAACTGAAACTGCAAAACCTCGTTCCCGGGTAGGATCCCATAGGACAGTACCGGAAATTCCCTTGGATAAGATAGGAGATATGTGTGAAGGTGAAGAAGGGAACACCTATCTTCCCATCACCTACCAGGACTACACCACGAAGGCAATTTTGGACTCAGGTGCAGGAGTTGCAATTGCCACCACCTCCTTATGGAAGCGTTGGGGCAAGCCAGCACTCAGGCCAACGAGAATGAAATTGCAAATGGCAGATGGTCACATAGAGAGACCCCTAGGATTGCTAGAAGGAATAACTCTCACCACTTGTGGTGTCGAGTTTGAACATACCTTTGCCATATGTGACTTCAGCAAAAATCATGCCTATGAGATGATTTTGGGAAGACCATTCATGCGACAGTTGCAAGTGGTACAGGATTGGGGGACCAATTCTTTGTACCTGCAGCACTTAGGTGTTACAACCAAAGTCAATCTCAAGGATTATTCTCATAGAGATGTCCCTCCTATCCAGTGGAATCCCATCCATAGAGCTAAAGATGACACAGAATCGGTGCATTCCATAGGGTCTGGATCCTCATGGATGCATGAAGACACCCACTTATGGATGTGCAAGGTAGCAGTAGAAGAAGAGAAGAGAGAGAAAGCCAGAGAGGTAGGTGCGAAAGAAACCCATAGATCAATCCAAGACCCAGCCTATGCACCTGTAGTTTTTCCAGACGAAGAATTTGAACCTCACGGTTGGGCAGAAATCTTAGCAACAATGGACGTAGCCATCAACGAAGAACAATGGACACCTCACTGTGATGAGGATGGCTATGATATTTCAGTCTTCTCCATAGGGCCAATCATGGGAGAGGCAGTTCTAGAAGAATGCGAACCTAGCCCTGATGCATTTGAGGATGCAAGTGACTCCGATCTAGAGTCAATCATTATGGACCCACCATTTGCATCAGATGAAGAATACTTCCATGAAATAGAATTTCAACCCCAGAGGCATGGAGAGGTTACAAATGATGTAAGATTAGCAACGCATATGACCCCTAAGGAAGAAGGAAAGAAACGAAAGAAGAGAGAAGCCTTACCAGAAGAGGAAGAATCTTTGTTTGAGGTCCCAGAAAATTTTAAGAAGTATGAGATAGATGACAGGAGAGTCATGATAAGAATGCCTAAACGAGAGGCACAATCAGGAGAGGCCTATGATAACAAAGAAACCACTAAGAAAATAGTAGTGGCCATAGAAGAAGGAGAGGAGAGATGCACGTATATAGGCCATGACCTGACAGAAGAAGAAGAGTACGAATTGATTACCTTGCTAAGAGAATACAGAGATGTATTCGCTTGGAGTTACAAGGATTTGAAAGGTGTTGACCCCGACATATGCTCACACACCATCCCCATGACCTCAGATGCCAAACCCTCTAAGCAAAAGCCTTATACATATAACGATAACTATGCTGCTAAGATCAAAGAAGAGATAGATAGACTGGTCGAAGCTGGATTTATCTATGAAATTGAGCACACTGAATGGGTATCCCCCATCGTAGTGGTGCCCAAGAAGAATGGCAAGCTGCGTGTGTGCATTAACTTGAAAAAGGTTAATGCCGCCACAATTCGAGATAACTATCCGCTTCCCATAACAGAGCATCTCTTAGAAAGAGTGGCAGGCAAGGAAGTGTACAGCTTCCTTGATGGATTTTCTGGCTACAATCAAGTAGCCATAGCTCCAGAGGATCAGCATAAGACAGCCTTTGCCACAGAATGGGGCATTTTTGCTTTTAGAGTAATGCCATTTGGGCTTACCAATGCACCAGCCACCTTCCAGAGGCTGATGTGCCATGTGTTTAAGGAGTTCCTGAGGAAGAGTTTAGAAGTCTACGTTGACGATCTCTGTGCTCATTCCAATGTTAGGCAAACCCATATTCCTGAACTCAAACAAATCTTTGACAAATGTAGAGAATATCAAGTCTGCCTGAACCCCGAAAAGTGTGTCTTTATGGTCAGGCAAGGCAAGATCCTAGGACATATAGTGTCAAAGAATGGCATATCTACTGACGAAGAAAAAGTGAGAGCCATAACGGAGTTACCTAGGCCAAAGAATGTCAAGGAAGTACAAGCTTTCATGGGGCATTGCGGTTATTATCGACGATTTATACACATGTATGTTGTCATTGCAAAGCCCATGTACGGGCTCTTGACAAACTTTGAGTGGACGGATGAATGTGAGAATTCCTTCCAAGAACTTAAACGAAGATTATGTTCAGCTCCAATCTTGACCACACCAGATTGGAATAAGCCATTCCATGTTCATGTGGATGCATCCAATTATGCTATTGGATGTGTGCTTGCACAACCTACTGGTGAAGGTAATATGGATCTTCCAATTGCCTATGCCAGTAGACAATTGAATGCGGCTGAACGGAATTACACCACTACAGAGCGCGAAGGATTAGGCATGGTATATGCAGTCAAGAAATTTAGGCACTATTTGCTTGCGAATAAGTTTAAATTTTTTACTGATCATCAGGCATTGTTATATCTCGTAAACAAGCCATGCAATACAGGAAGATTAGTGAGATGGTTTCTCTTGCTAATGGAATCCGATTTTGAGGTTGTGGTAAGGAAAGGTAGGACTCATTTGAGAGCCGATCATCTCTCTAGGCTCACGTCGGGAGAAGCCCCACAAGGAGTGTCAGATGACCTTCCTGATGCTTACTTGTTTAATTTGGAAGTGGTGCCGCAGTGGGCCAAGCCAATAGTACCAGTATTGACCTACGGGCCTAACCATCCAGTGGTAAACACACGGAATAGAGAGGTTGTAAAAGCCCAAAAATACCACATCATGGCAGGAAGCATGTACAAGCACACAGATCAAGGGATCTTGGCTTGTTGCGTAGAAGAGGATGAGTACGCTAAATGGTTGCAATTAGCACATGTAGGTGCACTAGAGCAACACCATTCAAAGCAACGAACTTTACAGACTCTAAAGAGATTCGGAGTGCACTGGCCAACCATGGAAGCGGATGTCCAAAAGTTGTGCAAGGAATGCCCAATCTGTTGCACTAAACCACCTGTGGAACATGCCACTCTCTATCAAATATCCATTGTGCCAGATTGGAGTGAACCTCTAGTATCATTCTTGCGGACAAACACATTCCCCCCAGACATGACTCTAGCTAGGAAAAGGAGTTTAGAACAAGAAGCCCTGGATTATTCACTCATAGGTGATAATCTATATAAGCGCGATAAAGATGGTTACCTGAGATTATGTGTCCATGAGAGTGAATATCTTAAGATCTTAGAAACTGCTCACCAAGGTGTAGCAGGAGGACACTTTGGACCAGATCGGGTGATCAAGGCAATACTATTTGCGGGCTTTTGGTGGCCTACACTTCACATGGATGCACATACCTATGTGAAACGGTGTGATGTCTGTCAGAGGACTCAGTATCCTATACGCAAAGATGAGATGCCACTGAAACCTATGATGGGTGGACGTGCATTCTCTAAGTGGAGAATAGACTTCGTAGGTCCTATTAATCCCCCAGCGAAAGGTTCTCATGCGGAATACATCATTGTGGCAACAGATTATCTCACCAAGTGGGTAGAGGTAAAAGCTACAACCAAGAACGATGCTCAAACAACTGCCAAATTCTTGTTTGAGAATGTATTCACGAGATATGGACTACCTATAGAGCTTGTAAGTGATAGAGGCACTCATTTCTTGAATGAAGTTATTGAAAATCTACTCCAAGAATTCTTGGTAATACACAAGAAGTCTGCCCCTTATCACCCTCAAGCTAATGGTCAAGCTGAGAGCACTAATAAGATTTTGTGCAATGTGCTGACAAAATTAGTGAACACTAAACGCTCTGACTGGGACAAACAGCTACACCATGCTGTTTGGGCATACCGAGTTGCCTACAAAACGGTACTCCAAGCCACCCCCTTTCAGATGGTATTCGGCCAAAACGCTGTGCTACCCTTGGACTTCCTAATCCCTACATTGAGAGTAGCACAAGAGCATGAATGGACAGGCCATGAGCTCTCCTCTAGGATCTTTGACCTTGAACGATTAGGAGAAACAAGACTGAGAGCCGCTGCAGGGATATATGCAGCCAAGAAGAGACAGAAGGCATACTTTGATGCCCACGTGAAGGATAAAGGCTTGAAAACGGGAGATCTAGTCTTAGTCTATACACTGAAACAACACGCAAGGAAGCTAGAAAAGAGAGGCTACGGACCTATGATCATCAATAGGATCTCCACAAGTGGAGCAGTACAATTGGCCACATTAGAGGGTGATGTTCTCCCTAACTATATTAGCGGATGCAGAGTCAAGTTGTACCAGGAACCCCTCACGGAGGAAGTGCTCAGCCGACTCAACACTGCTAAGAAACGCAAAGAGGAAGAAAAGAGAATTAGAGAAGAAGCTCAAGCAGAGGCTTTAGAACGCATCAGAAGGATGAAACTACGAAGGCAAGGTAGAGATCAGCCTGGAGCGAATGACTATGCAGACCAAGGATTTCCCATAGCCATGTGTGAAGTTGCAGGAACAAGCTCGAATAGAATAATTGATAGACGTCCTTTCATAACCATAGACATAGGACAAGGAAAGAGTACAAGGACCGTAAGAGCCTTGATTGACTCAGGTGCTGCCACTAGCGCTGTTAAGTTGTCTTACTGTCAAGAGTTACAGTTAACTGTCCATCCTGTGGAAGCATACCTCATAGGATTGGGAGGCGTGGAAACCCCTTGCATGGGCGAGGTGGAACTTCCCCTCTACATTCACGAGGAGGCAATGACCGTTAAAGTACTAGTGTGTCAAGATGAGGATCTCACTGAACCTCTCGTCTTGGGTCAGGATTGGATATATGACCAAGCAGTCAATCTAAACCTAAGAAGTGGACTTCTCCAGGTTTGGATCAATCATAGTCGAGTTACAGTAGAATTAGACAATGGAGCACTCAAGGAACTAGGAAAGGCACAGACTCCTGGTCCTTCCGGGGGTACACATGAAGATGACCATGCTGTTCTTGTCCAAAACTATGTGTTGCAGAGGAATGATATTCGCAAAAAAGGCGTCAGAAATGCAACGGAACTCCCTTCTTTTCCAAAGACTAGAAGGAGGCAGCAACCCAAGGTGGATCAAAGGCAGAAGAAGCAGAGTACTACCTATGCCCGAGATCAAAAGTACCTGCGCAGCAGAACAGCCCAGAAAATAGACCAGGTATGGGTGCGGAAAGGCGAACGACCGGTTGCACCACCGTCAACTACAGGGGCAAAGCCTCTTATTAGTGACCAACAACGCAACGCTAATAAGAAGTCTTTCAGAAATTCTTCTGCTAAAGTAAAATCTATTTGGGTGCCCAAGAAGTCGATGAAGGCAAGCCCACAATCAGGACAAATTTGGGTGCCTAAGGCTTGCTTGATGGCACAAGTAGCTACGCTGAGGCCACAACTTAAACAGCATAACGCAGCGACGCATGCTGCCAGATTTCACTCGTTCTCGACACTCATGTACACACCAAAACCCAAGAACGTGCATGTAATCAATTGTATATGGGTCCCAAAAAGGCCTCGTTTTCAAACCACGACACCGAAAAAGCTCTGTAGAGACTCTCCGAAACCGAAAGCAAAGCCCATTCACTGCATTTGGCAGCCTAGGGCCTGTAATAAACCCCCCGACCCCAATTTGTAAATTCATAACCCACTTACTAACTGCAATAGTTTCCTAGGACAACACAATCACTAACTACACACACTGCCTTCATGCACTTACTAACCACTAACTCACCATCTACCTTATGTTAATGTTGTAACGGGGACAACAACGGATTTATTTTGTCCATTACAATGTTAACACTTGGTTCTATATTCTCACAGCACCAATCAGCAAACAGGGCCATGGCAGAAGCAGGTACCAGCTCTCAAGCCGGATCTGGTCCCCAGATCGTGGACATAGAAACACTTCTCCTTGAGCCACGTCTCACTGCAAGACCGCAAGAGCTTCAAGAAGTGCATGTGCTCCCCATCCAGGATCCTCCTCAAGGACACACTTCTCAAGTAGGTAAGCATGCGCATTGGTTCAGTGATGTTGCTGGACCACTGGGCGATGGAACCTACTTCTGGGAAGCAGAATTGGAGTTCAATGGCAAATGGGGTCAATACCACTTTTTCACACGCGAATTTGAAAGCTACCAAAATGCCGAAGTCATGAGATCAGTTTGGGTCAAAGCGGGTGTGGAAAGTTATTTCAGGGCCCACATACCCAAGCCGGATTTTTTACGATGTTCATATCTGATCAGTACAATCACGCCAAGCAGGGCCAAAGGAGGCGACAGCACCTTTGTGTTGCCATCACTGCTGCCGGGTAATGAGCTCAAAAGATTCAAGTTGACCCTCAATCTGGTAAGAGAAGCGTTGGGTATGTATGGCATGCACATCCCAACAGAAAAGGAAACCATGGTCCCAGGTCGAATGAAGCACAAGGATCTGAATAAGTTGAAGGATATGGTAGCAATGACACCTACCATT
This sequence comes from Ceratopteris richardii, assembly GCA_020310875.1. Taxonomy (NCBI): domain Eukaryota; kingdom Viridiplantae; phylum Streptophyta; class Polypodiopsida; order Polypodiales; family Pteridaceae; genus Ceratopteris; species Ceratopteris richardii. The sequence continues at coordinate 95,968,969 of CM035427.1, read as the reverse complement.
GCGCTTCACCTGCGAACCATCATGCAACACTTTGCGTTTCCCGCCCAAGAACGATTCACAATGCCCCCGAAAAAAATATGGTTCAGTTTATATCTAGCAGAAACCGAAAGCCTGCCCATCAATGTGCCACACTGGATCATAGACCAGATCCACCTAGCGCATCAAAGGTGGAACAAAAAATAGAAGAATGTGCTCCACGGGTGTTGTGCTTTGACCAGAATAATCTATAGATGCTTGGCTTATGACGTGCCTGTTCAGCGGGCACTCGTATGGTCCCGAGTCCAAGAATTCCAAAGAAGACTATCAGCAGCAGGTCCCCCATCAAAGAAGATGAGGGGGGGAGTCCAACTACCCTGTGCCCAACCAAGGGGAGCTACCGCTACACCAGAAATCACCCCTCCCCAGACACGACGAGTTAGGCCATTCACAATTCGGTTACCAAGACCAAGCACAGAGGGGCCTAATCTGGTGTTTCCACCCATTCCATCCGATTTGGAATTTCCGCAGGGATTTACTCTTGAGGACCTCACGGATGAAGAAATTGCCAGATTAATCTATGACTCTAACCTCGAAGCCGAAGCAGCGCGAGCTCAGGAACCGCGACCCCAAACAACATCGGCCCCCACCCAACCACAAACTGTAGAAGTCGATGTAGATGAACAAGAGGCAGGAGGAGATGAAGAAGAGGCCGACGAAGAACAACATCAAGAATATGACGAACTCTCCGAGTTAGCAAGTGCCCCGGCATATTCGGCACAAATCAAGAGACTATATCGAACCATGCGACTGGTTCAGGAACAGCATAAGATGTCTCTAGAACAGGGCAAAAGACTCATGAACGACTTGCTAGCGGAGGAAGGTGTGGACGAGTTGTTCATTGAGTCCATGAACCTTCATGCCGACGCCGTGGGACTGGATGAGGCCATTCATGAGGCAGTGGCCTACGTCCAAAGGTTTGAAAAAAGAGTTCCCGTTCGTCCCAGGAGGTCCGGGAAGCAAATTCACATCAATACATCAGCACCAGGCGAGTCAGCGCAAGCAGAAGAATATCACGAAGCACCGTTGTCACCACCATCCCCACCTCACACTACACAATTCACTCCACCACAGGACACTAGCACCACCACATCCACTACCACTCCCATTGTCATGGGCATCCCACTCTCTCCGGGAATCCATTACGGGGGAGTCACCATGCCCACCTTCACCACCCTGTTCACCGATGTCACATCCACTCCACCCACGATTCCCATCTACACCGTCACTCAAACCGTTGACACGATGGAAACCTCACCTGCCACAGCACCACTTCCTCCCCCCATGACACCTTCCTCACCTATACCCCCTCCACCCACATCTCCGCCTACATCCACATCATTCACCTCTCCCATTCCCGCCCCCATTCCCCCTGCATCTTCACCCTTCCCAGCATTATTTAATGTAAATAACATATTCTTAGCATTAAACCAATGTGTATACCAGCTCCAGCATGAGTACAAAGCTCTGGACAACCGGTATCAGAGTCTGGAAACGCACCATCAAAACTTACAAAGACAATTTCTCACTCTACAAACAGAAAATGCAGAACTGAATCAACGCTACACGACGCTTGAGCAGGCTCACCAAACCTTATTGGCGGCCCCCCAACCATCGACAGAATCAGGTGCCAAACAACTAGAAGCTTTGCTCGAGGTATACCAAGCCGATAATCTCAAAGTTCGGCGTAACTTGGCACTTCTCAGAAAACACATGGCGGCCGCCCTAGAAGAAAACAAGAGGCTGCAGCAGCAAAATGAAGCAAATCTCGAAGCAGCAATGGAAGGCTCTCCACACGAAATTGATCCAGAGCAGTTTAAAGCTGTGCCCTCAGAGACAATGAAGACCATCTTGGACAGCTATGCAGATCTATTAGAAGCTCATGATGACTTGGAAAGGGAACGTGATGCGCTGCGCAATCAACTCCAAGAGCAACAGACAGCACCCAAAGTCACAGAAACGACCACGACTTCAGAGGAAGTCAAGGCATTGAAAGAGCAGGTGGCCGAATTACAGGCAAGATTACTCACACATGAAAGGCAACCCTCTCCAGTTGTCGAACCTGAACCCGAGGATTTGGTACCCATCGAGGTAGATGAGACGTATGAGGAACCTTACGTTCCTATGCCAATGCCAAGTGGTGAGCAAACCGCAGAAGGAATGGATACGTTAGAAATTGAAGTACCTGAGTGGCTCCAAACACTAGAGAAAACGGCATCAACTCATGAAGATCGAGTGGCAGTTCAGATCCAATCTATGGCAAAGATAGAGGACACTATTATTAAATCAGAATACTTCCGCAGCATGTCCCACCATAGATGGATCAGAACCAATGATGATCAATACGTGCCATATTGTATACTTTTGGCGGACTACAATGCAGAAATCCAACATAGATGTGGCAAACCTCCAACGTTTGCTACACAATTTGGGCCAGATGACATCCCAGAGAGCGCTAAAAAAGGATCCATTCATCAACCTACTTGGAGGATCCGACTCCTCGAAACCTATCCGGAGATGGTTCGCACCTGGACGAATATGCCTCTTTTTATTAAATATAACCCTTGTTATGTTCCTGTACTCCGCAGACGTACATGGCCAGAGTTTACCATTGCAGTCAAGAATATCAAGGGATGCGCCAAATGGTTAAACTACGTCTATCTAGCACCCCCTCAAGGGCCTCCCACCGTCAATTACATGATCTCCACTATACGGCACTGGAGCATCCGATTAAAGAATACCCCTGATGTAATGGCCCAGATGTGCATGAAAATTTTTGAGTTAATGCTTATTACATTCAGGACATTCAAGAATATCAAGGACCCACACTTCTCAGGCGTCGGATTCCTTACAGGAAACCAAGATTTAGTGTATGACATGAGCACCACTCCTTCCATAGAGGTGATATACGCTTGGCACGCCAGAATAAAATACCTCCCGGCCTGCTTTAAACAAACATTCGAAGAGATGTTCATAACAGGGTTCTGGGAATACCACTCAGAAATATTTGTACCCAGACCCTCACATCTCCTCCATTTATTTGCTGTGGAGCGAACCATTCACTCAGAGCAGTTACGGGTGCCACATCCAGATGTCCCAGGGCCAGTCAATTGGGATGCATTGCTGACAGATCTAGCAAGGGGACTCAGGTTAGAAGAACACCACCTCGCCGCCGATGTTGTACAATACTATGTCCAAAAAGTAGCTAGACAAGGGTCTGTCAGGGGCGACAGACGCGAGAGTGGGGGGGGTGTTGGCAGTAGCCTCGGTACACCAGGACGTACAAGACATGAAAGTCAAAGAAGGGAGTCAGAGCGAAGGGACAGCACTAGCAAACAGGGCAGTCAAAGAAGATCTGGCAAGTAGGCCAATATTTTTTCAAGACATTAATGCAAATCAAAGGGATGGACATGCAGAGAGGAAGAGCAAGTAGGGAGCTCGAAGATATGTATGGCAGATCACTAGAAGAAATCCCTACAACAACAGTGATTTTTATCACTAACAATCATTGTAAATATCATTTCACCTTTTTGTAGCTCCATTTTGTGCAAGCCAAGGAGTCCTTGAGCTTGAGGAGCCTTAGAAGTAGTTGCGTACCAATTTTCGTATTTTTTAGATCTCGTTTGAGCCCCCAAATAAGCCCTGGAACCTAATTTTTAACTAGGCCGGACACTAGGTCTGGACAGGACCAAAAGCTAGTCAAAAACTATAAAAAGGGCTAGAGAGCTCATTTTTGAGGTTAGAATGTAACTGAAACGAACTTGTAAGAGTTTTTGAAAGTAATCTAAAGAACTCCATTGATTCTCTCTCTTTGTCTTGCCGTGTGTGCGTGTGTGTGTGTATGTGTGTGCATGCTTGTGTGCTTCTCACTCACGCACTTGTGCCGCCACTTGCTCGAGGTCTTCATACCATCCTCACGTCTTCCCGGATTGACATTAAAGGAGGTGCTACTCATCATTGAGCTACACTCTTCCTCATCAGTAGAATCAGCATGTAGAGAATTATCCTCTTCATCAAAAAGATTAGTATCATTATCACGTATAATGAGTCTAATTTCTATTCCAGATGTTGATGTATCAGTATCTGATGCTGAATCATCAAGAGGACTTTCTTCAATCTCTCTAACAATAAACTGTTCAAACAATGACCTACCTCTAGGTTGCACATGAATGACTTGCCACCAAGGATGAGCATCTGGGTTTTTATAAAAAAATGCTTGTTCAATATGCCTAGGAAGAATATATGGTTCTTTAGTAGATCGCATTACCTTGGAAGAATCAATTGCCCAAAACCCAGATAATTCCTTTCTTATTGTAGAATTACTACCTTTATACTCCGCTCGATACCAGTCAACCTTCAAAATGACCTATCACAATATATAACAACAAAAACGTCCCATTATTAGGTGCTTAAAAAAAAACTAACTCTAAAAAAAATATATAAACTTTTTTCTACCTGTTTGAATGTACGAAATGAAATTTTGTAGATACCAACAATAGTTCCTACGTAACCAAGTTCGCCATCTATAAGGTTCGTGTCTTTTGAGCTAGCACGTGATAGTTGCTTGAAACAAGCAACAATACTAGAATCCTCTGTTTTACGTAAAGAATCAATGGATTTGATTCTAATATGCTGTCCAAAAGCCCACATATTAGTGAACATTCGAGCCTGCAAAATAAATTGAATTAGTAAATAGAAACTAACATACATATATGAAAAAAATAAAATATATATTTTAATAAAATTACCTTTTGTTCACAACCCATCATTAACTATCTTTGCTCATCTGAGATTTCTTCATTATTTGCGTTGGCGCGTTGCAAACGACTATATAGCCAATCCGTGAAAGAAGGTATATCTGTAATCTCATTATTATCGAGATTACGTCTAGATCTTTTGTTTTTTCGCCTTTTACTTTGGAGACTTTGAAGTTCCTCGTACTCGCTAACGAATGCTTGCATGCATTCGCTATTATATGCTACAAAAGTGGAAACATCATTTTTTTCTTGAAATGTAAATAAGAATGGAACCCCCTTACCTGATAATACCTCATCGGTTATTTTTGAAGAAGACTCGTTGGTCCATGCACGTGGAGCTTCTTCATGAACTCTTTCAAGGTACTCACTAACGTAATACATGCACTCTTCAAGCATCCAACCCTTTGCCATGGATCTTTCTGGTTTTGCTCTTTGTCGCACATAACCTTTTAGTATTCCCATAAATCGCTCGACCCAAAACATCCATCGAGTGTTGACAACACCGGCAATCTCTATCTCATCTACAAGATGGACTAGTAAATGAACTTGAATATCAAAAAATGAAGTAGGAAGTTCTTTTTCCATCAAACATAGTAGCTCTTTGCATTCACGTTTTTTTTGTGGGATCGAATTTTTATCGATCTCTTTGGATGTAATCCACCTATACAAATCATAAAAACAATTGTAAAGAAGTTAATTAAAAAATAAAAGATATCCAATATTCAAACATATTAAATATAAAAGTATCATAATTACCTTATAAGTGATCCAAGACGATAGATGACATCTCGTACTCCTTTCGTTGTACATCCATCGATAACCAAAGGTAAAATATGTTTCAAAAAGTTATGCCAGTCATGGGTCTTTAATCCAGATAAGCTCTTATCATCCATAGTAAACATGTTTTGAAACGATGCTCCATATCCTGTAGGAGTCTTGATCAATTGAATTCTATTGTTGATAGTTTGTATCTCTTTTGTCGTAAGTACCCAAGGAGCAGATGCATAAGTCGTTTCTTGTCGATGTCTATCAAAAACTGGCCATAACTTTGGTTTGGATTTTTGATCTTTCAAATCATTTCTTGATGTTGTGGTATCTTTTAGTCCAAGAAGATGCTGCCATAGTGAATAACCAATATTTTTGAATATATGCATAGGATCAAGAAGATGACATACTTTTAACTCTTTCCAATACTCCAAAGAATACCATATTGATATGTTCTCTGCGAGTGCCAATTTCCCTTTACCTTTGTTCACATACTCATTATCTGAATCATCACTGAAGATTTCTGCTTCTGGATCTATCAGAGGTCCATCTGTCCATTTTTTATACCAATCCATAGGCGTCATAGGTTTTGGACACTGACCTGTTTCAAGCTTTCCATTAAAATGTATCGCTTCTCTTTTAGATCTTAATGGATGATCATCAGGCAAGAATCGTCGATGTCGAAGATAAATATTTTTGTTGAGATTCTTACTATAGATTGATCTCAACCAATCACCACAATATGGACAAGCTTTATAACCCTTAGTAGATATTCCTGCATCATGGAAAATGATAAAAATATAATTAGATTAAATCATATTTATTTACATGCATATTGAATAAAAAAATTACATCAATACCTGAACAAACGCCATATCCAGGAAAATCGTGAATAGTCCAAGCCACAATACCACGAATCGTAATATGTCTTTCATTGATGCTTTTTGATATATCAATGACATTAATACCTCTCCATAACTCTTGAAGATCGTCAATGAGAGGAGCAAGATATACATTCATATCTTTAACTTGTCTTTTGCCTGGGATTAAAAGTGAAAGCATTAAATGTTCCTTTTTAATGCTAAGATATGGCGGAAGATTATAGTTTATGACTACCACTGGCTATGTTGACCATTTACTGGATTTCATGGAGAATGGATTAACCCCATCTAATGCAACTCCTAACTTTAGATTCTGTGGATTTTGTGCAAATTCAGGCCATGTAGAATCAATATGCTGAAAAGCAACACTATCATGAGGAATTCTGATTATTCCATCAGTACTTTTGTGATCATGTCCCCAAGTCAAAAGCTTTGATAATTCGGGGCTTTGAAACATATGTCTAATCCGTGGAGCCAATGGAAAATGTCTCAATACCTTATTCGGGATTTTACCTTCTTCACCCTTATATCGAGGAGATTGACATTTGGGACATGTCAAAGAGTCTGCATATTCACCTCTATATAAAATACAATCGTTAGGACATGCATGTATACATTGATAATCCATACCAAGATTGTTGATTATCTTCTTCATTTCATCATGTGAGGTAGGAAGAATATTTTGACTTGGTAAAAACTTTTCAGATAATAACCTGTAAGTTTATCAAAAAAATGATATATTAAAGAAAGTAAATAAATAAATATACATATATATATATGCATATAATTTTATATATGTGTATGCTTATGTGCATCTTTCAAAATATTCGTAAAAAATTTGATTGTTTGGATGGCAGGATACGATTGTTTGTTTTGGAGGATATGAAGTATGTATCTTCATTGAATGATTTGTCGATTCACGCATATGTTCAGTTTGAAAGTGTGAGAAGCGGATTTATAATTTGTATTCAAAGAATTTGGCACTGTTTATAGGCCATACGATGGTGACCTGGATGAATCGCATGCACAGAGGTTACTCAAGATAGAGCAACCTGATTATAAGGGACTAGTACTAGCAGGATTCCTGAGGTATGCAGTAAACCTCTTGCATGTATATGTGTGATCCTCTCAAGCCACTATGATTTCCACTTTGTATCCTAAACTTCAAATGCGCCTCATCATTGACATGCAAGAGGTTTACTGCATACCCTAGGAATCTTGCTGGCACTAGTCCATTATAATCAGATTGCTCTATCTTGAGTAACCTCTGTGCATGCGATGCATCCAGGTCACCATTGTATGGCCTATAAACAGTGCCAAATTCTTTGAATACAAATTATAAATCCGCTTCTCACACTTTCAAATTGAACATATGCGTGAATCGACAAATCATTCAATGAAGATACATACTTCATATCCTCCAAAACAAACAATCGTATCCTGCCATCCAAACAATCAAATTTTTTATGAATATTTTGAAAGATGCATTAATAGTTTTAAAAGATGCGCATATATATAAGTAGATAGAAAATTGAAAATTATACCTTAATAGTGTCGAAACAGATATATTACTCCATCCAAAACGATTTTGAAGGTTGAGAATAAGTAAGCTTGCACTTAGTCGTGTCAAACGACTTCCTTCATATACATGCTTTAGACATTCCTCTCGAAGATATTTCTCATTTTTAGAAATATCCATGCTCTCACTGTCATTTTGATACCAATCCTCAATAAAATCTACCATGCCATCATCTTCATCATTGTCACACAAATCTTGTACTTTATCATCTTTTGAATATAGATCTTTCAACTTTGCATATTGCACAGGATTAGTTTTGCGTAGCCTCCTCATGGAAGCTTCTGATAAATGAGGTCTTATTGGTAATTGTGAATGTTGTGGACGAATATCATCAACATCATACGTTGGAATCTACACATATAAACAAAACTCATTAGTATTCCATAAATGAATTAAAATTAAACTTCAAATATAAAATTAAGTATATAACTTATTAAATATGGATAGAAAATTTTTATTCTCTCTAGCTAAAAGGTGCTCTTGGAGGTCTACGCCATCCATAATTCACTAATAGTTCATCACCAGCATGTAATGTAGTAATAGCATTGACAACTATGTATCTTGATACATCTCTACTCATGTATGGTGATTCATGACTATTTTCACGCTCCTCAAATGTGCAATTAGTCCTTGAACTATTATGTAACCCTCGACTACTATTTATTAAACCTGCTATATTTCCATGTGTGTAAGGTCTTCCATCAATATATAATCTTTCATTTTCTGCATGTAAAATCCTTCTACTAGTAAGAGATGCTGCGTTCAAGCATATTCCATAAGTACTCATGCTTTGAACATAACGTGAAAGTCGATGCCAATCTCCCCATCCATATATAGGACCACAAAATGACATAAGAGTGACTTCAGAGTTCGGAGGCACATACAAATCCTCTACAATAAAGAGACCACGACCAGCATTAGTAATAGTGGATGGAGCAATCATATAGCGATTACCCCAAAAGTTGAAAACCTCTCCATCTAAAGGAAGTGGTCCTCTATTCCATCCTCCATATCTTCTTCTATCATATGTTTGTACTAAAGAACGATCACGAGCTGGCAATGGATAATCTCCAGCCGTTTCATTCTCTAAACCAGGAGGTAGAGGATTTCTAGAAACCTCTGCTTGTAATTGATGAACAGCAAGTCCATGACGTGTACGAGGTATATTAACATTATGAGAAAAATCATTATCATCATCATCATCGAGCAAGTATTCCTGTATATCAATAATAATTTGATTTTATACATGGTTTTTAAATAAAAAAATGACATTAATATATATAGAAAATACATACCCAAGCATTATCACGTTGACTAGGTGATGGTGCATGCTCAAAAGTACCATACTCTGCCTCATGTTCAATACATTCCAATCGTGGTCTTCGATACGTGCCATAACAAGAGTTACACCAACATATAATATGCTCTTGATAGTAAAATTCATCATAATTCCTATCGGAGGACACATGTGAAGTCGTTGCATGGGTAGGAGGTGGTGGAGTACCCTCTGATTGATCAGAATCTGCACATCATAAGAAACATAAAAAAAATATATAAGTTATGTATCCATCAAATATAGTTAAAATTAAATATTTCATATACTTACAGTATAAAGTCGTTGCACGATGAGGAGACGGTGGTGGAGTTCCATCTGATTGATCAGAATCTACAAATAATGGTATTTGATATTAATAATTTGATTATCTACATAAATAAAAAATTCACATATACATATTTACACATACACACATATTCACATATACACATTTATACATACACACATATTCACATATACACAACACATATTATTGTGGGATAAATGCATGTATTTTGTATGAATGTGTATATGCATGCATGTGTGTGTACGTATATATGTGGATATGTATATGTGTGTTTATGTTATATGTATGTATATGTGTATATATATATACATATATGCATGCGTATATGTTTGCATGTATATGTGTATGTGGGTATGTGTATGTGTATGTGTATGTGTATATGTGTGTATAAATGTGTATGTATTCTGACTTTTTTTTCTGTTTGAGATTAAATTAACAGGAGATATTGTATTGTGGGATAAATGCATGTATTTTGTATGAATGTGTATATGCATGCATGTGTGTGTACGTATATATGTGGATATGTATATGTGTGTTTATGTTATATGTATGTATATGTGTATATATATACATATATGCATGCGTATATTTTTGCATGTATATGTGTATGTGGGTATGTGTATGTGTATGTGTATGTGTATATGTGTGTATAAATGTGTATGTATTCTGACTTTTTTTTCTGTTTGAGATTAAATTAACAGGAGATATTGTATGGTCGAAAAAAATAAGAGGCGAGCTAACATACCACCTGAGTCGTGGCAGTTTTTTCGTAGACAGCTACGTCTTCAGGAGTCATTTCCTCAGCAGAAGGTACACAAATTAATAGTTTATATTTATAATTTTTAGATATTTTAGTAATTTTTTAATTTAATTTATGTATTTTTTTCCTTGAATAAACAGGCTGCTGCAAGGAAGAGAGTGGAGTCGGGCCACACATCGCACTTAGGCCAAATGGGCCATAATGGTTTTGTAGCTACGTTTGTAAGTATATGTGTTATTGTGAGTATATTTTTTATTTTAGTTAAAATGCAAGCAACTAATGTTTTTTATTTGTTTCATTGCAGCGAAAGGATTATGGCCGATATCCTACGAAACACGAGATCGAGTATGCTACACATTTTGGATATCGGCGTTTGAGCGAGTATATACAAGATCATCCTGATGCCTTTGTGAGTATTTTTAAATTTTATATAATTATTTTGTTGTTATGAATGTTTTAATTATTTTATTGATTTATGTTTGTTATATGTAATACAGGAGTATTATGGGGAGACAAATATGGATGAGGTGGAGAGACAGACACAGGAGGGACGATCTCGATCGTCACAGGGTGATCATGAGGATGAGGATGAGGAAGATCCATCTGATCATGATATTGCTGATGATGATGATGATCATGATGACGATGATTAGGATTTTAGACGTTGATTATGACATTGGATTATGTATTTACATTGATATATACATATATTTATCTATATATTTTTCATTTCAGTCATGTTTTGAATTGTGTGTATGGTATTAAGTAATGAAGAGTTTTGTTCTATTGATTTTTATTATTGTTTATATTAAGCATGTGTTTTAATACTTTAATTATATAATTCATTCATATGTGTGTACCTAAGTGTATATATGTGTGTGTATATGTATGTATGTGCATGTGTATGTGTGTGTATATGTATGTATGTGCATGTGTATGTGTGTGTATATGTATGTATGTGCATGTGCATGTATAAGTGCATATGTGTGTATGAGTATGTGCATGTGCATGTGTATGTGTGTATATGTATATGCATGTATATGTATAACTCTATGTGTATGTGTGTGTATGTGCATGTATATGTGTATATGTGCATGTGTATGTGTGCATATATGTATGTATATGCATGTGCATGTATAAGTGTATATGTATGTATCAATATGTGCATGTTCTTGTGTATGTGTGTGTATATGTATAACTCTATGTGTATGTGTGTGTATGTGCATGTATATGTGTATATGTAGGTATATGCATATGTGTGTGCTTCTTCGTCATGTATAAGTGTATGAGTGCATATCAATAAGTGTGAGTATGGTATGTAATGAAAATAACACAATTCAAATGATCTACAAATAATAGAAATTGTACTTACAATTGTGATCCATAGTTTTTGCTTGGTTAGCTTCTTGAATAACCTGCAATAAAAAGAGAGAAGAGAAAGAGAGAAGAGAGAGAGAGAGAGAGAGAGAGAGAGAGAGAGAGAGGGAGATCTAGAGAGAGAGAGAGAGAGATCTAGAGAGAGAGAGATATCTAGAGAGAGAGAGTGAGATCTAGAGAGAGATCTAGAGAGAGAGAGAGAAAATTCAAAGAGACAAAGATGTAGAAAGAGAGAAACAAAGACAGAGGGAGACAATAACAGAGAGCTTAAGCAAAACAACAATTCTGCATATACTTGCTTCAGTTCGTAAGCGCAGCGCAATTGCGAACGTTGGAGAGCTCTTCGATCGGATGCGTGAAAATGCCGATTGCAGAGCCTCCAACGTTTTAATTTTTGTCCGTCAACAGATCGTCGCATAAGCGATGCAACGCGTCGTCGTATAAGCGATGCAATAGACCGTCGCTTATAAACCGTCGCATAAGCGACGCTTTTTAGCGTCGCATAAGCGACGCTAAAAAGCGTCGCTTAAGCGACGCCATTAACAAGCGTCGTTTATGCGACGTTAGACATATACCGTCGCAAATACCGTCGTTTTTTGCGTCGTATAATCGACGGTCCGCGCTCGACGGTATTTCCGACGCAAGTTGCAATTTTACAGCGACGAAATTCTGTCGCGTTAACCGTCGCTACACGCCCGTATTCCTTGTAGTGGGAAGAACCAATCCAGAAGGAAGACTCAAGTTCAGATGATGAGGATACAATCAACCTTGAAGAGTTCAAGGCTTGGAAATCCAGAGGCAAGATGAAGATGAAGAAGCTTGAGGATATACCAGAATCTTCAACTCAAGCAATAAGGAGATCTCAGAGAGAAAGTAAGAAGCCTATCAGATATGGGTATGATACATCTCTTGTAACTAAGCATTCAATTTATCTTGCAAAGGACTTGTTGAATGAAGAACCAGGTTCATATGAAGAGGCAATCACCAAACCAGAATGGAAAGGAGCTATGGATGAAGAAATAGAAGCTCTCAAGGAAAGTGACACATGGGACTTGGTACCCAAGAAGGACTCTATGAAGGTGATAGGATCTAGATGGATCTACAAACTAAAGAGGAACTCATATGGTACAATCAACAGGTACAAAGCTAGGTTGGTAGCCAAGGTTTTTGCACAAACCCAAGGCATTGATTATGAGGAGACATTTTCTCCTGTGGCTAAGATGCCAACAATCAGAGTATTGGTGAGTGTAGCTACATCCAAGAATTGGAACATGTACCAATTAGATGTCAAGAATGCTTTCTTGAATGGATGGATATCTGAAGAAGTCTACATGTCACAACCACCTGGCTATGAAGATCCCAAGAAGGTAAATTATGTTTGTAAATTGAAGAAGGCTCTATATGGATTGAAGCAGGCACCTAGAGCATGGAACTACAGGTTGACAACATACCTCCAAGACCAAGGGTTTACTATGAGCAAGGCAGACACTTCATTGTTTATTAAAAGGAGCAATTGAGAGGTAATCTATCTCTGTGTTTATGTTGATGACATCATCATTACAGGTAATGATGTCCAAGGAAACAGATGCATAAAAAATCAGATGATGAAGGAGTTCAAGATCAATGATCTTGGATTGTTGAAGTATTTTCTAGGGCTTGAATTGGTTTATACTAATTCAGGTATATATATCACACAGAAGAAGTATGTGCAGGACATATTGAAGAAGTTTAACTTGCAGGATGCTAAAATCTCAAGTACTCCAATGGAGGTCAACCTAAAGCTAAGTGCTCATGAAGGGGATGAAATCCAAGACATCACAGGATATCAAAGCATGGTAGGTAGTTTGAATTATGCCACCTTGACCAGAATTGACATAGCATATGGAGTTAGTGTGCTAAGTCAATTCATGCACAAACCAAGGGTACCTCACCTAGAGGCTGCAAAGAAGATCTTGAAGTATCTAAAGGGAACTCAGAACCATGGTTTGTACTTTCCTTATACATCAGATATTGACATTAAAGTGTATTCAGATGCAGATTGGGCAGGATGCAAGGATGATAGGAGGAGCACATCAGGATACTTATCTTTTGTAGGTGATAAACCTATTTCTTGGTCAGCCAAGAAACAACCAACAGTGGCATTGTCATCCACTGAAGCAGAGTATAGAGGGCTAGCCAATGCCACTCAAGAAGCTATCTGGTTAAAGCTTTTGTATACAGAGCTAGGCCTATACACTAGGCCCCCAATTATCTTTGGAGACAACACAAGCTCTCTCCACCTTGCAGCTAATCCAATATATCATGCTAGGACAAAACACATAGAGGTTCATTACCACTATGTGAGAGAGAAGTTGCTAAGCAAGGACATTCAGTTGACCTATGTGTCTACTAATATGCAATGTGCAGATTTACTTACTAAAGCTTTGGATGGAAACAAATTATGCAGATTCAAATCCGTGATTGGATTGCAGGATGTGATTGAAGATTGAAGATGAAGACTTAAGCCAAAATGCTTTGCTTGAGGGGGAGCTGTTGGTGCAATTCAAGCCTTCACAATTTGGCTTGGATTACTTCATGAAGACATCATTTGAAGGAAGGATCATAGGAACTTAGGCTTATAAGTTCTTACCATTTTAACCTTTGTAAAAGTCTAAAAGACTTGGCATTTCTTATGTACACACCTACTTGATTAGAGTCGTGGAAAAAAGTAGTTGATTGATTCAGAGAATATCTCATTAGCTTTTAGGTGAAAGATTCTAGGAGTTTGAATTTGAATTCAAACTCAAATTTTTCAACTCAACTCTATAAAAGATGCAAGTCAAAAGTCACGGGTAGCTTAGCTCATTCTAGCTCACTTCCCGAGGCAACTATCATTGTATCTGAGTGTGTATGAGTGCTACATCTTAGCACACACCTCATTACCTCATCTAGCTATGGTTATCATGCTAATGAGATTGTACAATTATGCCAATTAATAGATATAATCACATTCATCAACTCTGTGTTCTCTGAGTGTACTACTCGAAGTCTGTCAACTTCAAAGAGGCATATCTCAGTGCCTACTTCACCAAATCAAGCGATTCAAAGCTTGTTGGATCCAGCTCAAAGCTTACTACAAGATACAAAGCTTGAAGCAATTTGGTTCAGCCAATCTCAAGAAATTGTTGTCGAAGTGCTCATTGGTATTTGTCTGCATACTTCCTAAAAAGTTGGGGATGTTCATAAATTTGCTAAAGTGATTTCTCCTAGTATAGTTTATCATTTTGAATGATTCCACTTGCAAATGGTAGCTTACTAAGCTAATAGAATACCTCTAGAAGGAATTTTGCCAATTGTAAGTGTACTGGTCATACTGAGTGAAAGACTGAGCAGGTATCAAGACCAAAATAGAAAGTTTTCTAATTTTGTGATTCACAAACTCATCTGTTTTGATCAAGTCATTACTCAAACCATTTCCAAAGTACATATAGCATTTCTTGGTATCATTTGGAAGCTAAAGGAGTCTACTAATCATATCTGGAGTCACTGAGGGCTGGTGCAAAGCAAGATTAGCAGCACCTACTTAATCTTCTGGAGGATCCATCCATCTTTCCCAACAACTACTTTGTCTGCTTGTGCCTTCTCTCCACTCTGACTCCCTTCCTTGGCTTCCTTGGCTTCCTTGTCTTGTGAGCTCTTGGGTGCCTTGATTGCTGCCAACACATATGCATGTGTGTATGCATATGCATGTGTGTATGCATTGTGTATATGTCTATGCGTATGCATGTTTGTATGCATATGCATGTGTGTATGCATATACATGTGTGTATGCATATGTATGTGTGTATGCATTTGCATGTTTGTATGCATATGCATGTGTATGTGTATGTGTATACATATGCATGTTTGTATGCATATGCATGTGTGTATGTATATGCATGTGTGTGTTTATACATATGTGAGTGTATATGTATATGTATCTTTCTCTCTCTCTCTCTCTATGTCAATCAAAAACAAAACAATCACTTACATCGATGTAATTGTTTGAATCAAAGTCATCAAAATCCACTTGAAGTTGTCCTTCATCAAATTTCCCAAGATTTGATCCCAAAATCTCTTGCAAAACTAAAGAGAGAAGATATTAGAAAAGCAAAAACATAAAGAAAGAAAAAAGAGTGCTACAATATGTGCGATCTACTTACCAAAACTTTAGATCTAGAAAGATAGAGGTGTTCTTAGAGAGAGAGAGGGAGGGAGAGAGAGAGAGGGGGAGGGAGAGAGAGAGAGAGAGAAAAAAAGAATGACAAACAGAGATCTGTTGTTCGCGTGCGCAAAGCTGAGAGTAGAAGATCTAAGTTCAAAACGCTCGAAATGATGAATTTTTGGTTTCGGGCCCGATTAAAACCGACCATTGGTATGAGCGTCAGTATACGCATTGATAACTTCCAGTAACCTATCGACGCTTATACCGACGCTCATACCGACACAGCTGTTCCGAGGCTAAGTAGCTTTCCCAAATTTTTTGAAGGTCATATTGACGCCAAAGCGTGACCGTCGGTATGCTGACCATCAGTATGCCCTTGATATGTTGTAGTGTTTGAGTTTTTATTTAAAATAGTTAACTTTGTCTTCTTCTTGTATGCAGGAAAGTGAAGGAAGAAGCTACAAAGAAAAGTGAAGATTTTTGCTGCTACTTACTTTTTCCCTCGGTGTTGAGGGCTGGTCTTATGACATCAGCACCTCCACGGGAAGAAGAAATAAATAACCAGAGGAGCTTCTTCACTTCACTCCCCTTCCCCCCTCCCATCAACATATAAGAAGATCAAGACTCATACACATTCACTTTTAGCTTTGTAGTTAGGTTTAATTTATTAATAAAATTTTGTAAAAAAATATATCACGGTGCACATTATAACCTCTACATCAAGTAACTTCAAGTAAGGTGTTTTTCAAGTTGCTTTATTTAAAGTTCAATCATATCACTAAAAAAGAAGGTTGTTTTCATTTACACTAGAAATTAGACACATTACACTTGTTTTTACAAAACATTGAAATATCCTTGCATTAGGAAATATTAGTTTTGTTTAAGTAGACAACTTCATATTAGATCTTAGGAAAGTTTTATAAAATATTTGAAAAGGATTCTTCTATAGCACCAAAAAGAAAGACTTTATTTATAAAAAAAAATAGAAAGATTGTTTGTTTGATTCATATTTATTTGCACAAATTCTTATTTTATTCAAAATAAATTTGAGAAAATATTATTCAAGAAATTAGTAGTAATTTTTGTTCTACTTATTACATTAAAAATCTAGAATATCTAAATCAAGAAAATATATTTAAAATTTTATCTACACATATAAACTTGATTAGAGAAACCTTTGAAATTAAATATTGAAAGGTTTAAAAATTAAAATAAGTTCTAAAAATTGAAAACTCATAAAGTAAAAGAGAAATATAAACAGAAAAGATCAAGTCAAGAGATAAGTATAAGGTTAGGATTAAGTAAACAAAATATTAATAGTAAAGCCTAGGATTTGGTAAAGCCAACATTCTTGGCTTTATCATCTAGGGATAGGTTTAGGTAGTTTAGGGAACAATTAGAACATGCCATTAGAGATCTTCCACTCCATTCAAAGCATTATCAAGAACGCAAAATGGAGGAGATGTTAAAAAATATGATGGTAGAGAAGCAAGGAACATGCACAATCCAAGCCATCTTAAGAGAAAAAGGCAAATTTGCTAGCTTAAAGATTACAAAGTACCTGGATGCATTTGAGGAGCAAGTGCAAATCCAAGGTTTACCTGATGATGTTTTAGTGAAATATTTTGGTCCTGTTGTTTCTAGTTCTATCCTAGAAAGTATTCAAGTTCACGCCAATAAACCTTGGGAAGAATTACATAAGATGCTCTATCTTGAGGACTTTAGCCAGCATAGTCCAAAAGGATTTTTGCGATGGATAAACTCTTTAAAGAGCAATGAGTCCTTAACTCATCTTCATGGTGAGTTTATGAGACGATTAGCTCAACTCCCCAAAGAGGATAAAAACACTTTAAATCCGGATCTGATTATACATTTCCTCAAGATATTAAGTCTTCTGAATAGGGATGAGGTTGAGAGATGTATAGAAGAGCCAGGAAAAAGATATGGCCTGACTGACGACTTGGAAAAGGTAAAAAGAGAAATAGAGGTTGTTGCTCAAATGAAGCAAAGACAATCGGTTTTGTATGCTAGACCTAATGCTTCTTAGCCTAGGGAGATACCTATGGCGAGACAAACTGACATGCCAATGCCAACAACTATGGCTACGGCTAACAATACAGTTACGCCTAAAGCTATGATAGAATTTAACTAGAAATTCTATGTAAACAAATGGAGAATATCATGGACATGCAGACATCTCTTTCCAAAGACGCCCAATTGAATAACAAAGTATACTCCATGAGTTTCAATGATCCTGGAGCTAGCAGTAGTGTTGTAAGGAAAGCATCACCCATACAAGTAGTTATGCCACAATACATTCCTCCTCAGCCAGTTTTCCAACTAACTCCATCTACTCAGTTTGCTGCTCAGCCAACATTTCAAAGAAATACTGAAAGAAAAGGGACTGCCGAAAAACGATGTGTGTGGTGTGATAGCCAGGAACATGCAACTTATGCATGTGATGAATTAAAAAGTGCAAAGGAAAACCAATTAGTTGTAGAGATTGATAGAAGATTATGTGACTTTAGGTCACGACTTCCTTTATCCGTCAATTGGGACAAAGGAGGTATGAAAAAGTTATATGAAAATTTAACGATCTCTAATGCAACTACCAGTACCTCGGCTGCTAGATTAGAGCCAGCTGATGATAGGCTTCTTTCTACGCCAAGCCAAAATCCTTATTCAATTGAGGCACTGGTAAGGGCTAGAGATGAAATAATGTATAAAACAACATGGAGATCTCCTGTTGATCAAGCCTCTGTTTATTCTCACATTGCCAATGTTGAGCAAAAATGGAGACGAGATGATATGCAGGATGAAATAAATGAAGGAGATAGGAGGGTGACTAGGAGAGAGACGAGAGAGGATGAGAAGAAAACTGATAAAAAAGTAAAATTTGAGGATATAAATTTATCTCAAGAAGAGAAAAGAAGGATAATAAAGGAAGGCAGAAAACCAACATATGAAAATATTCAATCACAAGATGAACAGAAGAAATCTGAAAAAGAAAATACCAAAACTGAACATAAAGATGACCAAAAACAAAGTGAAGAGAAAGGAAAAAAGAAGGGAAGAAGAGTTTCACGTGCAATAATGATTTTGGAGCTCAAGAAGAAAAACGATGCTAGGGAAATCTTAAATGATATACTTCTAAAAAGTCAAGTAACAATGTCTCTTGAACAAGTGTTTTCAATAGCCAAACTTGAATTCAAGGATAGTTTTATTTGACTCATTAGGAGGAGACGTTTTCCATTGCCACAAGATGAAAATATGCAAGATGTGGCAAAAGAAACTCTAGCTATGAATGATGCACTCACATTAAGTGAGAGTGATTATGAAGACGATAAAGAGTTTACAAGTGGAAGCGTAAATAGAAATTTTTTTAGGACCGATATAGCCTGATGATGAGATGTTAAAAAGTCAAAGTAAATTTAACACTACCTTCTAGGCACAAGGAACACCGGAAGTGAAAATTAGAATTGGAGATGAAAAGGATTCTTGTTTAGCTATAGCTCTCATTGACTCGGGGTCAAAGATAAACGTTATTTCAAAGAAATTTTTTGACAAATTTAGATGGCGGATTGACAAAGACCAGGATTGGAGGATGAGAACAGCCAACAACGGCTAAGGTACTTTATTAGGTGCATGTGCAAATGTGCCTATGATGATAGGTAGCATTCGAGAAGAGTTTCATTTATTCATTCAAGATAATTGTTCGTATTAAGTGATTCTCGGATAGCCATTTATAGCTGAGATGAGAATGGAAACAAAAGCAACGAACAACGGATCAGCGTATGCAAGAATTCGATCCAAATCAAGGATGGATTCTTTGCAAGTTATGAAAGTCTTCCCAAATCACACAAGAAATAGAAAGAACTTAAGAAGAAATCCCATTGACTCCATCAGTCATGTATGTGATAATTCACTAGCTGTGAGAGAATATGGGATATATTATGACCAAAATTTCTGCTAGACTCCACTATTGAGCGAGACAATTGTGGATATTGTTTTGATGTCTCACCTAACAATGTACATAAATTTGAAGATTAGTTAGTTTGTACTCCTACCACTAGTTTACATTATATTATAAAGAAAAACCTTATAAAAATATTTAGAAAATAAAATAAAAAATATTTTAGAAAATCAAGATTAATTTTGAGTGATGAAAAGATTGTGTATAACTGAACTCTCAAAAAGTACTACCTTATTAAGAACTAGAAAATGTTTCCAAAAGGATTATTCTTAACTCTATTCAAGAATATGAGATTATTAGTGAATTCATCCTAGAACATGAAGTTAATATAGAAACTAAATACAAAATTGTAGAAAAGAAAATAAAGCGTGTAGTTCAACCCTTACCCAAAGATAGTCATGATATATTTCGATGAGTATCAGATGACCCTATACTTAGAGATCGATCTAAGATAGGCCATAGGTTTATAGAGGAGAGTAGGAAATATATTAAATTCGGTGATGAATTTCTTTCAGAAATAGAAAAAGATCAGTTTACAAAGATGATTGTTCGACATGGTAAAGCCTTTTCTTTATTCCCACACAAAATAGGATGTGTTGATCCAAAGCTAGTAGCTCCAATGATTATCTTTACTATACCACACATTCCTTGGAATCTTTGTCCGATACCAGTCCCAAAGGCTCATTTACTTAAGCTAATGAGACTGTTAAAGGAGAAAATTTCCATGAGAATCTTGGAACCATCTTCAGCGCCATACTCCAATAGGTGGTTTACAGTACCCAAAAAGAGTGGGAAGCTACGCTTTATTCAGGATCTACAGCCTGTGAATAAAGTCACTCTTAGGAATGTAGGAACGGGTCCCATTGTACATGAGTTTGTCGAGGCATTTGTCGGTCATTACATCTATTCAATGGGAGACCTGTATTCAGGGTATGATCAGTTTCAATTAGCTATTGAGAGTCGAGATGTGACCACAATGAACACTCGTTTGGGTTTAGTACGCATGTGTACTTTACCTCAAGAAGCAACGAATTCTATGGCACACATGATGAATGCTATGAGTCTGGTCTTACGTGACTTTATCCCAAAAGTGACAATGCCTTTTATTGATGAAATTCCAATAAAAGGGTGTGTGGAAAAAGAAAAAGATGAAAGTTAAGATTCATCTGGTTGCAAAAATTTTGTTTTTATCCATATTTTTTATTGTGAAAAAACTTTTCACGGATTTGAAGAGATTGGACTAACTTTCTCCCTAGAGAAATCTATGTTTGGTGTTAATGAAGTGCTAATAGTTGGGCATTTATGTGGTTATTACCGTCACAGGCCTTATCCGGCAAAAGTTGATGCCATTAGTAGGATTTTTGAGCAATTTCACAATGTTAGTGAAGTAAGGAGATTCTTAGGTGCATGTGTTTTCTATGTCATCTAGATCCCTCACTTTGCTCATGTCACGAACCCACTTTATGCTTTATTAAGAAAAAGAAAGAAATTCTTTTGGACAGATGAGCATTCTAGAACGATGAGACGTCTAAAGCAATTGCTTATCAATGCTCCGATTCTGAAACTTATTGACAATACAGGAAATAAGCCTGTAATCCTGACCGTTGACACTTCTCCTATTGGTATAGGCTAGTTCATTGGGCAGGATGATGAGGAGGAGCAAAGATATGCAATTCACTTTGGGGCAAAAATCTTACATGATACTCAAAGGAATTATCCTCAAATTAAGAGAGAATTATGGGGATTAGTTACAACTTTAAAAAAAGATAAGGAATACTTTATAGGAGCTAATGTAATAGTAGAGACTGAATGTCTTTCATTAATAGGTTTAATTGCTAGTTGCTAATCTCCAGATATAGCTATGTTACGATGGATAGCCTTTATTAAATTTATTAACCCTACTTTTGTTCATATTGCTGGTAAACATAACACCGTTGCTGATATGATTTCAAGAGCAAAGTTTGATAATGATAGTGAAGCAATAGATAATCATATAAATTTAATTAATTATGAAACAACTACCTATACGTATGAGAGATTTAGAGAAGACAGATATCTTTGGAGACATGCTAGAGGAAAGGTAAGAAACCCGCAAAGAGTACTAAGCTTAAAATTTTTTCAAGTGCAAGTTATGAAAGAAATGCATGAAAGCCTTTTGGCTAGTCATTAAGGGTTTGTAGCTACATATGAGAAGATTAGGAAAAGCTACTGGTGGTCGAGGATGTATATAACTGTTAAAGAATTTGTAAGCACTTGTATTACTTGACAATTACATTCCTCTGTCAAGCATACCCCTTACATCCAACCTATCCACCTTGTATTCATTACAAGTTGGTAGTCGACCTTGTGACCATGCCTAAAAGCAAAATGAAAAGTAAAGTACTCTCACAAAACAAAGAATGTGTGAGACACAAAATGAGTAGACCATGAAATGGGTAAACTCATGTGGATTAGAAATGAGCTTGCCAAGAGCATGGAGTAGGCTCCTCAAGCTTCTAACCAATTACAAATGGGGGAGAGGCCCTCCTTATATAGATTTGTGATGGGCTCTCCAAAATACATCTCATGTGGGATAATTCCCCTGAAAGGAGAATGAATAAGATTGGTAGAAGCAAATGGCAAGGTACCAAATACAAAGGAAATACATGGTAATGGAAATGAAATGGAAATAGAGTGACTCCAAGATACAAAAGGGAGATGCACTCTCATAGTCTCAACACCCCCTATGCAGCTCCATTTTGTAGTGTATGGAGGTTGCTAGGGTATGTGAGAAAGGTCCACCAAGAATGTATCCGTAGCAGCACGAGCACCAGGAAGTCAACATCTGGGAATGCATAGCCTCGAAGTGGTATCGATCATGCGGGATTGCCAGGTACTCCATAATATGTCCACCAGATGGATCAAGCGGATGCTCCAGAGGTACGCCACCAACTAGGTATAGGAACGAAACAAGATCTCACTGGACGAGATCACCTCCATGTGCAAGAGATAGGATGAACCCACGTGGTACATAGGAACCTTCAAAGCTTTGACAATGTCCACCACACTATGTGTATCACCAAGAAGTAGGTCGTGCAAGAGTGAAACATAAAGCATGAAGCATAAAATCAGAGTCACATGGTAGTATGTCTGTATGCTATAAGCCTCCATGGAGTGAATGTTTGTTATTAACCTTTGGAGTTGTCCTCTCCAATCATTTAGCATAAAGAATCAACAATACATCTTATTTTTGTCAATCCTGGAAGTATACAAGAGACCACAGCCCCTTCTAAATGATAGAATCCAAGAAATAAGAGAAAACTGGTTGGATTTCTGAGAATTAATGAAGATGAAGAGGAATTTCTAGGGTTTGGATTATCTCGAGCAATACTCCATCATTTTCAATAATCTTGGTGTCAAAAGCATGTTATTTTCTCAGCAGAACACAATCATAAAGTCAAAACTCAAAAATGATACCTGTAACGTTCAGATGAGACAATCACGATTCTGTGAAATCAGACGATTTCCATCTCCAACACCATTATTCATCAATTCTCACTCAACATATCAGTAATCAACTCTCTTCATACACATTCATCAGAAATACACAATAGAAGCTTGAAAATCTCCATGGATACACATGGAATAGACTCAACAAATCATAGAAATCACATAAAAGGCAGAAACACGATTTTATGCAGGAAACTCTCTCTCTTTGCTTGGATAGCATGTAATACAAATAACCAACCCTCTCATAATAGAGGAAATTTTCTTTTATACATTTTCAAGTGTCCCTTTTCACACTTGAATTTTGGTCCTTTCCTCTTCTGACCTAAAAATATGCTATCTAGGAGTTTCCAAAAATTCTAGAAAAAATATATATAATTCTACACTTCATAAGGAAGACTCTTCCTTATTTTTACATCATTTGCATAAATATTTTTACAATTTTTTGGCATTTTACAATTATTTTCCATAAAAAATACTTCTTCTAACATTCTTCCCCTCCTAGACCTTTTGGCTCCTGACAAAAGACATTCTTGCTGATATTCCATGAAAGCTTTCTTCACTTCTTTTTTCTTTGATACACCTGTGACAGTAGGTCATGGCTTTTTCTTTCTGTAACATTCAAATTGTTTACCATCTCAAATAGTGCTTTTCTCCATTGCACAGCAGCCTCTAGTTTATCTATTACATCTTTCTTCAAATATTCTGTGTATGCAGCTTCATAAGCAGTAAGTCGAGACTTTGTTACTACTGACAAATTTCCAAATATCTCTGATTCCCTTAAAAAAAACCCATAATCAAATGCATCTTCAAAAATCTGGACATAATGGCTGCCCAAAAATATTATTCTGCTATAATAAGCCATCAAACATATCCTGTCAAGTGTTTCATTGAGATCAAAGATTAAAGCATCAGCCGGTGAATTGAAGCCAATGTAATTGAAAACTCTAACATCTATATCTGTAAAGGTCTCTATACATGCCAAGATGAGTCTCATTACTCTAATTAGTAAAATACATGCTGGGTCATTAACATCTTTGTATGTGGCTATGACAGATTCAGCTGTGTCCACCATATACTTCTTTGTAGGCCATGTTCTTGCCTTTGGACCTGCTATCTTTGGAAAATTCAACCATTTGGATGGAATCTATCCTTCTTTCCTTCTTTCCCAAAAAACTGTCCACTCTCTTCTCCTTGCTACTGGGCAGTATGCTGGATTGATCTTCAACTGAATAGGTGCTTCTTTCCATATTTTTCTACATTCCTTATTAGCATCCAACCACTTATTTCTCCATTGAGGATTGTCTTTCTCAAATAACTCCTTTGTCACATTGATGTCTTCATCATATTCCAAATACTTATTTGCAGGTAATCCCACCCTTGCCCATTGATAATTTTTAATGCTTTCCATAATCATGCAGAAGGGTATTCCTAGGCCATCTGCAGCCCAATGATGTTGATCCGGATTTATCCCTTTATTTAAAGAAAAATTAACAATTCGTTCCTCATATTCATCATGCATTTTTCTAATGAATTCCATTCTGGATTCTCTATCTGTCAAAAGTTTCTGAATAAATTCTTCTGAATATTCTTCTTCTGGAGCTTTGTTTTCCTGCTCACCACCCTGTTGTGTTCTGTCATCATCTCCAACTTCATATTCTCCTGCTTGTGTAGTCTCTACTTGTTCTTCCACCTGGGTTTGTGGTTTTTCCAATTTTTTCTGTAGTTCTTCTATTGTTATCATTAAACTTCTATTTTGGGAAGTCCACAACTCTCTTTCTGATTTCCACTCATTTCTTTCCTTTTCCATACTCAACTGACAATCACTTCTCTCTTTTTCTATATCCATATGTAACTTATTGTACCCCCTCATTGAGGTAGCAGCATTGTTAGACGACCGCCAGGGTGAGACAGGTACAATGATTGCTGGATTGGAAGGAAATCAACAAAAGTCACGCGGAAGTTGGTGCGCGGAAGCTGAAAAGATATAAAAACACAACAATGTAGAGAGAGAGCGGTGCATCCTACAAAAAGTGTCGTTGTTCTGATTCTGAAAACTGTCATCACTAATTATTGTACTGTTTGGTTATGTAAGACTCTGAGTTATTTACATTGTGTTGGAGTTCAGAGTACTGTTGTATTGACTCTGATTTTGTTTACATCACTTATTCAGTGAAACTTTCCTGAAGTGAAGGTTGAGTGGCATATTGTGTGATTGAATGATACAGTAGTAGTGCGAAATTGTGGTTCTTTGACGAAGATATAATCTGAGTTTGAGTATTGTATAAGACGGTCTGTACTAGAATTATAGTATGTAGGATGTTCATTCTACTGTGTTGAATCTCTTGTTGATGACGATAGAATAGTATTTCTGACTCCGAACTGAACGAATATAAAGTATTACGGTGAGTGAATCTGTTTGATTTACTCTGTTGGTCTATTACACTGTAATGAACTAGTGAAAGCTAAGACGGATAGTGCGAGTTGAAGATATACGACGATTTGGGAAAATAGTACAGGGCCTCTGCTTAACAGACCCCTACCACTCCCAAGAACCCACGTGTGACTTTCGTAAGTTTCGGTGACTTACTGTTATTATTTATAATTGTTTTGTACGATCTAGATTATTCCGAATCAAGTCAGACGTTTGTAATATCTCGTTGATACACCCATTTGCATTTTTAACACTTGGCGCTGTCTGGGGGAAAGTGGCATCAAGATTGCCTGTTATCTGAAAAAATCAGATTATTGACCGATTGACAGTAGCAACAGAACCCGATTGTTGCCAACTGTTTCGTTAGTAGTGTTCCACGAGTAATACAGAAAATGATACATGCCGATTACACGATCAGGTGAAAAGTATCCCAAGAATCATAAGTCTGAAATACTAAAGGGTAAAAGTACAGTTAGATCTGAAACAGTGAGTAAGGAAGTTAATGTAAGACAATAGTTACGCAATATAACACAGGAGCAATAACAGAGAAGATAACAGATATAGGAGAATCTCAACAATTTTCTACTAGCAGCAAGTACAAAGATGATGGCGTTGTCCACCCGTGCGCTCTCAAGGTAGAGCTTAAATGGTGATCTAGACAACTCTAGATAGGGAGATACAAGGTAGAGGTATGCTGGCTCAACTCAATGTCTTAGGTAGTGCAGAAGTCATGTATATATAGGATCATGGGTGGCCTGCCATGGACGGCTATACATGGGCAGTAGAGCGTGGGCGGCCACCGCCCGCGTAATTGCCATACACGACTTAGACTGGTTGAACCGACCTAACAAATATAAATGATTTCTGACTCTGACAGGGAATATTCCATGGAATATTCCCTTTACCGTCGCGCCGGGGGCGCTGCCCCCGGACCCCCACCAGGGGGCCCGCTGGCCCCCTGGGACCCCCCAGCCGGGGGGCCCGCTGGCCCCCTTGGACCCCCCAGCCGGGGCTGCTCACCGCTGCCCCGGACCCCACAATTGGGGACCCTGATAACTCCCTTTCCTTATAATATCTTACATGGTCCAATATGACCTTCATCCAACATTCAAGTTGGGATTCCCATCAATTGGGTAATGCATGCTTGGCTTCTCCTCATAAAGGGGGCCTTACAAAATGTGCATACAATCATGAGGGGTAGACATTGATCATATACTAACACCCCCCCTCAATGTTTACCGATGATAAATCAAGTAGGTCTCGGTCCTATGCCCATCTGTTGAAGATGCTTGTTGAGCTGCTCTCTTCCAAGTGCTTTAGTGAATATGTCAGCACAATTTGCCTCTGTTGGGCAATATTCTAGCTCCACAATTTCATCTTCAATTAGCTCACGAATGTAATGGTACTGTACTTCTATGTGCTTGGTGCGAGCATGAAATACTGGGTTCTTTGCAATAGCCATACAACTTTGATTATCACACTTGAGTACAGTTGGCATATTTGATGGAAAGCCAAGATCTGCAAGAATTCTCCTTAACCAGACTGCCTCACAAGAAGCAAAACAAGCTGCTTTGTACTCTGCTTCAGTGGAGGAGAGTGCGAGAGTTGGTTGCTTCCTACTTACCCAAGAAAATATTCCTGAACCAACTGAGAAACAATATCCAGAAACTGATTTTCTAGAATCACAATCTCCAGCCCAATCTGAATCACAATATCCTTGGAGTGTATCACCTGTGGTATACAAAATACCAAAATCCAAGGTTCCTGCAATGTACCTTAGAATTCGCATTCCAGCATTCCAGTGACTCTCCTTAGGTTTGTTGGAAAACCTGCTTAACACTCCAACAGCATAGCAAATGTCTGGTCTAGTGTTGCACAGAAAAATAAGACTTCCAACGAGCTTCCTATACTTCTTAGCATCTACATCAGGCATGTTATCATCCATAGATAGCTTATGATTTACCTCCATAGGTGTGCTAGTTGGTTTGCAGTCCATCATTCCAAATGCCTTGAGAATTTCTTTGGAATATTTTTGTTGTGAGATGAAAATGCCATCCTTCCTTTGCCATACTTCAATTCCCAGACAAAAATGGAGTAGACCTAAGTCTGTCATTTCAAACTCAGTTCCCAAGCTGATCCGAGTTTGATTGATGAGTTCCTGATGATCTCCTGTAATGATCAAATCATCTACATATACAATGACAACAACTAGCTTGCTATCCCTTTTCGTTACATACAAGTTAGCATCAGAAGTACTTCTTTCAAAACCCATATTTTTGAAAAAATGATCTATTCGTTGGTACCAAGCCCGTGGAGCTTGCTTAAGTCCATACAAAGCTTTCTTCAACCTGCAAACTTTATTTTCTGAATTGGGCACCTCAAAACCTGGTGGTTGAGATACATATACCTCCTCCTTGAGGTGACCATTCAAAAATGCAGATTTGACATCCATCTGGAAAATAGGCCAAGACTTTTGTGCAGCTACTGCAAGTACCGTCCGAATAGTTGTCATGCGTGCTGTTGGTGCAAAAGTTTCTTGAACATCAAATCCTTCAATTTGTGAAAAACCCTGTGCAACTAATCGTGCCTTATACTTTTCTAATGTTCCATCAGCTTTATACTTAGCTTTCCAAATCCATTTAGTACCTATTACCTTCTTCTTTGGCGGCAAGTCGACTAGATCCCATGTATCATTTTTGAGTATACTATCATACTCAGACTGCATTGCCGCTCTCCAATCTGGATCATCAATGGCTTCTTCAATGGTGGTAGGTTCCTTTATCGAACCCATGATATCTGCCATTAGAGCCATGTTAACAATGTGTTCTGAGGCTCTTCTTTGCTCCTCTATTCTCTTTGATCTTCGTAATCCATCCGATGATGATTCTGGTACATCTACATGTGGATTAAGATCATCAAAGAGCTGTTGTGCCCACTTCGGTAGTGGCTTACGCTGTGCAGCTACAACTGGTTGGCTTTTTATTGAGGAAATTTCTCCATCAGATGTTTCCTCCTCCTCAACTTTAACCTGTCTTTTGATAGGCACAAGGTGAGATATTTCTCCGCTTGATGAGATAGTAGATTTACCTTTATCTTCTACTAAGTGTGGTCGTTCATCAAACACCACATCTCGGCTGACAAAAATCTTCCTTGCCTCAGGATCCCATAACCTGTATGCTTTAGACTCTTCACTATATCCTAGGAAGACACACTTTTTGCTTTTTGAATCCAACTTTGATCTTGTTGAATCAGGAATATGTGCATAACAGAAACAACCAAAAATTCTGAAATGCAAAACTGAAGGCTTTTTACCAGAATATGCTTCTTGAGGAGTCATCCCCTTCAGTGCTTTTGTGTAGCTTCGATTGAGGATGTAGACTGCTGTATTGACTGCTTCTGCCCAGAATGAATCAGGCATGTCTTGAGCCTTCAACATACAACGAGCCATTTCAACTACTGTCCTGTTCCTGCGCTCAACAACGCCATTTTGTTGGGGTGTATGAGCTGTGGTAAGTTGCCTTTTCACACCATGCTCCTTACAGTAATTGTTGAATTCTGTTGACAAGAATTCACCTCCTCTATCTGTTCTAAATTTCTTCAATTTCCTTCCTGATTCATTTTCTACATACTTATGCCACGTTTTAAATTTTTCAAAAGCATCAGCCTTCTCTCGAATGAAATAAACCCACATCTTTCTACTATAATCGTCGACTAACAGCAAGAAGTAGAAAGATCCTCCTAAAGCAGGTGTAGACATTTTACCGCAGAGATCAGCATGTACCAACTCTAGAGGAGCTTGAGATCGATTGCTGGTCTCTCTTGGAAATGCCTTTCGTTGTTGCTTGCCCATCATACAAGCTTCACAAGGTTCCTGCAACTCTGAAAATGCAGGCATATGAGCAACCATCCCTGTTCGTTGCATCTCCTTCAAAACTGCAAATCCGAGATGCCCAAATCGTCGGTGCCATAACCTGCTTACATCTTTATCTTCTGTAGCAGTTAAAGCACTTAACTCATACAAGTTATCCCGTCGTATGCCTTTACCTACAACATTACCTGATGAATCCATGATTTCCGCACCACTCTTATTGAAGTGAACTTCGAGTCCACGATCTGTTATTGCAGAAACTGACAACAAATTTCTTTTGAGTGTAGGTACATAGAGAACATCGGATAACTTTTTCTCAACACCTGGAGAAGTGATAAAAGAGATGGTTCCAGTTCCTTCAGCTGGACACTTGGAGTCATTTCCCACCACTACATTGATGGCTTCCCGCAGAGGCACTAGGGAACTATACCAATCCTTTTTACTAGTCATATGACAAGAAGCTCCACTATCTAAAATCCATGGCTCATCAACACGAGCTTGAGCAGATGAACATACCTCTTCAATAGCTACCCAAAGTTCCAGCTCTGTGTTGTTTGCAGACTCTTTGTTCTTCCATGATGATTTTACAGTCCCATTCCGTTCATCAGCTTGCTTCTTTCTGCAATCCTTGATGGCATGGCCTTTCTTTTCACAATAGAAGCAACTTCCTGTGAACTTTTTCTTCTTTGGCTTCTTCTTTGATCCCTCTGAAGAGCCTTTACCTTTTGCATTTGCTGAGAATGCAGCATCAGTTGTACTTTGCCGATTCTTCAGCCGCATCTCTTCTTCTAAAAGCATGGCACAAAACTCTTCAAATGTAAGAGGAGTTGGCCTTACCTGAGTGTTAAGGGCTGTTACTAATCCATCATACTTTGCTGGAAGAACACGTACAGATCTTCGAGCCAGCTCTTCTGGTGTTATAACAACACCAACTGCAGCCAATTGATCTTGAAGATGCTTTATCCGTTTGATAAAATCTTCAGCCTTTTCAGAATCAGAATGTTTTTCATTTGCCAACTGATTTTCTAAATTCTGTATCCTAGTGTGGTTCTTGGTCTCATATTGTCGAGCCAATATGCCCCAAGCCTCATGTGCTTTAGTAGTATGTTGAACTAAAGTAAGCACAGAATCACTTACACTAGTGACAATCGCACATAATGCATCAGCATTCCGCTTCTTCCAAGCTCGTAGAAGATCTGGATCTGGCTGAATCATCAATCTTGAATTTGCTGGATCTTCAACTGGTATAGGCTCTGGATCCAATCCCATCGGTCCCATGACAGTGTCAAGTAATTCATAGGAGTCCAAAATTGCAGAAATTTTGAACTTCCAGAGTGTATAGTTGGTTCCATCCAGCTTCCCTTTAGTGAATGCAGGTGGACGAATTCGAATAGGTGCAGCATTAACATTAGCTGAAGCACCAAGACTACTGTTCGATGATGAAGCCATCATGTAATCACTCGAATAATCTACTGATATTCTAGTCTGCTAGTAGGCTAAAATAATGATACTTCTCAAGCTATTCGAACCTTACAGCTCTGATACCATGTAAGACAATAGTTACGCAATATAACACAGGAGCAATAACAGAGAAGATAACAGATATAGGAGAATCTCAACAATTTTCTACTAGCAGCAAGTACAAAGATGATGGCGTTGTCCATCCGTGCGCTCTCAAGGTAGAGCTTAAATGGTGATCTAGACAACTCTAGATAGGGAGATACAAGGTAGAGGTATGCTGGCTCAACTCAATGTCTTAGGTAGTGCAGAAGTCATGTATATATAGGATCATGGGTGGCCTGCCATGGACGGCTATACATGGGCGGTAGAGCGTGGGCGGCCACCGCCCGCGTAATTGCCATACACGACTTAGACTGGTTGAACCGACCTAACAAATATAAATGATTTCTGACTCCGACAGGGAATATTCCATGGAATATTCCCTTTACCGTCGCGCCGGGGGCGCTGCCCCCGGACCCCCACCAGGGGGCCCGCTGGCCCCCTGGGACCCCCCAGCCGGGGGGCCCGCTGGCCCCCTTGGACCCCCCAGCCGGGGCTGCTCACCGCTGCCCCGGACCCCACAATTGGGGACCCTGATAACTCCCTTTCCTTATAATATCTTACATGGTCCAATATGACCTTCATCCAACATTCAAGTTGGGATTCCCATCAATTGGGTAATGCATGCTTGGCTTCTCCTCATAAAGGGGGCCTTACAAAATGTGCATACAATCATGAGGGGTAGACATTGATCATATACTAACAGTTAAAACTGATTCCGGTCATATTCCGGTAGAGTGTGTTACGTCTCTGGAACAATCTGGTACTATTTCGGCGCAGTCTGCCGACTATATAGTAATTCCAGAACCTACCACGACGCAATTGGAATCTAGTTTAACAATCTTGGAAAAGGAATTAGATTCATTTACGATTAAAAATACCTCAGGTAAAGAAATCAGTGAAGGTGAAAAAACACCATATTTGGGCATAATTTCGGATCATTCCGGTGAAATTGCGGTAAGAAAATCACCATTTTTCGGTGACGATTCAGCCTATTCTGCTGAATCTTCAGCTCAACTACCGTGCTTGGAAGCAAGTCCTCCAACACTGCACATTAAGGAGGAAGGAAGACTGTTCGAAGCAGAAGTTGGCAGCATATTAAGAAAGCTCATTGTACCGGAAAGTGCGCCACCCATTAACACAGATTCCGGTAGTTCAGATACTGTAGCCACCCTCACAATGAATGAACAACAACAACAACAACAACAGGTATGTCAACCCAGACCACCTCCAACGGGAGTGACATACACGAAGTTTGGTGGATTCCCAGGAGACGATCCGGATGCCCACGTACGCACTTTCGAGATAAGCTACGCTGTTCTCAACCATCCACCGGATCCGGCTTACAAAGCTATTGTCTTTCAATCTACACTCGTCAATGAAGCAGCCAGATGGCTTACTGAATACGATATCAATCATTTCCGCACTTACGAAGCAGTACGAGATGCTTTTCTGCAGCGATTTAGGCTAAAGAAGAATCCTGCTGAAATTTTTGATTATCTGCAGAACAACAGACAAAGGATGAATCAATCTGTACAGGAATACGCTACTCTTTTCAGAACACACTTAAGGCAACTACCACCGGCTCATGCTAACTTACCAGATGATGTCATTACTCAGTGGTTCATCAATGGTTTGGTTCCTCAACTTAGGCAGATCATGATCATAAGATGTGTTGGTGCTATGACACTTGATGCAGTCATTGCAATGACTCTACAGTTGGAACACAAAGTCGGTGGATTTGCAGAAGATCTGGAGTGGGTAAAAACAAATAGACATGTTGCCGAAGATATGACCAAACAGGTATACTGTACTACATGCAAAAATTCAGGACATACTAGTGCCAATTGTGCACTCAATCAGACATTCTGCGCCATCTGCAACATTGCCGGACACACCACCGAAAACTGCGCATACAACGCTAGAGTACAAGGAACAGCGACTGTTAATGCAATTATCCAGGAACAAGGACAGACGGCAAACCATTATGCGCCTCCACAACTGAGAAACAACAAACAGCAAGGATATCAAAATTTTAGAGGACAGAGGAACAACAACTACAATGCACCTCGTTGGCAGAACAGAGTGCCACCGGAAAACTCCAATTTACCACCACCACGCTGTCATTTCTGTGGTGAATTTGGACATATTCGAAGATTCTGTAAGGATGCAGCAGAGTATGATCAAAGGAAAAAAGAACGACAAAACCCAATGGCGAACATGGTACAAATTACACCAGTGGAGACACAGGCTGCGGTAGTTCAAACTCGTTCCGGTAAACAACTGCAACCGGCAGCAGGAACATTTGAACCAGGGATACATGAACAACATAGAATGTACAACAAGGCTAGTCAATGGACTACAGTAGAACCACCAGTCTTTCCAGAGCCTCTTCCGGTAAACCAGCCCGTGTCAAACCAGGAAGCAACACAAGATCTTGCTGCTAACACAGAAGCAGGAACGTCAGCTGCAGCAGAATCATCATTGTCAGATCGTGCTTCATCTTCAACATCTATGGAAAATACAAATCAATCACAGCAAGCCTGGGATATTTTATCTAAGGCATCGATTACACTTCCTCTGGGGCAATTACTGGCATTAGTACCAGGAATCCACCAACAATTTCAACATCAGCTTACTACAGAATCTGCTTGCATTTCGGCCACCGTAACAGTATAACCGGAACCAGATTCTACGGTAGATCACTCAGTTCCTCTGATTACGGTATGGTTTAAGAATCATCAAATCACACAGGTTTTAATTGATGGGGGATCTGGCATGAATATTGCCACTGCATCACTATGTAAGAAGCTGGGATGGACTAAAATAGAGCCAGTCCAATTTTTTGTTAGAATGGCTGACCAATCTAGAGTTCACCCAGTAGGACTTGTCCGGGATATACCAATAACTCTACAAGGTACCACATTTAAGATGACCTTCGTTGTTCTAGAATTACTAGAATCCACCCTGGATTACAATCTTCTTTTCGGTCGTCCCTGGCTGAAACAAGCTAAGGTAATACAAGACTGGTCAGCCCAGGAGCTCACATTTAAAGATAAAAATCGCAAATGTGTTGTAAAGTTAGATGCTATACAACCTTGTGAACTACATGCTAGACCATATTTTGCCGAACCTGTCCATATGTTAGATGGATTTTCAGACGACGAAGAAGAAGAATTTCTGAAAAGTAACGCTGATTTAATTTCCTTAGGAACTATTGATCTACAGTCCGTTGTAGATACTTGGAATAGTTCAGTGTGTACAGTAGTACCGATCACAGAAGAGGCTACGAAGGAAGTAGACACTGTCTCAATAAATGACGATGAATTGCAGCAGCTCTTTAAACCAGTAAACAGTACAGAGAAACATCAACAATTTTATGTTCCAGAAGATCAGCTCATTACTTACAATTTAGGAGATGAAGATCATCCTCGTCTTGTAAAGATAAGGCAAGAAACATTCCAAGCAGAATTAATTCAATTAGTTCAAGAATTCACTGACGTCTTTGCATGGGACTACAAAGACATGAAAGGATTGGATCCCCGTATCTACCAGCACAGAGTTATGTTGAAGCCAGAAGCAAGACCGATAAAACAAACCAGTTATCGAATGAATCCACATTATGCATCACAGGTAAAAGCTGAACTGGATAGGTTATTAAAAGTTGGATTTATAGTAGTAGTAAAACATGCGGAATGGATATCGCCAATTGTGATTGTGCCAAAGAAAAACAAGCAACTAAGAATCTGTGTAGATTACCGGAAATTAAATGTCGCAACTGTACCGGATCCTTTTCCAATCCCTTTTTTGGATACCATGCTTGATAGAGTAGCAGGTCACGAGATGTACTCATTTTTAGATGGATATAGTGGATATAACCAAGTAAGAATGGCTGAAGAAGATATACCGAAAACTGCATTTATTACTAATTGGGGTGTCTTTGCCTGTACAGTAATGTGGTCTGGATTGAGAAACGCACCAAGCACATTTCAAAGATGTATGCAGGTTATCTTACCTCATTCATGCAAGTGTATCTCGATGATTTTTCAATTTTCGGTAAGATGATAGCACATTTGTTTCACTTACGCTGTTGTTTCCAGAAATGCCGAGAGTACCGACTCTGTTTAAACCCAAACAAATCAGTGTTTGCGGTTTCATGTGGCAAATTACTCGGTCATATTATTTCTGCACAAGGTATCCAAGTAGACCCAGATAAAATCTCGGCAGTATTAGAAGCTCCGGTGCCAGCTACTCCAAAAGAAGTTATGCGCTTTATGGGTCAAGTACGGTGGCATGGCAGGCACTTACGATGGCTTGCCCATTTGGCAGTACCATTAAATAGATTAATTACCAAGACTCCACGACAGTTTGAATGGACCAATGAATGTCAAATAGCATTTGACAGATTAAAACATTTATTAACACAAGTTCCTATTTTACAACCACCAGATTGGGATCACTTGATGCAACAGGTTAATAAGTGGTTCAGACCAGTATATTATGCAAGTAGAAGATTAGCACCTGCGGAGAAAAATTACTCTGTAACCGAAAGAGAGTGTCTAGGGCTAGTCTATTCGGTCAAGAAATTCAGACACTACTTGCTGGGCTGCAAATTTACATTTCATGTCGACCATGCTGCACTTGTATACTTAGTTCGACAGCAACATATAGGTGGTCGATTAGCACGATGGGTCTTACTTTTGCAGGAATTTGACTACGAAGTCACTCATCGGCCAGGCAGTTCACATGCATTAGCAGATTTCTTGTCGCGCTTAGATTCTGGTGAAGATCCAGTGGGTATAGATGACACAACACCTGCAATTTATGTATCAGAACCTGTCAATGAGGATTCTGCAGATCTACCTAGCTTAATCTCATATTATGATCAGATTTTGACTTTTCTCAATGATGGTTATTTTCCATCTCAGACCTCTGCTGTAGCCTGCAAGAAAATTGCAAGATTCAGCCGTCGTTTTCGGTTAATTGCTGGAGAATTATATTATGTAGATCATACTGGGATCTTACTTCCATGTATTCCTCCACGTGAAGTACACTCGGTGATCACTTCAGCTCACTCAAGTCCAACAGGAGGACACTTTGCGGTAGATCTAACCCACCGAAAAATTTTGCAGAGTGGACTTTGGTGGCCGACTATGTATAGAGATGTGTTGGCATTTATCAAGTCTTGTGATAACTGCCAAAGAACTGGACAACCACTACAGCGTCACCATTTCCCTCTTAATCCAGTGTTACCTTTAGAGCCATTCCAGAAATGGGGTTTAGATTTTATTGGTCCAATTACGCCTCCAGCAGTCTTCAGCAATAACCGGTATATACTGACTTGTACAGACTATGCCACCAGATGGGCAGAAGCATGGCCTTTAAGGTCTACTACAGCAGTTGCAGTAGCAAAATGTTTGTTAACTGATGTTTTTCCACGATTTGACCACTCGAAATTGTTTTAGATCAAGGCACCCATTTTATGAACAATTTGATGAAAGCACTGTCTCAGTCTTTTCACATCATACATAAATTCAGTTCACCATATTACCCTCGTGCCAACGGTTTAGCAGAAAGTACCAATAAATCTCTACTAAATATGCTTCAGAAATTGACCAGAGAAACATCGGAAAGATGGGATCAGTTACTACTTGCAGTTCTATGGGCCTATCGGACTACATACCAAGTCTACGAGTAGCGATATCCCAAAAGTTCCTACCGGAAGATTCATTGGTATTTAGATTGGACACACTAAGAGAGTTAGATGAGCACCGTTGGCTCAGTTTTCTAACTATGAACGAAGTTCAACTAAGGCAGGCAAAGACGCATGACCGTAATCTGAAGACTCCAGTATTTTCGATAGGACAACTTGTCCTTTTCTACAATGCTAAGTCAAATAGATCCGTAGGAAAATTCAAGTTACGTTGGTTCGGTCCCTTCAAGATTTCAGAACAAGTTGGTCCAGCAACTTTTCAGTTGACTACGTTGACAGAAAATCTACTCCCAAAAGCGATCAACGGTTCTAAGCTGCGGCCATATCAAGAAACATCACAGCTGCGATAAAAACGGTACACTAAGTACCGCGATTTTTTGGTTTCTTCTGCTTTTCAGTCCTTTTTGCTTTAATTTTGCATAATCAATAAAGTAAGTGTACATAGTCGTATTGTAGTACCTATTTATGTCTAGCCGCCCGCTCCTTTTTCTATCTTTGCATGCATGCATACCATAGATAGGAATTATTGCCCCTTTCGCATGATTATTACCTCGATAAAGTATTCCCTGCTACAGCTCTCTTACATACCCTACCTTATTTCACCAAACGCACGATATTGTGTATGCGCTTGTATTTTCAGTGTATCTGTGTGCTACGTTCTGTGCTCTGTGTTCTATACGCAATGGAGTCTTTGGCGAATTACACAGCATTCTGTAATGGTATCCCCACCGAAGTAGGAGAATACCTGCGCCTTCGAGGGTTGGCTAACTTCGCTGAACTGCCTTGGCATTCAGTAGAAGTGCACCCCTTCT
Organism: Ceratopteris richardii; assembly: GCA_020310875.1. Taxonomy (NCBI): domain Eukaryota; kingdom Viridiplantae; phylum Streptophyta; class Polypodiopsida; order Polypodiales; family Pteridaceae; genus Ceratopteris; species Ceratopteris richardii. The sequence continues at coordinate 95,931,163 of CM035427.1, read as the reverse complement.
TCCCGCAGATTATTTCTGCCATCGCCCAATCCCCTACCACCGAGCGAAGTTGGGTCTTCCCATCATTACCAGCAAGAACCGTAATTACATTTCAATCTTTCGCTGAAGCTTTCCGACTCACACCGCAAGGTTGTGAGAATGGCCCAGTCATCACAGTAGAACAGATGGTACAACTTTTTCCTCGCTATTCATCCAACGAATATGCTATCCGCTGCCGTCCTGAACTTGAAAGATCAGCGCTACACTTCTTAGTAGCCATCCTGAACCTCCAGAAACGTGTTTAAGGCATTTCCCGTCCCTTTTATTCAGCCATAGACCAAGCCGCTCGTGAACCCGTAAATTTTGCCAATTATTTCTTCCACAGAATCCACAAAGAATGTGTCGCCATAATGAAACAGGTAAAGAAGAGAGCCACTCCGAGATCCAGATTGCCACACATCATCTCTTTTCTCTTTCCGGCAATCCTAGCAGAACAACCACCACCTCAAGGACCTGTCCTGAGGCATGAAGAATCAATTCAACCACTTGAAGACGAAGAAGAAGAAGATGCAGAAGAAATTGACCAGCTCGTACGCAGAAAACGAATCCGAATTGTCAGTTCCTCCGAAAGTGAAGCCCATAGCTCAACCGGAAAAGATAAAGAAGTAGAAAAAGAAGCTGATCAACAAAACGCAGAAGTAGAAAGAGAAGCCGATAAGCAAGATGAAGACACCTTCCACGACACATATACATCAATGCAACATGAGTCCTCAGCACAGTCATGAGCATCGAAGCAACAAGAAATGCACGAAAGGACTGAAACAGAAACGGTTTCGACCGAAAAAGTATCACACCAATAGCATCAAGAAGAACAACAACTAGATGACCAACAAACTACTAAGGAAGCTCTAGACACATTGCTTAAGGCGGTAGAAGTAACGGATGCCAACACCGCCGAAACTGAACAACAGGCAACAAATACGGTAAGGAATTCTGATGCTGCTCGACCCAACTCACCACCGGAGAATGAAGTTCATCCCATCCGAGATCAGCCCGAAGATTCATCGTCATTCTCTCCTAACGATTCACCACCAAATTCTCAGCAACTACTGACAGATACGTCATCTCAACCAAGACACCTTCTGCAAGCATCATCCAATCAGGTATTCTCTGAACTTGAAACTATGGGATAGTTCCTTATTACTCTGTCTCAGCAGTTGCCAGCTCAGTTCAGAGAAACAACAGAGAACATCAAAACTGAATTGCAGCACAAAATAGAAGTACTAGAGGCAGATATTAGTCCTCTACAGGAGGAACTATATGCAGTAAAGGCAGAAAATTATATACTACAAGAACAGGTTAAAAAGTTACAGGCACAGATCACCGAACAAGAGGCAATCGCAACCCAACAAGATGAAGCCGTAACTGCACTACAAGAAAAAGAAGAAATGCTCATAACAACAGATGCAGAGATTACTAAGCTTAAGCAGACACTCGCAGACGCTGAGGATGCAAGAATGGAATTAGGCAATTTACTAGAAGAAACGAAGTCTCAACTGTAGGCAATGATACAGAAAAACCAGGTTCAACAGAGCGAAGCCAAGCAGATTGAAGACCAACTACGAAGAGCAGAAGAAACAGCTGCAGAAGTCAATGCAATACTTAAACATCAATTAAACAGGGAAGCTAAGTATCAGAAAGACATAAACAACATTAGAAGAGATCGGGATGCCTTCTTCAAAACAATAGAATTTCAGAATCAGCAATCTAACAGGATGAATAATCACATAAACAATCTGAAGGACCGGATAGTTGAGTTACAGACACAACTCAACGAGATGAAATTAACCAGAGACGCGGCGTTAGCCAATGAATTCTATTTACAAGAGGCCTTTTTGCAGACACAGGCCGAAATTTTACTCTTAGAAGCCATTGCTCTCAGCTCTGTTAGAACAAATGCCCAGTTAGTAGAACCCGATACCCTGAAAGCCTTACTAGAAACTCTTAAGAAAAAGATCACTCGTACCTTTAGACTAGCCCAAAACATGTATCTAGATGGCCTCATCGAAGAACAGTAAGGTTCAGTCATGCAATTTTGTACTGCAATGATGAGTTTTGTTCATAATTTAAAAGCAAGGGTTTTACTCATGGTATTTTTCTCGCACATGTAAAAGACGTCTTAAGCTCGCATCGATCTACGGAATAGCATGCGGCATGTTGATGATTTTTTTTATGCTACAATTTCGGTAAGAGGAATAACGTGTCAGGACCGAATGAAACGCAATCATCACAGCAAATGGCAGTTGTAGCACTGGTACTTATAAATTGTGTATGCCCAGCATAGTAGTTTTCAGAAGAGCATTCTTCGAACTTCGGTACTAGATATCAAGTTTTTCAGCATTTTATCGTTCCGCAAGTCTCACAACCATGTCGGACTCTGATACCCTTAGATGGAGACTTAGAAGGCACGCAACTATGCAGCCACGAGTAGTAACTTCAACAGATACTACATTACAAGACGACGACGCTGACTCAATGACCTCTGCAACATCCAAGGCTCACCATAACAGTAAACTATTTTCCACCGATTTTAAAATAGAGCTCGACCACCATTCCAGAAGACATGAAAATTGGCTCAGAAGGACCGGGCTCCTCCAATTTGCTAAGCTACCATGGGAACAATGGACAAGTAATGAAGATGCAGAAAATCAGTTACAGAGCATGCGACGAACAAAAGGTCTTCTTTTAAACCAGGTACAATTTTCACCACAACTAGTTTCAGCAGTATTTCAATTGCCGTTATATGAGGATGCAAGCTTTCCTAAATGTTCAAATGAGGATCTGAGGAAAGAATTTGGTAACGGCGAAGGTCGCAGACGGTATTTCATGATGAAAAATGCCACATATAATCGCCGTGAACAATTTAAATGGTAATTAGAAAGACTATGTTTTATAGTCAGATTTGATCTAATGTCTCGAGAAAATTTTTCGCCTCTAGTGCAGAGGGAGGAGGAAAAGTGAGCTAGGCTCACTGGTTATATAACCACCTGTTCATACAGATTTTTGTCGGGGATAAACGTAGGTCCCAAAAATGCAGTAGGTTGCCAATATTTTTAACAGCTTTATTTGAGTATGCGCAGCATCAGGTAGATAACCTCTGTAACTAGACACCCCACAGTCCATTTCAGATAGCAGGATCAAAAAACACAACAGACAGACCGGATAGTCTTTTTCCGGTAGCAGATGATGGTAACCAGCCGCCCGTTTTGGGTACCCCCTTCAAACTATCTACTAAAAGAAAAGTCGGCCAAACATCAGAAACAGTTCATGAAAAGAGATTGCACACTGATTGTTTAGATAACAATGTGAGGCCAATGCAGAAAAAGTTGCAGGAAGTTTCAGACTTCCTATTGCAACAACAGGTCAACCTACAAGCTACACAACAACATGTACATGTACATAGAATGCAGTCCAAGTTATTGATCGAGCAAAATAAAGAATTTCAAAATGTGTTGAACAGCAAGGATACTATAATAAAAGAACTGCAGAATAATCAGAACCAGTTAGTAGTAGCACTCGTCAAAATGAAAAAATCAATTTTAGAATTTGAACAGTGGAAACAGACTGTTCAAAATCAAATTCAGGAAGAAATGTTGAACTTTTCAATGATGAACGCTACTCTCAAGGCAGAGCTTGAAATACTGAAGTCCAGAATACAAGTTCTGCAGGAGCTAGAAGGGCAACTACTGAAAAATGAAGGTATAGAATTGGAAGCCACGTTGATGACACAAATGGACATCGACACAGTAAAGAAAAATTTGTCTACTCATATTCAAAAACTTTGGCAATTCTTTCGTAGAAGATGGCTTGCCATTACATTCCCACAACTCGAGCAATTACGGTCAGGCTTTCTGTCAAGTCAGGAATGTGGAATGGTCGTTGTAATCAAGGAAAAAGACAAACTGATCGAAGAACAAAAACTGAGAATTAAGGAATTACATGCAGAACTCTTACAACAGCAAACATAGGCAGGCCCACAACAGGCCAATCAAATAGAACAAAATGTCGAAGAAAATTTTCAGAATCAGCAAGGTGCCTTCAATATTATTACTGAAGAAAATGATGTAGAACTTGCGGGTTCAAGTCCACCGGGCGTGCCAGTGTTAGACGATCGCCAGGGTGAGACAGGTACAATGATTGCCGGATTGGAAGGAAATCAACAAAAGTCACGCGGAAGTTGGTGCACGGAAGCTGAAAAGATATAAAAACACAACAATGTAGAGAGAGAGCGGCGCATCCTAGAAAAAGTGTCGTTGTTCTGATTCTGAAAACTGTCGTCACTAATTATTGTACTGTTTGGTTATGTAAGACTCTGAGTTATTTACATTGTGTTGGAGTTCAGAGTACTGTTGTATTGACTCTGATTTTGTTTACATCACTTATTCAGTGAAACTTTCCTGAAGTGAAGGTTGCGTGGCATATTGTGTGATTGAATGATACAGTAGTAGTGCGAAATTGTGGTTCTTTGACGAAGATATAATCTGAGTTTGAGTATTGTATAAGACGGTCTGTACTAGAATTATAGTATGCAGGATGTTCATTCTACTGTGTTGAATCTCTTGTTGATGACGATAGAATAGTATTTCTGACTCCGAACTGAACGACTATAAAGTATTACGGTGAGTGAATCTGTTTGATTTACTCTGTTGGTCTATTACACTGTAATGAACTAGTGAAAGCTAAGACGGATAGTGCGAGTTGAAGATATACGACGATTTGGGAAAATAGTACAAGGCCTCTATTTAACAGACCCCTACCACTCCCAAGAACCCACGTGTGACTTTCGTAAGTTTCGGTGACTTACTGTTATTATTTATAATTGTTTTGTACAATCTAGATTATTCTGAATCAAGTCAGACGTTTGTAATATCTCGTTGATACACCCATTTGCATTTTTAACAACATGTATACTAGCTTGTTTTTCCAACTCCTTGGCTTCTTTCAACTCTGTTTGCAATCTCATGATTTGCTTGTGCAAATCTTCCTTCTCCTCCTGTGTCACCTGAACAGTCTTGCTTTCTTCCTTCAACTGGCCTTCTTCCATTAATAATTTGTTTATTTCCTCATTTGCTTTGACCATGATTTGATAAGAACTTTGTAAGGTTCTGTATCTCCCTTCTATTTTCTTCAGCTCCATCTCCATCTTATGAGATTATGCTCTGTCTGTTTTGCACACTTCTCTTCAAGATATTGGATTTTGTTTTGTTGTTGAACCTCCAATTCTTCCAAAGAAATTATCCTGTGTGTCAATTCCTCATTTTTCTCCTTTACAATCCTCAATTGTTCTGCCAATTGTTCTTTTTCTCTTGTGCTCCTTAATGATACTATTGCCTTTTTCAAACTCAGATTCTGCTACCATACCTGATATAATCATGTTTCTACTTGCTGGTCTGAACTGCTCTATATTGCTCATAATGACCTTGCAAGCAGATCTTATATTTTTAGGTATCCTTTCCAACCCAACTTCTATTTCCATTTGTTTGACTTCTATCTGCTTGTTTTCTTTACACTCCTTATCTTCTTCAACTTCCTCCTCATACTCTATGACCTGGGTCTTTTGTTCTTCATGGCTCTTATCTGCTTCCATCTTTTCTTGGTCTGCAACATCTTTCGCATATTCCAATATCTGATCATCCTTATTCCATTGTTCGGATATACCTGTAGTTGTCTTTGTTTCTTCTGCCTTCTTATTCTCCATTACTTGTTGTTCTTCTTCAAAGATGTCTTTCCTTTACCTGTACTACCTTTTCCTGAATTAGGGTCAATTCAACTTCCTCAGTAAGCTTCATCTGATCATTACTTGTCTTCTCTTTCTGTCCTTCCTCTTGCTCCTCTATATCCATGAGATCCAGCTCCTCTTCTTGTCCTTGATCTTTTGTAGCTGTAAATTCTTCATTATGATTCAAGTCATACAGGATATCTTCTATGCTTTGATTGATCTCTTTGTCTGTAACTCCTGTTTCTTCTTCTTCAACATTCTTCTTCACCACTACTTCCTCTGTTTCCTTGATTTGATCTGTCGCTTTTTGTTCTTGTACTCAACTACATAACTAAGCTTCTTTTTCTGTCCCTACTCTTCCTTCATCCAATTTGAAATAGAATTGTGGTGAAGGTTTTGTCCATTTTGACTTTAATCCTGAATCCACTAACCCACAACTGAATTCCTTTCTTACTTCATTCTCCTCTTCCATCATCACTGCTTTTCCTTTTAGTAATCTTCTCTCTCCTTCAGGACTAACCAGCTTTGCTACTTTTTCTTGGACTTGCTCTTCTTGGGGCTTCTCCCTCAAGTCTTCTGATGTTTTATGTTTTTCAGTGGCTTGTGTTATCACATTAGGTGTACTAGGTACTAAGAAATTCAAACTTTTTAACAAAAAGTTTTCAATATCACTTTCAGAGTCTGAAGAGAATTGTGAAGAGCCTGCTATTCCTGATTTTTCCAGTTTTGACTCTTCTACAGCAGTAGATTCCTTCTGGTTCCTTTCTTCTACTATCACTGCTTTTGTCTCCATTCTTTGTACAGGTTCTGCTATTGATTTTCCTTTACTTTTCTTGGTTAACTTCCTCTTCTGTACAATTTTCTTCTGGACCTTTTTCTTCACTACAATTGTAGTTCGTGTTTCAGGAGGTCCTTGTAGCTCTTTGAAATATGCTAACCGTTCTACTTCTTTTTTTACAAACACTTCCTCTGTCTCAACTGCCATCATATGATCATGCAGCTCTTCATAAGGTTCTACTTCCTCTTGAATCCAATCTGTTGCTTTGCAAGAGTAATCCTCCAACATCTTTTGATATTGAGCTTCATATACTGCCCTTTTATTATTACCTTGAGTCAAATAGGTATACAACTGTTCTTTGCTTGTTTGAGGTGGGTGAGGGTCATTTGAAGACTGTACCTGCTTTAGAGCAGCTTCATGCTCTTCCTTAGTTGATTCTACCTCCTCTAATTCAACTTTTTTGGATCCAATCTCCTTTTCTTTACAGGAACAACTTCCTCTGAGATCCACTTTCTTTTCCTTTCTGCTCCCCTCATGCTAGGTTGGCCTTCTGATTCTCTTACAGATATCTTCCTTGAAGGACTTTTGATTCCTGCCATCAAATTTCTGAAATATTGAGCTACTGGAGCTAGTTGTAATTGATCCTCCATCCCTAGAACATGATATATAATTCTAGTTAAGAATTGGGCTCCATTCATATACTTCTTTTGTTCCCAATGTTTGGTTGCTTCCTTTAATTGCTCATGTATATATGGTGATACATCCATTATTCCAAAGGGCTTAGTTCTATCCTTATTATTAAACATAATCATTGTTACTGATTTGTGTGGCATGGTGTATCTAGGCAGTTTTGGGAAACAGAAGTATTGCAAAAACATTCTAATGGCATACTCCTCATTCTCTTTTCCCTTAAAATCAGGGAATTTAGTGTATCCTGTATATGTTTCTTTATTCTTCTTAACAAAGTTGTTATCCAACTTAGTTCCCATTGGGTAAAACTGAAGGGCTGCCCTGATATGCTCTGCTTTTATTGTGATGTTCACTTCCTGATTTTCTTTGTTCTTGACAATACACCTGAAATACGCCTCATTGCCCCTTCCAACCTCCAACAAGCTGTTCATCACCTGTGCCACTCTTTCAAAATCTATGAAAAATATAGGTTCATCTAGCAGCTTGTGTAATCCCACTGCTTTCATCTTTTGTATTTCACTGCACTTTTCTGGAATTTGTAAAACTCCTAACACAGCATAGTGTACTTGTAACCTCCAACTCCCACTGTAAATATGTGCTGGCCAATAATACCTAGAGTTTCCTTGAGTTCCCTGACTATCTTTTCTGCTTCTGGAATCTCCTGCTCCTCATCAGATTCTAATTCTATTGTCTCCGTTGTTGCTTCATTGTCTAAGAACCAATATCCTCTAGACAGAGTAACTAAGTTTGCTTTGAACTCATGGATTGGTAGTTCCTTCGAATTCACCATTCTAGAGAAAATATAGCATCACACAAAAAAGAAAAAACTCCACCCACATGAGTCATAAGAAAAATAGAGAATGACATTGGTTTTGAAATGGAATGAAAGTAAAATCTTAGTTAAATCCTAACTTCCTTAAAAGACTCAATTAAAGTGATCATTACATGTGTAGCAAGATGTCTAGTGCTCTCTTCTCTTCTGACAACTTCTATCCAGGAAGAAGATATTTAAAAAGAAAAATGAATAAAAAATAAAAAATCATAAAAAATAAAAAATAAACATAAAAAAATAATAAATAGAAACCTGCTACCCTTCTACCTATATCTTACTTTGTGCTATATATCTTATAAAAGGAAAAATGGATAGTTTTCTCTTCTCTTTTTCTTTTTTTTTCATAAGAGAAAAATGAACTGGGTATTTTTTTTCTCTCTTTTTCCCCTCTTTTTTTTTCGTAAGAGAAAAATGAATTGGGTAATTTTTCTCTCTTTTTTCTTTTATTTCTCTTCTCTTTTTTTTCTTTTTAAATAAATTTTCCAACTTCCTTTCCACTTCCTTTCTTCCCCTCCTATTCCTTTTCTCAGAAAAAGAATAAGGTAGAACAATTTGTCAATTTTTTTTTTCCAAAAATTATCAAACTTTCTTCTATGTGACACTCTGATTTTCTTATCCAAGATCCTAACGGCATCTCAGATACTCATGTCCTTTTCCATTGAATCAGATCTGATTTTTTTACCCAATAATATTTAATCTTTGTTGATCCTATTCTAGGAATACACCTGTCTTCATTAGATGAGCTGTGGTTGAAATTTTTTGGCTTCCATATCCATTTTGTTATGGGAATTTGTTTTGATGAGCAGGCCTAGTGTGTACTTTGTTTCCACATCCTTCTTGTTTTGATGTCCTAATATTTTTGATTATACCCTAATTGCCTCCTTGCTTCTATCTCTTCACCCTCTTTTGCTTCTTCAATTTGTTGTTGGTTTTGATTAAATGAAGCTTGATCCTTTAGTAATTGTATTGATAATGTCTGTGTGTCTTCTAATGAAAAAGTAAATCCTTCCAGTGTTGAATCATGAAGCTCCTGTTGATCCTCCTATTTTTCAGAGCTCCACAAGAATATTAAAAACCTTTTGTCATTTACTGTTAATTTGAGCTTGAGTTTTTCAAAATCCAGTATTACTCTACCTTGCCTTAACCATAGTTTTCCCAAAATCAATTTCTCAGTCATCAGGTGATCTGGCCATTCTTCACAATCTATTTTCATATATTCTGTATGGAACTTAACTTTAAGAGAAGGTGACATGCTTTGTATCATTTGTCCTTCCAAGGTTTTGATAAAGGTTTTGCTTTTATTCCTTTTTAGGTTAAATTTGTTCAACAAAGCTGAACTAATCAAATTCACTTGTGCACCTGAATCTATTAAAACCCTGATGTTTTCATCTTGACAATCCATAGTTATCACAAGCAAATGTTCTTTTTGTTTTAAAGGTGTTTCACACAAAAGGACTTCTCTAAGGTTTTTGGTTTTTCTTATCCTTTCCTTTGCCTCCCGTTGAGCCTCTTTTCTAATGTTTTCCTCTTTTCTTTTTCCTATTTTGAGTTTGGTGTAATCTTCTCCATTCCGAAACATTTAATGGAAGGTCATACCTTTTAACTCTACATGCACTTATGAAGTTTGGCATGATTTCTCCATCTATGTTAGCTAGTTGGATAGATCCACTGTTACTGATCTGATGTATAATATAAGGCCCATGTCCTTTTTTCTGAAATTTCTTCTGATGTTCCTTTATTGTATATGCTAGAACTAGATCTCCTTCTTGTATATCTTTTTCTTTAATATGAACATCATGATAAGCTTTTTATCTTTTCTTGTCTGCATAGATGTTCATGATTGCTTGGAGTCTAGAAGCTCCCAGTTTTTCCAATTCTATTACTCTCTCAGATAATTCATGTCCAGTCCAATTGTATTGACTACCCACCTTCAGTGTTGGAATAAGGAATTCTAAGGGCAGAACTGCATTTTGTCCATATACTAGGTTGAATGGTGTGGTTCCTAATGCAGTTTTGTATGCCACTCTATAGGCCCATAGGACATGATTAAGTTGTAAATCCCAATCATTCATGTTTGTGTTTACTAATTTTGACAATACAGTACAAAGTACTTTATTAGTACTTTCTGCTAACCCATTGGCTTCTGGGTGATATGGGGCTGACTTTTGATGACTAATCATGAAATATTCAATTATGTTTTCTATGATTTGGTTCAAAAAATGAGTCCCCCTATCACTTACCAATTCAATTGGAAGTCCAAATCTGGTGACGATATTTTCATAGAGAAATCTAGCAGTAGTATGAGCATCATTTCTTTTTTTAGCTTTGGCCTCAGCCCATTTTGTTAGGTAATCTATAGCTACTAGTATGTATTCAACATGGGATTGTCTTGCTGCAGGATGTATGGGTCCAATGAGATCCAACCCCCATTTACTAAATGCTCTGGCTGAAATTAATGGAACTAATGGCATATTGTCTCTTTTATTTGGTTGACTCACCCTCTGACAAATGTCACATCTTTTCACATATGTTCTCGCATCAGGAAATAGGGTTTGCCATCAAAAGCCAGAATATAATATGAGTTTAGCAGTTTTGTCACTTGAAAAATGTCCTCCTGCCACTCCAGAATGTGCCATTTCCAACATTTCCAGATATCTATCTTTAGGAACACAAATTCTTAAATATCCATCCATCCCTCTCTTATACAATTGTTCTCCTATCAGTTGATATTCTTTAGAGATCATTTGTAGATTTTTTGAGTTTGCACTAGCTCTTACTTGTTTTCCTTTTTTCTCACTTTTCAATTCCTCAATGATGTTCTCACTCCATTCTCAATTTTTTTGAAACCAATATAGAGTTATAAGTTCTGAGTTTTGCAAGGATTGGCATTCCCAGTAGTTAGCCAATATATTTCGTTACATCTTGAATCTTATTAGGCCAATGTACCCCCATCCTATTGAGATTACTTAGGGTGACTACTATGGAAGCATGAGTACAAGGGTTCCAACAATGAGCTCTTTTCATATATTCTTGTTGCTCCTCTTCTGGAGTACAATATTCCAATATGCCTGTATGGTTGAGGTGATACAAGTGCCCAGCTAGCAACATAAAGTTTCTGCTTTGTAATACTAAATGTGTGTTGTTTCCAAATGTTCTGCAAGGTCCCATGGTTAGCAAAGGTATTAAGGGCATGGCCCACTCAGGAACACTTTCTACTTTGAATAGATATGTATCTGGCAGGTCATCATCTAAAGGTGAACTTGGTTCTTTAGCCTGGTTCTAGACAAATGATCTGCTCTCAAATGTGTTTTTCCTTGTCCTACCACCACTTCAAACTCAAACTCCATGAGTAAAAGAAACCATCTTACTATTCTACCAGTGTGACAAGGTTTGTTTACTAAATAAAGTAAATCTTGGTGATCCACAAAAAACTTAAACTTGTTGGCCAAAAGGTAATGTCTATATTTTTTCACAGCAAATATCATTCCCAACCCTTCCCTCTTAGTGGTTGTGTAATTTTTCTCTGTTGAATTTAGTTGCCTACTAGCATAAGCAACTGGAAAATCTAATTTGCTTCCTTCTATTGGTTGTGCTAACACACATCCCAAAGCATAGTTTGAAGCATCCACATGGACATGAAAAATTTTATCCCACTGGGGTGTTTTCAGAATAGATTCTGTAACCAAACAAGTTTTTAGAGTCTCAAAAGCTTGGTCACACTCTTTGGTCCACTCAAATTTTGTGATCAGAGCATACAAAGGTTTAGCTATGTCAGCAAACTTGTGTACAAATTTTTTATAATACCCGCAATGTCCCATGAAAGTTTGAAGTTCCTTTACATTTGTTGGTCTTGGAAGTTCTACTATGGCCTTTATTTTCTTCTCATTAGTTGAAATTCCATTTTTGGAGACTATGTGACCTAACATTCTTCCTTGTCTTACAAAGAATACACACTTCTCTGGATTTAAACATACTCTATATGTTCTGCATTTCCTGAATATATTTTCTAAATCTTGCAAGTGATCCTGTCTTTTTAATGAAAAAGTGCAAAGGTCATCCACATAAATTTCCATTACATTCCTCAGGAACTCTTTGAAGATATGACACATTAATCTTTGAAAAGTTGATGGGGCATTAGTTAACCCAAAAGGCATAACCCTAAAAGCATAAATTCCCCATTCTGTGGAAAAGGTAGTTTTATGTTGGTCTTCCAATGCTATAGGTACCTGATTGTATCCTGAAAAACCATCTAAAAAACTATAAACCTCCTTCCCTGCCACTCTTTCTAAAAGATGGTCTATTATAGGCAATGGATAGCTATCCTTTATAGTTCTTGCATTCACCTTTTTCAAGTTAATGCATACCCTAAGTTTCCCATTCTTTTTTGGTACCACAATTATAGGAGATATCCATTCTGTATACTCAATCTCATAGATGAAATTGGCAGCCAGTAGCTTGTCAATTTCTTCCTTTATTTTAGCAGAGTATTTATCATTGAATGTGTAATGTCTCTGTTTGCTAGGTTTTGCATCAGGTGTGATAGGAATCTTATGCTCACAGATTTTAGGATCAATACCTTTCAAATCCTTATAGCTATAGGCAAACACATCCCTATAGTTTCTGGCCAAATTCCTTAATGCCTCCTCTTCTTGATTTGTCATGTCATCAGCTATTACAATATGTCTTTCTTCCCCATCTTCCTGAGTGATCATAACCTTCTTAGTTTGTTCTTCATTGTCATATGCCTCCCCTTTTCTCTTTTCTCTCTTTGGTTTCATTTTTAGAAGTAATCTGTCTTCTACATCATAAGTCTTGAAATTTGCTGGTACATCAAACTGTTGATCTTTGTTTGTCATTTTCTCATTTTTTCCATCCTCTTGGTCTTTTTCTATTTCCTTGTGTTTGTTTTTCTTATATTTGCCTGAGATTTTATCTTTTATTGCATCTTCAGCTTTTACTTCTTGCAAATATTGTGTTTTTCCATTTTCCAATATTATTTCTTTTTCCTGGTCCTCTTCTATTTTTGATACTCTTATCATTTGTATTCCAATGTGAAAAACATCATACCCTTCCTCATTTTGAAATTCTACTCCTACATACTCATCACTGGCTAGATCCATAGTAGCTAAAATCCGGTTCCAACCATATGGCTCAAATTCTTCATCTTTGAATTTTTGTGGTACATAGCTCTCATCTTGTAATTTTCTCCCTTCTACACAATCTTCTCTTCTTAATCTCCTCTTTCCATTTGTAATGTTTCTTAACACATTGCACTTCCATATTGATGATTCTGTTTCATTTTGATCTTCCAATTCTGATTCTTCACTTACATCTTGATTTTGATGTATCTTGAACCATTCTTGGGGGGATATGTCACAATAATGGCCATTTCTTAGATTCACTCTGGTTATTCTCCCTTTGCTCTGAAGATATAGACAGTCATTACCCCAATCTTGCACAATTTGCATCTGTCTCATAAATGGTCTTCCTAGGATAATTTCATATGAAGTGGATTGTGGAAATTCAACTATGGCAAAAGTATGCTCTATTTCTATTCCGCATATATCCACAATCACCTTTTCCCATATTCCTAGGGGTTTTTCTATATGTCCATCTACAAGTTGCAATCTCATTTTAGTGGGTATCAATTCACTTTTTCCCCATCTTTCCCAAGTTTGTTTAGTCATGATAGCCACACCTAATCCACTATCCAATATGGCTTGGGCATGGTTTGTACCAAATTGTATTCTCAAGGTTGAGTCCCCTTCTTCTCCTTCACAATATCCACCTATCTTATCAATAGGAATGTACCACAATTCCTCCAACTCTTGTGGCTGTGAATCAAGATTTTCTGGTATTGCTTCCCATTTTTCCATTTTATTGTAAGTGAGGATTTTGTTTTACCAATTCCTTCAATGTGGTGTGGTATAAGATTGTACATTTTTTATCTATATTTACCTGGAATGTAATTTGTGGGTTATCTTCTTGATTAATTGTTTCTCCTATTCTTGTTGCCTTTGACTCCCCAACTGTTGTTTGAGAATTGTCTAATTCCCCCAGTTTAAGTTGTGCTTCTTGTATAATTTGTTTGCATATTTGCATCCTTTCATGTTCTATATCTGGCATAGGATAAGCCATTACATGGTCTGTAGGATTTGGTCCCTCTTGAATTCTTCCCTTGTATGCTTTTATCAAGGTGTCTAGACTCTGTGAATTTCTTATCTCTAATTGGGTTTGTGTCTTTTGAGGGGGACTACAGTTTGACTGTTCCATATTCTCTTCTCCCAAACTTTTACCCATTCTTTTTTTCCTTTCCCATTTCCCTTTTTGTCTATTTTTCTTCATCTTTGAAATTGAATCTTTATTTTGTTCTTTAGTTGTTTCTTTTTGTTTAGCTTGTGCCCTTGTTATAGCATTTACATTTACTTGGTCAATGTCACTTAATTCTTCTTGCTCCATGATGTTGACTTTTTTCAATGGTATGTTACTAGATGTGTTTTGTTGTTTTTGAGGATTTATTGGACAATCCTTTATTAAATGATCCCTCCGACAATCCTTGCAATAGGCTCCTTCTATTCTTAATGTAGGAGGTTGTGGACAGTCTCTAATGAAATGTTCTCCCCCACATCTATAACAAGTTATCTTTTGGCTCCCTTTGAACTGAGGTTTCTGATTGGACATATAATGATTGGTTATATACATGAATGTGGTTGTATCCATCTCAATTCTCCCATTTCCCAAATCTAGGGCTTGTAGTTCTGGTTCTCTCAACTCATATCCTTCCCACTCTTCCTGATATCCTTCATTCCATTGATAATCTTCCTTGTATGGTGATTTTATCCACATTCTCTTTGGCTTGCATAATCTCTCTCCTTAATGGGTTGTTTATTGTAGAAGCATTCTTCTCTGGTATGATTTGTCATTTTCTCTCTAGTGTATAGTATTTGAGTGTTTTCCGATCTTGCAAATGTGGTGGTTTTTGATATGGACATTGTTGTACCAAATGATTTTCTCCACAATTATAGCATTTTTTATTTGTAGTTATCTAGGTGTTTATCAAATTAGTTTTGGTGCTTACTTCTAGGGCTTTAGCAATGGCTTGTGCCAATTCTTCTGCTCGTGGAATTTTATCCTCATTTGTTCTAGGTTAATCAAATGCTAGCAGGTCTTGCCCTCTATTGTCTTCCAAATCTATTGCCTCTTTCACACATGCTCCTAGGTCAGGGCATCTCCTATAATATACCAGGGTTCTTAATTGGGCACTTCTTAATCCTTCTATGAATAGGGATACTTGTCTTGCCATGGAAGGTACTTCTTCTCTGGGACATCTGTCAATGTACTGCTTGAATCTCCTAGCTGCCTCTCTGATATTTTCATCTTTTTGCTGTTTAAAGCTGTGTATCAATGTAGCTGTGCTATGTTTTATTCCAGTTTTTGAGAATTCCCCAATAAAGGCTTCTAGGAAGGATTCAATATCTAGATACATTTCCTTTCTCAAGCGAATGAACCAAGATAATGCAGGTCCTGTTAGGGTTAGACCAAATGCCTCAAATTGTACTTTGTAATCCTCAACCTCTTCTACTCTAATTAGTTTTCTAAATTCTGCAGCATGAGCATGAGGATCAGAATATCGTTCATATTGATTTTTCATGCATTTGGCTACTTGATAGGGTCTAAGCATTCTGCCGTGATTTTGTCAATGATGTCTTCTTCTCAAAGGAAAATTATTAAATCCTTCTGGTTCCTTTTCAAAAGGATTTAGGGAAGTATGTGTTCTCCTTCCTTGTTGTTGTTCACCATTATTGTGAATTTCATGTGGTCTTGGCAAGTCTGATTGCCCTAGGTTCTGTTCCCAAGGTCTCTTGTCTGCACATTGCCCTAGGTCATTAGAATTTTCTAGGTCTTGTGAGAAGATGTATACACATCCCTACCTATCCTCATATCTACCATCCTTAAATTGTGCTACTGGTGTTATGTTCAGGGGAACTTCTAAGTTTCTCAATCTAATGAGAAACTTATGCATTCCATCCTGATTACATAGGTTCCAAACCTATTTGTATACATATATTTGAGGATGTTTCTATAGTCCCCAGTTTCAGAGGATTCATTTGTTTCATTTAAATTTTCCATGTTGATTTCTTGCCTTAAATCTCTTTCTTGCAATTCCCCTACCACTGGCTCTATTTCCTTCCTTCCCAGTTCTTGCTTGGAATGTGAGTATAATTTATTACCAGACCTAAGGATCATTCAATAAACTTCACGATTTTGTGGAAAGAATCATGTTTTCCACGATTCTATGGAGAGAATCGTGTTTTCCACGATTTTGTGATGAAAATCGTGTTTTCCACGATTTTGTGATGAAAATCGTGTTTTTCATGATTCTGTGATGAGAATCGTGTTTTCCACGATTCTGTGGTGAAAATCGTGTTTTTCACGATTCAGTGGTGAGAATCGTGTTTTCCACGATTCTGTGATGAGAATCGTATTTTTAACGATTCTGCGAGGGAATCGTGTTTTTCACGATTCTGTGAGGGAATCGTGTTTTTCACGATTCTGTGATGAGAATCGTGTTTTTCACGATTCTGTGAGGGAATCGTGTTTTTCACGATTCTGTGATGAGAATCATGTTTTTCACGATTCTATAATGAGAATCGTGTTTTCCATGATTCTGTGAAGGAATCGTGTTTTTCACGATTCTATGATGAGAATCGTGTTTTTCACGATTCTGTGAGGGAATCGTGGTTTTCACGATTCTGTGATGAGAATTGTGTTTTTCACGATTCTGTAATGAGAATCGTGTTTTCCACGATTCTGTGAGGGAATCTTGTTTTTCACGATTATGTTCCCAGACAATCATGATTGCTCACAATCGTTAGAAACATGATTCTCTTATGAAAATCGTGCTTTGGGAATCGCGATTTTGTGCTTTGTTTCAGAGAATCGCGATTTTGTGTTTGACTACAGAATCGCGATTCTGTTCAGATTTTGAAAATTTTTTAGGTATTGAATTTCAAATTTTTGTTTCTTCAATAGAATCTCCTTAGTTATTTTTCAACATGCAATAAAAGAATTTACTTAATATTATTATTTTTTCCACAAAAAACTCAAAAATTCATAACATCACGATTCCGTGTTTTTGGCTATTTTGTGTTTTTTGTGCTTTGATCATCATGTAAGTTTAAAGAAATACAAAAAAAATGTATTGAGAACTCCTTACCTGGCTTGCTTGATCCAAAGATCTCCAAAACTTTATAGTTGTAGACGATCGCGATCTTGTTCTTGCTCTCCCTCCCTCTCTTTCTCACTCAAATGGGTTTTTCTGAGATTTCCAAGGTTTTATAGTGTTCACACAATCGCGATCCTGTGCTATTTCCTCAGAATTTTTCCCTTTTTACTTGTCCAATTTTATTCTTCAACAATTTTATGGTTTTAACCCACAATTCCTAACATTTCATCATTGGTCACTCCCATTATCTATTGGTGAAAATCGTGATTTTGTACTTTTCCACTTTTCCCACTTGATTACTCAATCCTCACTAATTTTTGGAATTTTACTTCCTTCACCTACTCAACTTAATGAAATCTCTTACAATTACCTATCTCAAAACCCAAATATGCTCAAAATTCCAAAAAAAAATCTCTTACAGAAAATCGCGATTTTGTCCGGAGAATCGTATTTTTCCTGTACTTCCAGTTTTTTGCAATTTTGGGTCTTCTTTCTTCTTACAACTCTTCTAGGTTCTTCACCACTCCAAGTCACTTGTTACCTGCAATTTTACATCATAAACAAAGAATTAACCATAAAATCGCGATCCTGTGAAGAGAATCGTATTTTTTTTATTTTCCAATTTTTAGCAATTTTTAGCTTTCCTTCCACTTGACCTCCTTTACTCTTAACAACAACACTTAAGTCAAACTTCCTAAGGAAAAAATAAATTTTTTAAGTGTTTTAATGAATTTTATGAATTTTTTTAGTATTTTGCTCTAAATCAAGGTAAACACTTCACTTAGGGTTTCTTGTTTTGTGATCTGTTGATTCTGTGTTCCCTGATTGGTTATACTCCTTTATACTTTTGCTATCAAAACAATTCATGAACAAAACTTCCCAAAGAAAAATGTGTCAAGAAGTATAAATATCAATTTTTGCAAAGATAAACTCAAACATTTTTCTTTTCAAACTGCAAGTAAACTTTTATCAAGATTATTGCTTTGACCTGGTTAACAAATGGATCATATCTACTTGCATTTAGCTACTTTACTTGACTTTTCTCAATGCAATCATGTCATCTTCCCAAGATCAACAATTTTGCTTGGTACTTGGTCAAAAAGCACACAAGTATTGCAAAGATAGACACATTTTACCTTATCTTCAGCTTTCTTGATTCAACTTTTCACACACCTGCACTTTACTTTAAAAAAATGATATGAGCAACTATCAATTTGCAAAAAGTTTCAACACTTCTCATTCTCAAAAGATTATCTATTGTTTTCTTTTCCCAAAAGACAAACAACAAAAAAACAATCTACCATTTCATGTTTCCATTTCTTGATTAAAGAGTATTACCTTTTCAATGTGTTTAATACCATCATCAATAGAAGATCCAGCAAGGTCCAACTTCAATGAAGCTTTTGCTATACTTCCCCGGCAACGACGCCAAAAAATGTTTGTTGTTAACCTTTGGAGTTGTCCTCTCCAATAATTTAGCATAAAGAATCAACAATACATCTTATTTTTGTCAATCTTGGAAGTATACAAGAGACCACAGCCCCTTCTAGATGATAGAATCCAAGAAATAAGAGAAAACTGGTTGGATTTCTGAGAATTAATGAAGATGAAGAGGAATTTCTAGGGTTTGGATTATCTCGAGCAATACTCCATCATTTTCAATAATCTTGGTGTCAAAAGCATGTTATTTTCTCAACAAAACACAATCATAAAGTCAAAACTAAAAAATGATACCTGTAACCTTCCGACGAGACAATCACGATTCTGTGAAATCAGACGATTTCCATCTCCAGCACCATTATTCATCAATCTCTCACTCAACACATCTGTAATCAACTCTCTTCATACACATTCATCAGAAATACACATTAGAAGCTTGCAAATCTCCATGGATACACATGGAATAGACTCAACAAATCATAGAAATCGCATAAAAGGAAGAAACACGATTTTCTGCAGGAAAGTTGCTCTCTTTGCTTCGATAGCATGTAATACAAATAACCAACCCTCTCATAATAGAGGAAATTGTCTTTTATACATTTTCAAGTGTCCCTTTTCACACTTGAATTTTGGTCCTTTCCTCTTCTGATCTAAAAATATGCTATCTAGGAGTTTCCAAAAATTCTAGAAAAAATACATATAATTCTACTCTTCGTAAGGAAGACTCTTCCTTATTTTTACATCATTTGCGTAAATATTTTTACAATTTTTTGGCATTTTACAATTATTTTCCATAAAAAATACTTCTTCTAACAGTGAACAAAGTCCTGTTGTGTATCGGTAGGACCATGGAAGCCCCCTCTAAACCGAGAAGCTGGCTGAGAATAAGATCCAACTGAGTGATGAATCCAAGTAGATGCAAGAGTGTCATGTGGTAACTGAAAAGATGCTGGACTCCATGAATGGAAAGGTACATGCTCAAAATGCTGCTGTAGACGAGGTAAGTGGACTCTAGAAGATAGGAATGGAAAATGACGAGTCACTGATCATGGAGTAATGCCCAACTGAAGCTTAGGTGAAATATAAACCTTCAATGATATGATAGGTATATCCATCTGAGGTATAAGCTGAGATGATATCTCTGATTCCTCCTGCTCCAAAACTGTATCATGATCGGGAAAGTCATGTACAAAGAGAGCATGCTCCACATAGTGTGACTGTTCAAAACTAGAATGATCCCCCTCTGAATCTGAAATGGGAGGATCCAAAAGGGATGAATACTTAGAGTATTCATCAAAGGTGCAATCTTTGGTTACTGTAACTGAGTGACTCTTTGGGTCGTAGAGCTTGTATGCCTTTTGTCGCTCACTGTACCCGATGAAAATGTACAACTTAGGCCGATCATCATCATGGCCTTGGACGTAGGCATCACTACCAAAGATGCAGAAATAGCTCACACTTGGCTTCTTTTGAAAGTAAGCCTCAAATGGTGTTTTGATCTACAAAACATCTGAACTCTGTTCTGTATATGTAGTGATGTCTGCACTGCTTCACCCCAAAACTTTAGTGGAAGTTGCTTTTGTCTAAGCATAACTTTGGCCATTTGGATCACACTTCGACTCTTTTGTAATGCAATACCTAGTTGAGTATCTTGCTTGGCTTGATACTTGATTCCATGTTGCTTCAAGTACTTGGAGAAGTTTTGGTTGACAAAGCTACTATCTCCATCAGATCGGATGATCTTCAAAGAACTTGGAAAGTCTTCTTCAACTGTTTTTGTCCACTCCTTAAACTTGGAAATGGCATCTTCTTTATGCTTGAGTGAATAAACCCATGTGTATCTAGTGAAGTCATCTACAATCAGGAAGAAGTAAATTGACCCACTTAGAGAAGGTGTACTCATAGGTCCACAAATGTCGATATGGACTAATGCTAAGGGTTTATTTGCAGAAATGGATGCTTCTTTAGGCAAAGAGAAAGCTGTTTGCTTGTCACATGCTTTGCAATTCAATTCCACATGTGCGATCCTAGGTAGACCTTTGACAAGATGATTGGAAGAGATTTTAGCTAAGTAAGAGGTATGTCCAAGTCTGTAGTGCCACAAGTTGAGACTGGAATCCTTGGCCGTAAAACTTGAAAGCTTGTAGAGACCCTTTTCTTCATATCCTTTAGCTATCACTTCATTAGATTCGTGATCAATGACTTGAACTTGGTTGTGATCGAACTGAACTGTCATGTTGTACTTTGTGATGGCTTTGACTGAAAGAAGATTCTTACATAGGCTTGGTACATACAGAACATCTTTTAATGGAAATCATCTTTGTCATGGCACATGTGGGATGAAGCACCACTATCAAAAATCCATTCTTTCTTGAGAGTGGTTGCCACAAGTGCTTTGTGTTCACTTGTGAAAAATAGGTCTTCACTTGTGCAGTGAGAATGATGTTCATTCTTGGAATTAGACTTAGACTTGTCCTGGTTCTTTTTCTTGAAGCAATATTTTTCAATGTGGCCAGGTTTGCCATAAAAATTACAAGTGAATTTCTTTGATGAATTGTGTGATCCTCGCTTAGATCCATTGCTAGCCTGATGACTTGAGGTTTTGTCTTTAGTGAATGGGCCTTTGGCCTTCATGGCTGACTCTTGTGAGGAAGTCGATTTGGCTCGCGAGTCGTGAAGGAGCAATAGTCGACGAACCTCTTCCCAAGATAAGACTTGGCCGCGATTATATAAAGTGGTGACAAATGTCTCGTATGACTTAAGTAGCTTGTTGAGAAGCCAAATAGCCATGTCTTCACTAGAGATCTGCCTACCACATAGTGCTAATTTACGTTGGTAATCCTCAAATTGGGCTATGAACTTGGTAATTGTGTCGTGTGGCCTAATGATCAAATTATGAAACTCGGCCTCTAATGCATATATATTTGAAGGGGTTTTGTCTTCATACAAAGCGGCTAACGTATCCCAAGCATCCTTGGACGTCTTGCAGGCAGTGATATGTCCTTTCGTTAATTCATCACAGGCAAGTAATAGCTGACCTAAAGCTCTTTTGTCCTTGACATTCCACACATGCCAATTGTCTAAGTTGGTGTGCCTATTGGGTTCGGGGTCTGACCCGTCGACTACCTCATGAAGGAGATTCGTGTAGATATATGCACGCATGACATCTTTCCATAGATTGTAATTTTGGCCATTGAGGCGTTCATCCTTAGGCATAAAAATAGGGATGAAAGAGGGTAAGAAGTTAGCCATAGATGATGATCTACTTTCACTTTTGGTCATTACAAAGCTTCGAGTGACGAGTGTTTAGAAACACTATGAAAATCGCTTGCCAAAAATGCTGCTTCAAAAATAATGGCAAAGCGTGAAATGAATGACTCGATACCACACTAAAAATTCTGCGGGAGGGGGGGGGCTTAGAGTAGCCCTGCACTTGTAGAAACACTGAGATGATTCGACCCGAGAGAAGAGGGCTTAGATTACCCCATTGCACACCATGCTAGCTGTAGAATAGGTTGGGAAACTTTGAGAGAGTTTGGTGTGTGGGCTTAGACTAGCCTCCAACCCACAAACACACACACACAAAAGATTCTTCTTATATTTGTGTTGTTACAAGACTGGCACTTAGTGCCACAATGTATCGAATGGTGGCTGAGACCCTCTTAAGAAATACAAATGGACCCCTGACAATTTTATAGAGTCAAATGAAATGCCCAAACCAAGGATTGGTACCCTTGAAATATCAAAATAAATTCCTTAGGATTTTGCTTTTTGTGTTGGGCAATTTGCATGAAACTTGGAGATCAATAAACGAGAATTAAGGTTGTGGAATGCAAGGGGTTGACAAGCACTAAGTGATCTTTGTAGAAGTAATGCCGTGAAAATGAAGTGAAGTGAATAGGGCACACTATGTATGATGTGACCATGTCCAAGATTTAGTTTATGTGAATGAACGTGTGACCCGATACTTTTACTTTTACAAAAGAAATGTATCCAAGCAAAACAATATTGTCACGAAGAAACATTTGACATCAAAACAAAAAAAAATGTTGATATGTTGTCGTCCTACACGTATGGACTATTCCATACATCATACATCATGTCAGTTATCTTTCTATTTTGCAACACAATCCACCTCACCATTCATAATTGACAGCGCCGAACGTCTATGTTGCTGTCAGCCCCATCTTCTCTGCCACCATTCATAATTGACAGCATCGAACGTCTCTGCTACCGCCAGCCCCATCTTCTCTGCCAGCGCCATCTTCGCTTACAGTGGATAGCATTGATCGTGCCACTCAGCATGCAGCTACACATATGCTAGTGGTGAAAGTATAAGGCAAGAACACAGGCGCCCTCACGTGGAAGCACATCTATTATTGTCTCCTGTGGTCCAAAGCTTCTAGCCGTCTCATACCCCTCGCACATCGGATGCCTCTTTTTGGGTGACCCAAAAAGTGCATTAAGCGCACATGATCATCAGGTGACTGAATTCAGGTGACCTCATATCACCAGATTCAATGTTGGAACATCAAGCTTACACTATGCTTGAGGTGGATTTGATCTACATCGCGTCGAAAGAATATCCATTGGAGAGTTCTTTTTCATATGCTCATTTATTGTATTTTCTTGAGCAATTTTTGATGGCTCATTTACCGTGAAATTTTGGTGGTTGAAGTTGCACTCAATCAAGCAAATCGTCACCTAAAAGTAGATCAATCAAGATCTTCACTTTTCCTAGATTGTAGGAAAGTGAATTGATTCCCTCCAACATCCATTCCCACCTTCATTTGAATTCAAATTCAAGTTGTAAAAGTCGTGGAACACTCCTAGAGGCTATATAAGGAGTTGAAATCACTTGTATTATACATGGAAGCAATATACATACACTTGTGACCATCATGGTCTTGCTCCTTCAATTTTCTGCATCATCTTCTTCGTCAATAGTAATCTTGCAGAGGTGGCTGCTCTCTCGCCAAAGCTCCAAATTGCGTGAAAGATGGCTCATTGGAAAGGTATAAGTGTCTAATTTATGCCTCTAAAGCTTCAAAGCATTTGGTTCAGCAGATTTGGAAAAATCTTAGTTTTTCTGCCTCGGGGTCAATCTCTGCGTATTCTTGAAAAATAGGAAGTATCACCGGTGAATGTCGCATTCATTCCTATAGCATACTTTGCTTATTCCTTATACTTTTGTGCATTCCATACACTCAACCCTATGTGTATCCCTCCCATAAAAGGATTTTTTCTAATTGTAATCACGCTGGTCGCTATGGGCATTTGAAGTTCATTGTCTCTTCCATGATAGTAAGTTTTTTGAGCTAGTCGACCCATGAACCTATCTGTTTTGTATCGACTCATTCTCCTTGATGCTCCAAGGTACATAGTGTGTTTCTTTGCACTTATAGCATTCCTATAAGGTCTATTTGAGTCTCCAAAAGCTCAAGGGCTGGTCTTGTGCCGGTTGGCTTGACCAAACTTCGTCGCTTCGAAACGCACTTTTCTACCTTCGACAAGCTTCTCCAAGATTCTTTCAGTGGTATCATAGCTATATCAAGATGGGTGACGGCTTTCCCTCCATGATCCAGAAGCTTGATCGACACAACTACGGGACTTGGCAAATCAGAATGGAGGCCTACTTGCAAGGTAGAAATCTTTATGGAATTGTAGCAGGTGATGAAGCTATGCCTATTCCAAGATCCAAAGGAGGACCTACACAAGAGGAGACAGATAAGCTCACACTTTGGTGCACAAGGGATGCTCAAGCAAGGTTGTACATACTAAACTCTATCTCTGACTTTCTATTACCACATATTAGAGGATGCAAGACATCTCAAGAGACTTGGGATGCCCTCGAGACTTTCTTTTCTGCTAGTACCAAAGCAAGAAAGAATCATCTTTGGAACGAGTTCAACCAAATGAAGAAGATGCCCAAACAAACCATCACAGAGTTTGTTACCAAGGTCAAAGAGGTTGCGGATCAGTTAGCATCCATTGGAGAGCTGATTGAAGAAGAGGTCATCATGAGGCAAATTCTCAACGGTATTCGAAGTGATAAGCAATGGCAATCCTTCACAACGGCTTACGATCTCATCATGGATGTGCAGACTCCTGACTTCAACATCTTTCTTGGACAACTCTTCAATCAAGAAGCCAACAATAGCATAAAGGAAGGTAACTCTTATCATGGAAATTCATCTAATGCTCTATATGCAGATAAGAAGGATAAGAAGCAGAAAGGCAAGAAGAAGGAAGAAGATGAAGAAGAGACTTCCCAAGCCAACTTCGCAAGCAAGAGCAAGTGGAAAGGGAAGAAGAAAGGATCAAAGCAAGACAAAGCCAAAGGTCAGAATGTTCAACCTTGTGCCATATGCGATAAGACCAACCACACCACTCAGAATTGCTGGTTCAATGGGAAGACCCAGAAAGGAAGTGGAAGAGGTGGATATGGCAGAAATAGAGGCCGAGGTGGACACAACTTCAACAACAACAATAGAAGCTAAAATAGAAGGGACTACAACAATTATTCAGAAGATCAACCACATGAAGACTCATTACTTCTCATGAATCTAAGCCACAAAGAAGGTAAAGAAGACGATCATTTGTTCTACATAGATTGAGGATGTTTGATTCATGTTGCAGGCAACATTGCTCTTCTATCTGATTTGGAAAGTCCAAAGCATAGACATGAAGTGCAAACAGGGGATGACACGAAGCACAATGTGGAGAAGATTGGTAATGTCAAAGGTTCCAATGGCAGGACAAATATTGTGAGTGTTACCGTTAGTGTCCATGTGAAAGGCCAAATGGCCACCGGACACTTCTTTGTATATGCTCTTTAATAAAACATATAGTGGCCTGGTCAGTCACAGACTGTATGTTCGACCGCATTTGTAAAACCTAAGAAGTCTGTCTTCGTGCTCCCTGTGTACTGCGTTTTTTGCGTATTCGACAACACTGTGCGTAGTACTGTGTGTGGCGACCAGAGCTCGGTTTTCTACTTTGAGGATATCGTCGTGGAGCTCTCGAGAAGGAGAGTCCAATGTGGTGCACGCCATCGAATTACTTCACTGGTATCAGAGCCAGGTTCAAGGCAAAAAGCTTTGTACTTTGTGTGCGAGCGAAGCGAGCCCCCCCCCCCCAGGTTTTCTCCCAGGTTTTCGACCAAGGCGGCGACCAAGGCATAGACCTTGGCATACCTTGTCATCCGAGTCACCGAAGTCACCGTTGGCGCCGTTGGCTGCGCGCGAGGGAGGACCTCAACGATCAAGGAATATAGAGGTTCCCGGTACTTCCCGGGAGGTCACCCATCCCAGTACTGTTCCCCCCAGAGCTCGCTTAACCGCGGCAATCTCTTGCCACTAAGCTACACTCTTGTGGTGTTTGAAGAAGGGGAAAGACTAAGGTTGGCATTACCTTGAACAAGTTTTGGTCCCTCAAAGCTTCATTTTTGCTTTTAAAGCCTATTTCTGAAGCAATTTTGGGGTGTTTTTGGAGCCATTTTGGAGTACTTTCGCACGTAGTTCTCTTCACACAGGTCCAAGAACATCAAGAAGAGTGTTCCTTGTACTTCTCAGACAATAAATATCAACCTTTGGGGCTGTATTTTCAGCCACACTCGTAAAACTACAGGTTTCTCGAGGGGTTTTCAGTTTTGGTGGGAGCAGTCGCTGCAAATTTATGCAGGTTTTTAAAGCCTAAAACATCATAGTTGACAGACACTTGCAGGTGTTATTGGCTAGTTTTTTGGGCTGTGTATTCAGCCTTTCAGTGTCATTTTACTGCATATATTGAGCACATACACACCATGTACGCTTCTGTGGATACCGCTTATGTACGTCCATGTGGGCATTGATATAGCGGTTACGTTCTTTGCATAAAGCCTTTTACGTTTGATAAAGAGGGTCGTGGTGAGGTTTTCTTAACTGGGAGACACCCAGATGTTGGGGTCTCTTCGGTGATGCAGGTGGAAGACTTACCCAGCCTCGCCATAGGAGATGTATGATAGTTGTTCATAGGTGCTCGATAAGCCTAGTTGGCTTCTATTGGGTAACTGATTATATGCAGTGGAGTCAGTGATTCACTATGCAGGTAGACATGTTAGTACTTGCAGTTTTATGATACTTTGACACTGGTCATATGCTAATTTTGCAGAGGATACTCTGGCAAAATTTTTCCAGATTTCTGGTTTAGTCAACTATATAGTGGTCGATTTACTCCTTGATACACTTATTTGTTGGTGTTTGGACTCTTCTAGCTCCATTATCATTCTATTCAGTTCTCTACGATCATGGCATCAGAGGTCTCAGGCACATCCGGTGGATCAGGGTCTAGTGCTAGCGTTCCGAGGAGGAGCTATAACTTGCAGGGCAAAGACCATTTTGAGATCCGAAAATTTGATGGCACAAACTTTGCTCTATGGAAGAATCAGATTAAAGATGTGCTGATTCAAAGAAGGCAATGGAAGCCAGTAAATGGGATTTCAAAGAAGCCTGCTGACATGGATGAAGATGATTGGTATGAGTTAGATGAAATGGCCAGGTCTACCATTCGCTTGCACCTAGCAGATAATGTTTACTTTACAGTATTAGACTGTGAAAGTGCAGAGGAGCTTTGGAAGAAGTTATGCAATACATATGAAAAAGAGACGGCATCAAATAAAGTATATCTGATGAGAAAATTATACGACCTTCGTATGAAGGACACAGATAGTGTTGCTGCTCATCTAAATGAGTTTGATGCCATATTCTCCCAGTTACAGGCTCAGAAAATGGATATGGACAATGAAATGAAAGCAGTATTGCTGTTATGCACCCTGCCATCATCATGGGATACATTTTGCACAGCTATTAGCAATAGTGCACCAGGTGGTAAACTCGTCTATGATGACATATGTGGAGCACTCTTGAGTGAGGAGATTCGTAGAAAATCTATGGTTGGCACTCAGAGTGGAGATGCATATAATGTTCGTGATTCTTACCAAGGAAAGAATCAACAACGTGGCAGGAGCAAGAACAAGGAAAAGAATGGTCAACGGAATAAGAGCAGAAGTAAATCAAGGAAGAGGGATATTGAATGCCATTATTGTCATAAGAAAGGACACATGAAGAAAGACTGTTATGCATTAAAGAATGCTAAAGGTAAAGGACAAAATGTTGATGGGCATGTTAAACAGTTACCTGCACCATCTACTTCGACTGTGAAGATTGAAGAAATTAATGCTATTTCTGATGATGCTGATGTGTTGACACTTGATAGTACTGTGCCATCTGAGGCACTTATGGCTGATTCTCTTTCCCACACCTGGCTGCTAGATTCTGGTGCTTCTTTCCATGTAACACCACATAGAGAATGGTTCTCTAATTATGCAGCAAAGTCTCTTGGTACCGTGAGACTTGGTGACTCTTACCAGTGTGATGTTGTGGGGATTGGAGATGTGGTTGTGCAGTTCATTGACGGTTCAAAATTTACTATGCATAATGTACGCCATGTACCTCAGTTATCACGCAGTTTGATGTCAGTTGGTCAACTTGATGACCTTGGTTACAAGGTGGTCTTCTATGCTCAGTCCTTTCGTATATCAAAGGGCAATATGGTTATTGCAAAAGGAAGGAAAGTTGGCTCACTTTACCCTTTATTTGTATCACAGAAAGAACACTTGTTAGCTGTTACTGAACAGCCTATGGCTTGTATTTGGCATGGTCGTTTGGGCCATATATCTCGTAGTGGAATGGAAAATCTTTCTCGTTCTGGCTACTTACCTGTGTTATCTTTCTCTGATTTTTCATTTTGTGAGCATTGTCAATATGGAAAGCAAACCAGAAATGTGCATAAAACGCACATTGACTCTTCAATTCAGCCTTTAGATCTTGTTCATACAGATGTGTGTGGTCCTATGCCCACTAGGTCCTTAGGTGGTTCTCTTTACTTTGTTACTTTCATAGATGATGCTACTAGAAAAGTCTGGGTATATCCTATCAAATCGAAGGATGATGTATTCCCTACTTTCAGAAAATGGCTTGCTTCAGTTGAGACTGAAAAAGGAACTAAGCTTAAGGCTTTACGTTCAGATAATGGGGGTGAGTATACCTCACATGAATTCAGCCTTTTCTGTCAGTGTAGAGGGATTCGTAGAGAGTTTACAGCTCCTTATATCCCAGTACAGAATGGTGTAGCTGAGAGGATGAATAGAACTATTCAAGATAGAGTAGTCTCTATGTTGCATCATGCAAACCTCTCACAAGGTTTTTGGGCAGAAGCAGTATTGACTGCAGTTCATGTGATTAACCTTTCACCTAGTACTGCCAAAGGTCTGAAAGTGGCACAAGAGTTATGGACAGGGAAACCACCATATTATGATCATCTTCGAGTTTTTGGGTGTGAAGCATATGTTCATATACCCAAGAATCTTAGACAGAAGTTGGACCATAAGTCAAAGAAATGCATTTTTCTTGGATATGGTCGAGAAGGACAATTTGGATATCGCTTATGGGATCCTGAAACACGGTCAGTGATCAGAAGTAGTGATGTCATTTTTAATGAGTCTAAGATGCATAAACAGCCGATTAAGGAGGTTGAAGTGAGAAGAGTGGTGTTTGAGGATACTAGTCCTCCGGTTAGCATGCATAAAAATGCTGCACATAGGGATGTTCAAGAGAATGTCCATTCAGATCAGTCTGCACAAGTTCCTATTCAGCAACCATTGAGACGTTCTGCACGTGTCTCATATCCACCCGATAGATATGTTCCAGGTTTAGATTTTGTTATGCTAACAGATGCCGGTGAGCCCTCTTGCTACAAAGAGGCTATGCAGACAGAGGATCATGTCAAGTGGGAGCGTGCCATGAAGAGTGAGTTGGATTCTATTCACAAGAATGGTACTTGGGACTTAGTACCTTTGCCAAAGGGAAGGAAAGCTTTACCATGTAAATGGGTATATAAGCTGAAATTCACATCAGATAGTGCTTCTCCAAAATATAAAGCACGACTTGTTGCAAAGGGTTTTAAGCAACAACATGGTGTTGATTTTGAGGAAATCTTCTCCCCAGTGGTCAAGATGACTACTTTGCGCATGTTGCTTGGATTTGTTGCAATGGAGGACTTAGAGCTAGTCCAAATGGATGTGAAAACAGCTTTCTTGCATGGAGATCTTACAGATGAGATCTATATGGAACAACCAGAGGGTTATGTAGTTCCTGGCAAGGAAAGTCTAGTTTGTAAGCTCAAGAAGAGCTTGTATGGACTTAAACAGTCTCCTAGACAATGGTACCAAAAGTTTGATGCTTTTATGAAGTCCCAAGGCTATTCTCGGAGCAATGAGGATCATTGTCTCTACACAAAGAGATGTTCTGATGGAAGCTTGATATGCTTGATACTTTACGTCGATGATATGTTGATTGCTGGGAAGTCCTCTTATGATCTGTCAATTCTCAAAAAGAAGTTGAGTCAGACATTTGATATGAAGGATTTGGGGGATGCCAAACATATTCTTGGCATGCGCATTACTCGTGATAGGAGTAAAAGATGCATATACTTGTCTCAAAGTGAGTACATATCCAAAGTACTTCATCGATTCAATATGCAGGGTGGAAAGGCATTGAGTACACCTTTACCCACATATGTGAAATTGAGCAAGGATGACTGCCCCAAATCAGATGAGGAAAAGGAATTCATGACCAAAATTCCCTATCAGTCTGCTGTTGGTAGTCTCATGTATGCTATGGTAGCTACGAGACCAGACATTGCATTTGCAGTGGGAGTTGTGAGCAGATATATGTCTAATCCTGGCAAGAAACATTGGGAAGCGGTCAAAATGATTTTGAGATATCTGAGTGGCACTAAGGACAAGTGTCTATGCTTAGGTAGAGGGAAAGCATCCATTATTGGTTACACAGATTCTGACTATGCTGGTTGTGTAGACAATCGTAAGTCTACATCAGGGTACATTTTTCATTTTGCTGGAGGTGCTATCCCTTGGAGATCTCGTCTTCAAGAATGTACAGCTGTTTCCACCACAGAAGCAGAGTATGTTGCAGCAAGTGAGGCATGTAAGGAAGCATTGTGGCTTTCTCGTCTTGCTTGTGATATGGGTTTGCCTCAGCATGTACCTCACTTGCTCAGTGATAGTCAGAGTGCCATTGCTTTGGCTAAGAATCCGGTCTATCATGCAAAGACCAAGCACATTGAGGTGAGGTATCACTTCATTAGAGATTGCTTAGCCACTGAGAGCATTATTCTTGAGAAGGTTCACACTCGAGATAATGCTGCAGATGCTTTGACTAAAGCTCTACCACAAGATAGCTTTCGACACTGTTGTCACTTGATGGGGGTTACTTGATTCTTGATCTTACACAGTCACTTGTATACTGTGTAACATGCCCATCAGGTGGGAGGTATAGTTTGTATACTTACACTCAGGTATTCTTTATCATTCTTTCTTTTTTCTCCCATAGTTACTCTGGCCATATTGGCCTTTAGTGGGAGATTGTTACCGTTAGTGTCCATGTGAAAGGCCAAATGGCCACCGGACACTTCTTTGTATATGTTCTTTAATAAAACATATAGTGGCCTGGTCAGTCACAGACTGTATGTTCGACCGCATTTGTAAAACCTAAGAAGTCTGTCTTCGTGCTCCCTGTGTACTGCGTTTTTTGCGTATTCGACAACATCTGTGCGTAGTACTGTGTGTGGCGACCAGAGCTCGGTTTTCTACTTTGAGCATATCGTCGTGGAGCTCTCGAGAAGGAGAGTCCAGTGTGGTGCACGCCATCGAATTACTTCAGTGAGTAAGGTTCTCTATGTACCCACTATCACTAAAAACCTAATAAGTGTAGGCCAAATAGTTGAAAAAGGCTTGCAAGTTAGGTTCACCCAACATGGAGCTTTTGTGGAAGATCCATGTCAAGGCTTCAAGAAGATAGCCCGAGGTGAGAAGCATGATAGGCTCTTTACTTTTGAAGTAGGAGAAACCAAGAACATAGCTCTATTCAACTTTGGGTCTCAAACCCTAAGTGAGCTTGAAGTGTGGCATAAGAGACTTGCTCATGTGAATGAAAGAACCTTGAAGGATATATTGAGGGATCAAAGTGTTCTAGGACTGCCGAACATATCAAAGCAACACATGATCAACAGGTGTGATGCATGTCGGATTAAGAAGGCACAAAGACAACCATTCAACCACAAAGGCTACATCCACAACAACTTATTGGACTTAGTACATACAGATGTATGGGGACCAAGTCAAGAACCTTCATTGGCAGGATCAAGGTATTATGTCTCATTTATTGACGACCATAGTAGATGGGCTGTTCTATACTTTATCAAGAGTAAGAATTGTTGGAAAACAATGTTTCTATTGGTCCATTTTGTCCAGAGACTATAGCATAAGTAGTCTGTTTTACTACTCCTTCTAACAGCAAAAGCGCTTAGGCGCTGTGGATAAGGCAAAAGCCTCCTAACGTGCACACACGAGTTCAAATCCCACGGGGAGCAGACGGCAGCGCGAAGCTTTTATTTTATCATGCTTTTGACGGATTCCGACGGATAAAGATTTTCTTTCTCTTACGAATTGTGATCGTTGTTCGTTCGTAGCTTTATTAGAAGCGATAGCTTTTGGAGGGGTGCTTTTCAAGGACAAATAAACTACTATATAAGAACAAGTTGGGCTCACTTCTATTTATCCTTCACCAATTTCAACACAAGCTTTCTAAAGTTTGGACCTCAATAGAGGTGGTGTTTCTTCTAGCACATGGGGCAGCCATGGTGCTAACTTGAAGCATGTTGAGGAGCAGCTATGGAGTTCTTCTTGGTGATTCTTCTTGGAGAAGATGAAGGGTGTGCTCACACTCTACCTCATGGAGAGGAGGTTATCTCTTGTTCATGGCAAGAAGACTTGGTCATTAGCAGCTTGATGGTGAGGATCGCCCATCTACAAGATGTATTTGAATATTGTCTTCTACAGGAAGATATTAGGTTGAAGATTATCTTCTACAAGAAGATGTCTGGCTACTTCAAAGACATTGGATGGGACCATCTACATGGCGTATTTGAAGATCATCTTCTACAAGAAGATGTTAGGTTGAAGATTGTCTTCTACAAAAAGATATCTGGCTACTTCAAAGACATTGGATGGTGTTTAACATAAGATTCACATCTTATGTTAAGTATTCAGGTACATATTCTCTTTATGCACACAGGTACTACTTGAAGTTTATGGAGGCCGTGGCGTTCATATCAGGAGGAGTCCTATTCGGCATAGGTACAAGAGAATCAGTACGTATATGCTTTATGCATATTTTATGAGGTGTTTGAGAAGGCGTGTTCACATGAGTTTGAGGATTTCCGTTCACATTGATCCTTCCTCTTTCAGTCACTCATATTCACTCTTCTATAACCTATAAGGTCACACATCTCATGTATATTTAGATTACTGCCCATACATCTGAATGAGTTTTGCTCCCACATTGTACATTGAACATTGGTATATATGATACTATGAGTAAGCGTTGGCTTACGTAACACCTTACACATGTCGTCTATTCTTTCTCTATCTTTATCTCATCATTTTTATGATTAAGTTGTGGTATGTTCATGTTTTGTCAATATGGAAGATTGCTTGAATTAATGTTGTACATGATTGGAACTATGGAACCATGGACCTGTGACATGAGCCTAAGGGCCTACCTCACTTCCAACATTTGGTATCAGAGCTCTAGGGATTTGGTATCAGAGCACTAAGGTTTTGGTTTCAGAACTTTAGATCTTTGGCATCAATGCATTAAGGCTCATTCATAATCCCAGGTTCTCAGACTTCCAGATTTACAACATATGATTTGAAAGCGTCTTCTAACATTTGACATTTGACATACACACTTAATCTAGATGAGTAGAGATTTGAGAATTAGACACTTCAGTTACATGTGTATTCATCAGTGTGGAGTATGAAGTTGATGATCTGTTAGCAGCCGAATGTTTTTTGAAGAGTATGCAAATACTTTACAAAAGTATTGTTTGAAGACCCAGAATTGATGAAGAGAAGGCTACTTCAAATTCAAGGAAGAACAATGGTTTAGAGAAGATGAAGGAAGCATACCAACATCAAATCATAGGTATCACTTTCTACTATCAGATTATCATTTGCACGTCATGTCTTAGAAGAGCAGTTATGAAGAGATTTGAAGAGTTTCAAGGACTGCTTTTATACACTTTCATCTTTTGAAAGTTAAAGCATTAGCTACATCAAAACAGATATCTAGAGGTTTTTCTAGAGAGTTTTGAGAGATCTCTTTCATGGCAAGAAAGCTTATCTAAGAAGACAAATGTGAAGATGGGATGAGTTTTTTTTTCAGCCAATTTTTTGTTGTAAGTTGGTTGAATATCAAGGTACAAATGTAATCTAGAGAAGGTAACTCTAGAAGGGCAATTCATCATTCAGACAACGATTGGTGAATTTAGTCATTTCAGACATTTGAAACAGAATTTTGATTCAAAGATATGAGGAGATGATAAAACATGTTTCTATATTCACTTCCATTTGTATACCATGTTTGTTTTATCTCTTACTCTTAGCATTAGATGAAGAGAAAAGTTCATTCGAAGAAGTCAAGAGTGTTTGCTACTTCAAGATGAAGAGAAAAAAAGGTATGGAAGAGAAGTTTGAAGATGTTAACATCATCAGGTGGAAGAAAGATGCAGAAGAAGAAAGTCCATCATTTCCAAAAGAAAAGTAAGGCTTCCTTTTCTCATATATTTTCCATATACTTTTCCTATATTATCCTCTACATCCAAAGACAAGTCTACGAGAACATCTTTTTTAAAGAAGAAGTAGTTTCTTGTTTTGCATTACACTTGGTCATGATTTAGTAGATTTGACAAAGAATTGCATTGAGAGAAAGAAAAAGCAGCAGATATATGTTTTGACTCATATGTATATGAGTTATGAAGTTTTTAAGCAGGCAGCTTATATGTTCCCTCAAAGAATTCTTGGAGTGTCAATACAGAGCTACTTGGTATATGACAAGTTGTAGAGAAGTATATTTCTTCTTTATCTAACTCTTGAGGTAAAAGAGTTTTGCAGCAGATGTTAAAGACTTGGGTTGAGGTTTTATGTTTGGAAAAGGTTACCTCATATTCAGTATTTTCATAAAACTTCAGAAAATTCAGACGTGTTGATGTACCAGTCAGTTGAAGAATCTACTTTTTATGATTGTCTTGATTTTTGGATACATGCTTGTATTCAAAAAGGTGTTCCATCATATCCTAACACTTGATTGAGAAGTGGAGTTAGCCAAAAGAAGATCGAGCAGGTACTATCACATTTCACCCGGGTAAAATATGAAAGTTATGAAGTATCAACTTGCAGCTTTTGGAGTTCTCAAGGTGAGAAGTTTGTCCACTTATGTTTCAAGTAAGGAGTTACAGATTCCTTGAAGGATTTTTCTTTTTGAAGAAAAGTTTTACAACTTTGTAAGAAGCATGGACACTTGGAGACATTCAGGAAGTAAATCAAACATTCAGTCATGAAGGTTTGATAAGAGCAGATTCTACACAAGAGAGATCATTGATCTTGTATGATCTTATATGATCTTGAGTATTTATGATTCAGTTGTCTATCCTTTGTTTGTGAAGATTCTTCAAAATGGAAGAAGTAAGTCAAAAATTCAGGTTCTATCAGATTTGTCTTGCAGAGAGATAGAAGAAGATACTTGTTATGTTACAGAAGGTTATGAATCCTAAAAAGCTTTCAGCAAGGTTTTATTATGTTAGGTTCAGCTAACTTTATTCTAGATTTTGGAAAGTTGAAGAATGACATGGAAAGCTATTGGCATGTGCACAATGCTAATAAAAAGGGTTCAGAGATTTTGTTTCAGATACAGGTATTGATCACTGAACATCAAATTTATGAAGGAAGACGTTCTACATTTCATAAAGTCTGATATATTTGAAGAATACTGGATACTAGTGTTAAATCATCCAGGGGGTGATGAAACATGAAGACTTATTTTCATCCATATGTAAAAGAATGTAGATTCATACTTACAGGTATTCCTATTTCAGGTATTCCTACATTTCCTTTGTCAGGTTCTCTTTATGTTCCAGCTTTGAAAAAAGAAGGAAGAAGAAGAATGTTTGGAGAAAGTTCCTGTTAGGATGTTCCTGTTCAGGAGAAGGATCCAGAGTTCTATTGAAGAGAAGCTTGATATTTCAGAAAGGTATATTTCAGAAGTGCACACATATATGTTTATACCAAGTTTTGAAGGAAAGAAGGTATGAAGGATTTAAAGGATGAAGACATGATGACATCATAGATTTTTTGACTCATATTTCAGTTGATTTCAATTGAATTGAGTTGATTTGACTTGAGTACAGTCAGATGAACCAGTAGTGTTCATAATACACTAAGTTGTGAGTTGACAGTCACAGGTTCCAGGATTCAGTTCTTGATTTTGTTTAGTGTATTTACATGACACAGCAGAAGTACGTTGAGAAACCTTTTTGGAAGGTAAATGCAAATATAAAGATCCCAGTGTATGTTTTCAGCTTTTTGAAGACAGGAGATAGCAGGTTCAGAGACAGCTCATGCTATATTTTTTCTCAAGCAGTGATTGCTTGATGTAACCACTATTGGATATCTAGTTTGCATATTTTCTCAAGTATTATGGTTCATATTCAACAAGTTCAGGTTTTTGAAGGAAAGTCGAATTCAGTTTTTTGAAGAAGACTTTTGAAGAACAAGTTCTGAAGTGCGGGAGTACAAGCTTGAAGCTTATGATAATTTGCAGCTTTGATAGTTTGCAGATACAGTTCAGGTTGTACCAATATGAAATTGCAGGGGGATTGTTGGAAAACAATGTTTCTATTGGTCCATTTTGTCCAGAGACTATAGCATAAGTAGTCTATTTTACTAATCCTTCTAACAGCAAAAGCGCTTAGGCGCTGTGGATAAGGCAAAAGCCTCCTAACGTGCCCACGTGAGTTCAAATCCCACGGGGAGCAGACGGCAGCGCGAAGCTTTTATTTTATCATGCTTTTGATGGATTCCGACGGATAAAGATTTTCTTTCTCTTACGAATTGCGATCGTTGTTCGTTCGTAGCTTTATTAGAAGCGATAGCTTTTGGAGGGGTGCTTTTCAAGGACAAATAAACTACTATATAAGAACAAGTTGGGCTCACTTCTATTTATCCTTCACCAATTTCAACACAAGCTTTCTAAAGTTTGGACCTCAATAGAGGTGGTGTTTCTTCTAGCACATGGGGCAGCCATGGTGCTAACTTGAAGCATGTTGAGGAGCAGCTATGGAGTTCTTCTTGGTGATTCTTCTTGGAGAAGATGAAGGGTGTGCTCACACTCTACCTCATGGAGAGGAGGTTATCTCTTGTTCATGGCAAGAAGACTTGGTCATTAGCAGCTTGATGGTGAGGATCGCCCATCTACAAGATGTATTTGAAGATTGTCTTCTACAGGAAGATATTAGGTTGAAGATTATCTTCTACAAGAAGATGTCTGGCTACTTCAAAGACATTGGATGGGACCATCTACATGGCGTATTTGAAGATCATCTTCTACAAGAAGATGTTAGGTTGAAGATTGTCTTCTACAAAAAGATATCTGGCTACTTCAAAGACATTGGATGGTGTTTAACATAAGATTCACATCTTATGTTAAGTATTCAGGTACATATTCTCTTTATGCACACAGGTACTACTTGAAGTTTATGGAGGCCGTGGCGTTCATATCAGGAGGAGTCCTATTCGGCATAGGTACAAGAGAATCAGTACGTATATGCTTTATGCATATTTTATGAGGTGTTTGAGAAGGTGTGTTCACATGAGTTTGAGGATTTCCGTTCACACTGATCCTTCCTCTTTCAGCCACTCATATTCACTCTTCTATAACCTATAAGGTCACACATCTCATGTATATTCAGATTACTGCCCATACATCTGAATATGTTTATTACATTGTACATTCACTCATTCATCTATTTCTCATCACATAGAGTGGTTGAGAGTTTTGCTCCCACATTGTACATTGAACATTGGTATATATGATACTATGAGTAAGCGCTGGCTTACGTAACACCTTACACATGTCGTCTATTCTTTCTCTATCTTTATCTCATCATTTTTATGATTAAGTTGTGGTATGTTCATGTTTTGTCAATATGGAAGATTGCTCGAATTAATGTTGTACATGATTGGAACTATCGAACCATGGACCTGTGACATGAGCCTAAGGGCCTACCTCACTTCCAACAAGAATGAAGTGTTTGACTACTTCAAGAAGTATCTTGCACATGTGGAGAATCATACAGGTAGATCACTAAAGAAGCTCAGATCTGATGGAGGGGGAGAATACTTCTCCAAAGAGTTTGATGAGTTCTTGCAGGACAAAGGTATCAAAAGGGAAGTGACTACTAGGTACTCTCCTCAACTAAATAGAATTGCAAAGAGGAGAAACAATACATTGGTTGGATCAGCCTGAACAATGCTTGAAGAGAAGAAGTTTCCACATTATCTATGGGCAGAAGCTATTTCAGTTGCAGTGTACCTCGTCAATAGACTACCATCCAAATCACTTCAAGGTATGACTCCTTATGAAGCATGGCATGGAAGAAAACCTAGTCTTGGACATTGCAAGGTTTTTGGTTGTTTAGCTTATGTTCATGTACCATCACAAATAAGAGGTAAGCTAGATGAAAGGGCAACAAAGGTAGTGTTTATTGGATATGATTCAACTTGGCAAAAGACTCTATTTCAGAGGAACCCTCAACCTATGAAGAGGCAAAGGGAAACCCTAATTGCGAAAAGGCCATGAACGAAGAGATAGATGCATTGAAGGAGATGGACACTTGGGATTTGGTTCCAATGTCGCCGAATCAAAAGGTAATTGGTTGCCGATGGGTATATAAAGTTAAAACAAATTCAGATGGATCAGTTTGCAGGTACAAGGCAAGATTAGTTGCCAAAGGATGCTCACAAACTCATGGTATAGACTATGAGGAAACATTCTCATTGGTTGCAAATTTGACTACAATCAGGACATTGATAAGTATAGCTGCTGCAAGGAATTGGAGACTCCTCCAACTTGATGTAAAAAATGCATTCTTAAATGGTTGGATAAGTGAAGAGGTATACATGTCGCAACCACCAAGTTTTGAAAACCCTAATCATCCATCTTATGTTTGCAGACTTAAGAAAGCATTGTATGGATTGAAACAAGCTCGAAGAGCTTGGAATTACAGTTTGGTTACATATCTTCAAGATCAAGGGTTCAAAGCTAGCAACTCAGATCCTTCTCTATTCATCAAAAGGGATCACAATGAGTTTATCTATCTATGTGTATATGTAGATGATATTATTGTGACAGGTGATGATCTAAATGGCATTCAAAGGATCAAGAGACACATGCAAGAGGAGTTCAAAATCAGTGACCTAGGTGAGCTCACATATTTCCTAGGTATGCAGGTGATATACACAGATGAAGGAATGTATTTGACTCAAAGAAGATACATTCAAGATCTTCTTCTCAAGTTCAAAATGGAGAACGCTAAACTTGCAGGTACTCCTTTGGAGATGAATCGTAAACTAAGTGTTTATGAAGGTGAGAAAATTGAAGACATTAAAGAGTATCAAAGCTTGGTAGGTAGCTTGATATATGCTACTCATACAAGGGCAGACATCTCATATAGTGTGGGAGTGCTTAGTCAGTTCATGCACTCACCGAGAAGACCACACATGGATGCGGCTAAGAAAGTACTTAAGTATCTCAAAGATACAATCAAGGAAGGTATATTCTATCCTTACTCTTCATATTTGGATATCAAAATCTACTCATATGCAGATTGGGCAGGATCTAAGGATGATAGAAAAAGCACATCTGGTTACTTAGCATTTGCAGGTTTGAAGCTAGTGTCATGGACTTCCAAGAGGCAACCAACAGTTGCTTTATCTTCAACTGAATCAGAGTACAGAGGCTTGACCATAGCAACTCAAGAAGCAATATGGTTAAAAGCATTGTATACAGATTTGGGACTTGTAAGTTCCAAACCTCACATATTTCGAGATAATGTAAGTTCCATGCATCTAGCAGCAAATCCTATTTTTCATCCGAGAACCAAGCACATAGAAGTCCATTACCACTTTATCAGGGAGAAGCTCATGGCAAAGGAGATTGACATTTCTTTTGTTCCAACTGAAAAGCAAGTACCAGATATGATGACAAAGGCACTTGATGGAGTAAAGCTTTGTAGCTTCAAAGCTATGGCAGGTATTCAACCTATTAGAGAATGAAGACTCAAGCATACTTTAGCTTGAGGGGGATCTATTGGAACATCAAGCTTACACTATGCTTGAGGTGGATTTGATCTACATCGCGTCGAAAGAATATCCCTTGGAGAGTTCTTTTTCATATGCTCATTTATTGTATTTTTTTGAGCAATTTTTGATGGCTCATTTACCGTTGTAAAAGCTTTGAGCTTTACACATGTAAAGGTACAAATATAGAGCCCAAATCCCACAAAATTTTGGTGGTTGAAGTTGCACTCAATCAAGCAAATCAAGTCACCTAAAAGTAGATCAATCAAGAT
This sequence comes from Ceratopteris richardii, assembly GCA_020310875.1. Taxonomy (NCBI): domain Eukaryota; kingdom Viridiplantae; phylum Streptophyta; class Polypodiopsida; order Polypodiales; family Pteridaceae; genus Ceratopteris; species Ceratopteris richardii. The sequence continues at coordinate 95,890,854 of CM035427.1, read as the reverse complement.
CTTCACTTTTCCTAGATAGTAGGAAAGTGAATCGATTCCCTCCAACAACAATTCCCACCTTCATTTGAATTCAAATTCAAGTTGTAAAAGTCTTGGAACACTCCTAGAGGCTATATAAGGAGTTGAGATCACTTATATTATACATGGAAGCAATATACATACACTTGTGACCATCATTGTCTTGCTCCTTCAATTTTCTGCATCATCTTCTTCGCCAACAGTAATCTTGCAGAGGCTGCTGCTCTCTCTCCAAAGCTTCAAATTGAGTGCAACATGGCTCATTCGAAAGGTATAAGTGTCTAATTTATGCCTGTAAAGTTTCAAATCATTTGGTTCAGCAGATTTGGAGACATCTTAGTTTTTTTGCCTCGGGGTCAGTCTCTACGTATTCTTGAAAAATAGGAAGTATCACCGGTGAATGTCGCATTCATTCCTATAGCATTTTTTGCTTATTCCTTATAATTTTGTGCATTCCATACACTCAACCCTATGTGTATCACTCTCATAAAAGGATTTTTTCTAATTGTAATCACGCTGGTCGCTATGGGCATTTGAAGTTCATTGTCTCTTCCATAGATAGTAAGTTTTTTGACCTAGTCGATCCACGAACCTATCTGTTTTGTATCGACTCATTCTCCTTGATGCTCCAAGGTACATAGTGTGTTTCTTTGCACTTATAGCATTCCTATAAGGTCTATTTGAGTTTCCAAAAGCTCAAGGGCTGGTATTGTGCCGGTTGGCTTGACCAAACTTCGTCGCTTCGAAACGCACTTTTCTACCTTTGACAAGCTTCTCCAAGATTCTTTCATTTAAGACGAGTATGGATTTTTTATTCATTAAATCATATACACATAAAGAAATACGTATTGTAACGTCTTTCTTGCATAAAAGACAAACGTATATGACGTCTTTTTTCTGTTGTTTAATAATAACTTTAATTTAATAAAAGCAATGATCCAAACATTCAGAGTCAACTCTGAACTTCGCCTATAAAAATTATAAAAAATATACTTACCTGAAAACAGGTCACCCGAACGGACTGGTGCCCAAGGGCACCAGTCTGTTGGCCTTATCACTGTTGGGTGACCCGAAAAAGTGATTTTATCCCCGAAGTACGGTGAGAAACTCTCATGTGCGAGGCCTATCATATGGATTCCTCTTTCGGTCTTCTTCGTGATCAAGAATGGCTGCACACACAGCAGCTAAGCCATCGACAATCCTCATCCGGTCTATCGTCACTAGTTTTCTCAACCTCTTCTGTTGGGTTTCTCAGCTACGAGTGCGTAGGCTTTTGCGTCTCCCTCCCTCCATTTTCTCAAACGGCATCTTAAATTGTAGCCATGGGAAAGGAGAAGTCACACATCAATATTGTTGTTATTGGCCATGTCGATTCGGGAAAGTATACGACAACGGGGCACTTAATTGATAAGCTGGGAGGAATTTACAAGCATGTGATCGAGCTTGGTCCTTGACATGCTGAAAGCTGAGCGCAAATGCGGTATCAATGGAGCTCTTCATTGTCTACATCTCTCTCCATTTCATGTTCTATTCTCCTTGACACTCAGTTGCCCGTTCCTAGTATGTCAGGTGATTTCTTACCTTTCTCAGTGGCCAAAAAAATAGAGCAATCGCACCTGCTCTCAACAGTGCTGCCAGCTCCGCTACTTCGAAGGTTTCCTTCAAGTCGGCTACGCTGTCTGTTAGAGCTACCGTTTCTCAGCCCAAGGACCAATGTCGTGCGCTTCTCTCTTTCATAGTTACTACCACTCCAACCGTTCCTTTGCTAAGGAGGCTCTTGCCGACGCTTCAACCATCAATGTCGAAGGGCCCTTTCCTCCATCCGATGGAGTGCCTGGGACCGAGAATGCTGATCAAGCGCGTGACACTGACGTCCCGTTGCAAGAGCACTTCTACCTGCAACCTCTTTCACCTGTAGAAGCCGCTTCCCTTTGACATTAATAGAGTGATCGCTTCAAAGAGCAATGAAGAGAAGAAAGTTCTGCAGCCTATTGTAGACAAGCTTTTCGACGAGATGAACAATCATGATTATGCGACCAGGACAAAGAGCACTCTGAAGGCAAACAAGTACTATGCCACAAATAGTGTCAAGCTTGAATGACGTTCTTACCAAGTTGGGCTAAAGTAAGCACACAAGTAGCGTTCAGGAAAATGGAGCAACGGCAGTGGATTGATACTATGGACACATTGAGTATGAAAAGTGTTAAGCATGCCAATAGTGTTTATGAACACTCCATAACCATCAGATGTGCCATCAACGTCATGAGAACAAGTACAAAAATGAAATTGAGCAGCAACATGTGCCACAAAAGAGGGTGGGAAAATGGGTTAAAGGGGTATAAAAGGATGAAAGAAAGGGTGGGAGGGTGGGCAAATGGGAAAAATAAATCCCAAAAATTAATGGCAAAAGGCCTCTCTATGAGGAGAAAGCACACCACCAAAATGAAGCACCACCACCACCAAAACGACCGCCAAACGCACCGCCAAGACCTCCACCTAGCGCTCTGATACCATGTAGAGAGTATGCACGCGGAAGCAAAATGAAACGTTAAGTACTCTCACAAAACAAAGAATGTGTGAGACAAAAAATGAGTAGACCATGAAATGGGTAAACTCATGTGGATTAGAAATGAGCTTGCCAAGAGCATGGAGTAGGCTCCTCAAGCTTCTAACCAATTACAAATGGGGGAGAGGCCCTCCTTATATAGATTTGTGAGGGGCTCTCCAAAATACATCTCATGTGGGATAATTCCCCTGAAAGGAGAATGAATAAGACTAGTAGAAGCAAATGGCAAGGTACCCAAATACAAAGGAAATACATGGAAATGTAATGGAAATGAAATGGAAATAGAGTGACTCCAAGATACAAAAGGGAGATGCACTCTCATAGTCTGAACAGATATGAGATATATCGTTCTTGCATGAGAAGATTTGACAAACCACATTGAGGGTAGAGCACTTCATTCCAATACTACTTATAATGTATACATATTCCTTTTGAAAGAAGTAATATCCAGATTTGGATATGTAGAGAAAGTAGTTGTAGATCGAGATGAGCTAGATGCTAGAGAAGCAAGGAAATTCTTTGCACATCATGGAATTCGATTGTCTCTTACGACTTCCTATAACCCAGAAGCAAATGGAAAAATAGAATGAGGGCATCCTTCCATGGTGAAGGCTATTTCAAAAGCATGCCATGGAGATATTGGACAATGGCCAAAATATCTCCCATTTGCTCTTTGGGCCAATAGAATGACCTACACGAGAAAAACTGGTTTTATGCTAGCTGAACTTATGTACTCTTAGAAGCCAATATTTCTCGTACATATCAGATAGTTAATTGGATGAGTTTAAATTGGAAAAATAACGTATCAAGAGAGGAATTATTATCTCTTAGGATTAAACAACTAAAAAAAGGTAACAAAAATCTAAAAGAAGTAATAAAAAAATTTAAAATATCACGACTGAAAAATAAAATATACTTTGATAAGAAACATCGACTAAGATTGCAACCAATAGAGAGTGGTGATTGGGTGCTTGTATATGATAGTACTTTCGAACTCAATATGATGCATGTCATAAACTAACTAAACATTGGTTCGGGCCATATGTTGTTTCGGTTTCTGAGATAGGAACCTATAAATTACGAGAATTTGAAGGTACTGTGTTAAGAAATGTGACTGCAGGGAAAAGTATAAAGCTATTTAAAAGAAGAGAAAGCAGTAAGTTCAAGTTGGGCGAAGACTTCCTGGAGGACGAAGAAGAAGATGAAGAATAACCAGGCGAATTCATTCTAATTATTCTTTACTGTTTATAAAAGTGCTGCTTTTCATGCATTTCATTATTAGGATTTTATTTGTTTCTGATATAAAGAGAAAATTTATTAAAATTATGTAAATAATGCAAAGAAAATTAAAGTAGGAATACGTATATAAGTTGAAGATCTGATTTAGGGATCTTACAATGTGTTGTGACGATAGGAGAGAGGAATACTTGAACTGCGACCCTTAGTAATAGTGAATTTACTTTATTCTAGTAGACTTCTTTATTTTTTGAACCCATTTAGAAAATGAGATCCTAATTCTGGCTGTAGCATATTTCTAGATCCTCTCCTCTGATTAGGGATTAAGCCTTTCCCCTTAAACAAAAAAGTTACGAAGAAAAAAAAGAAAGAGAAAAATGAGAACATCAAGCAATACATTAATGGCTACTACAAGATGTGCAAAAGGAAAAAAGAAGAAGAAAGAAAAAAAAAAAGAAAAAAAAAGAAAAAGAAAAATATGATTTAGTTGTGGGCTCGAAACCACTTCTGAATTTCAAAGCAGGCTATATGAGGCAGAAGTCTGCTACAGAAGAATTAGTTAGATGTATCTTATGATGGACATCTAAGAAATAGAAGAAAGCATACTTATATAAATTAAATTTAACTTATGAACAAGATTAATAGAATGGTAAGTATCTCGGTTATCTAAATGATCGTTATAGGATTTTCTAAATTTGTATTTTTGATTGTATGCATTGTCCGAAATGATTTTCAATTCATATTTATTTAATTTTATGAATTTTCTCTATTATCAGAAACATAATTAGAAATTAGAAGCATTTTTTATAATATTATTTAGAATTAAATTATAATTTTTTCCAAAGAATTTGATACTCCTTTCCATTGAACTGCAGGTTGGCCCATCGAGGATGATGTGCAGGTTTGGTGGCGACAGATGTCGGAAGGATTTCCTCACTTGAGTTACCATATGGAAAAATAAAAATGCTTTGATTCAAAGTTGATTAGTTGATATCTCTATCACATATTTTTTTCAATGCATTGATTTAAATTGACTAAACTTTTCTCTTGGGTATCTGCAGGAAAAAGAAGAAAATATATTCAGAATGAAGGATTAATTGAACCCTTATTTGGGCTCTTCTTCATGTCCATTTATATGTTTATGAGATTATTAAGTAAGTTTATGTGTATTCATGATCATATGAGGATATCTACGAATAGATATTATATGTCCCTATGTTTATAGGGTTGTGTATCTATATTTATGTGAATGCACTGAATTATGTATGTGTTCATGTTTCTATGAGTGTGAATGTGAGTGAGGACTTTTTGCTATATGTATGTGTTTGCATATATATACTTAAAAGTTATATATGTTTGCACTTATCTGTATGAGTTTATGAATTTTTGTCTACCTAAGCACGGGTATATTTATGGAGTTCCAATTAAACCTATGAATTGGTTAGTGTTCCTTAAATGAGCATGTAAGGACATGTGTATTACTATGTTTTATGTATGCCTATGTGTTTAAGTCTATAAGTTTAATATGTGTGGAAAAAAAAGAAAAAAAGAATTATTCTAAGTGATTAGATCAATATTAAGTGTGCAATTTTATTTATAAGTACATATGTCCTAATCTTAAGTGCCTAAATTATTTAAAGAACGTTTATAATTAACAAGTTTCATATTTTTTACGATAGATGACTTTGATATTTATATTTATATAGTTAATGAAAATTAAATATATATAAGTTAAATAAATTATATTTTTTTCCAAAGAATTTGATATTGCTTTCCATTGAACTGCAGGTTGGCCCATCGAGGATGATGTGCAGGTTTGGTGGGGACAGATGTCGGAAGGATTTCCTCACTTGAGTTACCATATGGAAAAATAAAAATGCTTTGATTCAAAGTTGATTAGTTGATATCTCTCTCACATATTTTTTTTAATGCATTGATTTAAATTGACTAAACTTTTCTCTTGGGTATCTGCAGGAAAAAGAAGAAAATATATTCAGAATGAAGGATTAATTGAACCCTTATTTGGGCTCTTCTTTATGTCCATTCATATGTTTATGAGATTATTAAGTAAGTTTATGTGTATTCATGATCATATGAAGATATCCATGAATAGATAATATATGTGCCTATGTTTATAAGATTTTGTATCTATATTTATGTGAATGCATGCTTCCATCATACTTCTCCTCCAACACAAGAGCTAGAAAGAACCAGTTGTGGATGGAATTCCCAACCCTCAAGAAACAATCAAAGCAAGAGTGGTTGATTATGTAACCAAAATGAAAGATGTTGCAGACCAACTAGCAAACATTTGAGAAGAGATAGAGGAAGCGCACATAGTGAGGTAGATCATCAATGGAATTAAGGCTGATGACAAGTGGGAGTCCTTCACCACAACAATAGACCTCTACATGGATATGCAAATACCTGATCTCAACACTTTGATGGGACAAATCTTCACCCATGAAGCAAAACTCAACAGAAATGGTGACAACTCAAGAGGTAACTAATCTTCTGCCCTTTATACGGATAAGATTAAAGCTAAGGATAAAGGTAAAAGTAAGAAACGGGATGAAGAGGCTAGTACCTCTCTAGCTAATTATGCAAGAAGAGGAAGAGGTGCTAGTGGTAGGGGCAGAGGAGGAAAAAAAGGTAGGGGAGACACTACAACAATTCACCATGCAACATATGTGGTCTCAACAACCACACTATAGAAGAATGCTACAAAAATACAAGGAACCAAAGGGGTAGAGGCTTCCATAGAGAAGCTATGGAAAAACAAGAGGCAGGTACAACAATGGTGGTGACAACTACAACTATAACTACAATCAAGGCTACAACAACAACAACAACTATCAAGGAGGCTTTAGAGGAAGAAGGGACTTCAAAAATTACACTGAAGATCAAGAAGAATCTCTACTCATCATGAACATGACATCCAACCAAGGTAAAGATGATGAGCATCTTTTCTACTTTGACTCACGTTGTTCAAATCATGTGGTAGGGAATGTAGCTATGTTATCTGATCTTGAAGAACCCAAAGGGAAGCATGAAGTACAAAGAGGTGATGACACTAAGCATTCCGTCAAGCAAATTGTAAATGTCAAGATATCTGATGGTAGTATGAACCTTTTGAGCAAAATTCTGTATGTACCTACAATAACAGAAAACCTAATTACTGTTGGATAGAATGTAGAGAAAGGACTATAGGTCAGGTTCACTAAGCACGGAGCATATGTGGAAGACCCCCAACAAGGATTCAAAAGGATTGCCAAAGGTGAGAAGTCAGGTAGATTGTACTTTTGAAATTGAAGACACAAGGAACATAGCACTATTCAATTATAGAGACCAAACCCTATTTGAGTTGGAAATGTGGCACAAGAGGCTAGGGCACATAGGAGAAAGGACTCTGAAGCAAATTTATAGGGATCAAAATGTGCTTGGCATTCCCAATGTGACCAAGCAGCACATGATATACAAATGTGGAGCTTGCCAATTTGGCAAAGCTCATAGGCAACCACTCAATAGGAAAGGATACATCCATGAAGATTATTGGAACAAGCCATTTCTTGTTCATGTGGATGCATCAACTATGCCATTGGATGTGTACTTGCACAACCTACTAGTGAAGGTAATATGGATCTTCCAATTGCTTATGCAAGTAGGCAATTGAATGCTACAAAAAGGAATTACACCACTACTGAATGAGAAGGACTAGGCATGGTGTATGCGATAAAAAAGTTTACATGCTATTTGCTTGCAAATAAGTTTAAATTTTTAATTGATCATCTAGCTCTACTGTACTTGGTAAACAAACCATGCAATACAGGCAGATTAGTAAGATGGTTCCTCTTACTAATGGAATATGACTTTGAGGTAGTGGTGAGGAAAGGCAAGACTCACTTGAGAGGAGATCATCTCTCACGTCTCACATCCGGAGAGGCCCTACAAGGAGTATCAGATGATCTTCCTGATGCCATACCGAGTTGCCTATAAACCGGTACTCCGAGCCACACCCTTTCAGATGGTATTTGGTCGAAATGCAGTGCTACTATTGGACTTCCTGATACCTACACTAAAAGTAGCACAGGAGCATGAGTGGACAGGGCATGAACTCTCTTCAAGGATCTTTGATCTTGAATGGCTAGGTGAAATGAGACTGAGAGCTACCCTAGGGATTTATGCAACTAAGAAAAGACAAAAAGGCATACTTCAATGCCCATGTGAAAGATAAAGGCTTGAAAGCCAGAGACTTAGTTTTGGTGTATACCCTAAAACAACATGCAAGGAAGCTAAAGAAGCATGGCTATGGACCCATGATTATTAACAGAATATCCACAAGTGGGGAAGTCTAATTAGCCACCTTAGAAGGCGATATCCTACCAAGTTACATTAGTGGATGCCGAGTGTAGAGGGAGAATCAAGCAAAAAGACAAGAAGAAGGAGATCAAAGACAAAAATGGCTCAGTGAAGAAAAAGCTCATAAAGAAAAAGAACAAATCTCTGCCCAAAGCCCGGGAGGGGCACGCATCAGGCGACAACACCAAAGAACCAGGTCCTTGGGAATGGAAATAAAGAAAGTTAACGACCAGGACTTTTCATGGGGGGTTTCATACAGCTTCCTCATCCACCAGGAGCATGTGGTGGAAACCAATGAATAGGTCAACCAATTCACCAAGTCCCAGAGGATGACAAAGAAGATTTGAGAACAAGATCTTTAAAGCGTAATGCTAACTTAGAAGAGATCAAAGGCCTGCAAAGTAATGTGTGCAACAAAAAAATGATAAACAGGCTCCATGTAATACAATAAGGTCAGATGTATGAAGACAAAGACATATCAGAAGACCAAAAGTTAGAAAGGGAAGAGGCTGAGAAGTTGAAGAGAGTGACTAAGAATATCACATTCTTAGCCACTGATGGCATGTGTGGCTGCCCGAATTAACACAACAAACTCACATATGAAGCAAAGCTTATCAAGGCATGACACATACAAAGAGGGAGAGAGTGTTGCAGAGAAAAGAGGCACAAAAGGGGAGCTCCAAATTTTTCAAAATAAATATAAAATTCTAGAAAATTCTATCGAAACTATGTAAATGCACTAGAGGAGTCCTCTAGATGCATAAGCCACAAATCCTTGTAACATAATTCTTGTAAAATGGTAGGAAATTAGAGATTAGTCATAAGGTGCTAGTCTCTTGAGTAAAAGGATCATTTTTAGGGCACATGTGTATAAGTCACTTTGTGACTCTTTGTAAGAACTTTTTGCCATTGTAAAGAAGAAGAGAAGAAATTCGAATTTGCTTCTTTCCTACAGATCTTCTCCTTCTCCATGATCTTTTGTGTGTATCTAATGCTTGAAATGTGTGTGTAGACTGTTGTCTATCCCTTCCCATTAATTTTGAACTACTGTAGTGTGTGTGTGATGTGTGTAGACTGTTGTCTATCCCTTCCCATTAATTTTGAACTACTGTAGTGTGTGTGTGATCCACCATGAGTTGTAGAGCGAGTGTTGGTATCTCCCGCCATTCACTGTTTTGCATATAACTTGAAGAGCGTTTGTCAGATTCCCACCAATAGATACGTTGTCATAAAGGGGTATGAAGGAGGCAACCGCTCATCAAAACATATTCACGCTAACCTCACCGTGTGACTATACGCTGGGTGTTTCTTAGTATGCTTCAGGATCTAGGTTGTATTTTCAATGTTTGGGAGTTAATAGCTAAGAAATTATAATCTATTTAAGTTTAATCTACAAAACTAAGATTCATATGAAAGTGCATTCCTAGCGTTTTGGTATGCTATGAAAATAAGTTCTTCTTCAATAATTCAATTAGAAATCTCTTCAGTAATTCGATTAGAACTTTCTTCAGTAATACAATTTTTAATAATAACTATCTCATCGTTTTCAGAATGAGTTTTCCTTTTAGGGGAAGGTGGAAAAAAAAATTCTTTTTCGTTTGAATCTGGGAAAGCAATTGAACAGAAGGTTTTAAATCTAGATAATCTATAATCAAAAGATGTACAATATAAAATTTCCGCTACAATTTGATCTTTCACTTTTTCTTTTTCTTCTAAAACTATAATATCCTTGCTCTTGTTGATTTGCATAGTACTATTCTCTAATGGAGCAGGCAAAAGCGTATCTAGAATAAAAGGACTATCTATTTTCTTTTTTTTAGTTGGAGTCTTACTTGTAGATGCAATATTCGTGTACATGAAAAGTAAGTCACTATGGTCCGAATGGAAGTGTGTTTCTATACCTAGATATAGCTGCTGGGAGAGGATGTTTGGATACACTCAGAGATTGAGTAAGTGCTGCTAATCCTGCTTTGCACCAGCCCTCAGAGACTCCAGGAATGCTTAGTACACTTGATTAGCTTTCAAATGATACCAAGAAAGCATATATGTACTTTGCAAATGATATGTGTAATGATCAAACCAAAACAGATAACTTTGCACTTCACAAATCTAGGAAAACTTGCTATTTTGGTGTTGACACCTGCTCAGTCTTTCACTCAGTATGACCAGCACACTTACAATTGATCTAATTCCTTCTAGACATATTAAATTAGCTTAACAAGCTACCAATTGCAAGTGGAATGAGAAGAAATGATAAACTATACACTGAGAAATCACTTTAGCAAAAATATGTTTACCCCCGACTTTTTAGGAGCTCTGCAGACAAATATCAGTGAGCACTTCGACTGAGCTTTCTCTGCAATGGCTGAACCAATTGACTTCAAAATTTGTAGGCGTGTAGAATACTTTGAGCTGAATCCAATGTGCTTTGAATCATTCGATTTGGTTCAGTAAGCACTGAGATATGCCTCTTTGAAGTTGACAGACTTGGAGATGTATACTCAGAAAAACATGGAATAGATGAATGTAAGTATTTGTATTAGATCATATGAATGTACATTCCCATTGCCATGATAAACATAGCTCAATTGTACTCAGAGGTGTAGGCTATGAAGTAGACCTCACACACTCAATGATTAGTACAGAAATGCCTCGGGATGAGTGAAGTACACCCGCGACTTTTTACATGTAGTTTTTATAGGAGTTGAGTAATGATTTGAATTTGAATTCAAATCAACCTCCTAGAATCTTTCTCCTAAAAGTGATTGAGATATTCTCTCAACTAATCAACAACCTTTTTTCACGACTCCCAATCAATTAGGTGTGATTACATAAGTGGGTAAAGTCATATAGACTTTTACAATGGATAAAAAAGTAATAAATCATAGGCATAAGTTTCTATGGTCTTTATCTCATGTAGAGATATCCTTCAAAGTTCCAAGCCAAATGTGAAGGCTTGCATATTGCACCAACAGCTCCCCCTCAAGCCAAACACTTTGTCTTAAGTCTTCATTATCAATCTTCAATTACATCCTGCAATCCAATCATGGATTTGAATCTGCATAATTTATTTCCATCTACAGCTTTAGTAAGTAAATATGCACATTGCATATTAGTAGACACATAAGTCAACTGAATGTCTTTGCTAAGCAACTTCTCTCTCACATAGTGGTAATGAACCTCTATGTGTTTTGTTCTAGCATGATATATTGGATTAGCTGCAAGGTGAAGAGAACTTGTGTTGTCACCAAATATGATTGGTGGCCTTGTGTATAAGCCTAACTCTGTATACAAAAGCTTTAACCAAATAGCTTCTTGAGTGGCATTGGCTAAGCCTCTGTAGTCTGCTTCAGTGGAAGATAATGCCACTGTAGGTTGTTTCTTGGCTGACCAAGAAATAGGTTTATCACCTGCAAAACATATGTATCCTGATGTGCTCCTCCTGTCATCCTTGCATCCTGCCCAATCTGCATCTGAATATACTTTAATGTCAATATCTGATGTATAAGGAAAGTACAAACCATGATTCTAAGTCCCCTTTAGGTACTTCAAGATCTTCTTTGCTGCCTCTAGGTGAGGTACCCTTGGTTTGTGCATGAATTGACTAAGCACACTAACCCCATATGCTATGTCAATTCTAGTCAAGGTAGCATAATTTAAACTACCTACCATGCTTTGATATCCTGTGATGTCTTGGACTTCTTCCCCTTCATGAGCACTTAGCTTCTGGTTGACCTCCATTGGAGTACTTGAGACCTTAGCATCCTGCAATTTAAATTTCTTCAACATATCCTGAACATACTTCTTCTGGATGATATATATTCCTGAATTAGAATAAACCAATTAAAGACCTAGGAAGTACTTTAATAATCCAAGATCATTGATCTTGAATTCCTTCATCATCTGTTCTTTGATATGTCTAATCCCACTGACATCATTACCTGTAATGATGATGTCATCAACATAAACACACAAGTAGATTACCTCTGTACTACTCCTCTTTATGAATAGAGAAGTGTCTGCTTTACTCAGCACAAATCCTTGGTCTTGTAGGTATGTTGTCAACCTGTAGTTCCATGCTCTAGGTGCCTGCTTTAATCCATATAGAGCCTTCTTCAATTTACAAACATAATTTACCTTCTTGGGATCTTCATAGCCAGGTGGTTGTGACATGTAGACTTCTTCAGATATCCATCCATTCAAGAAAGCATTCTTGACATCTAATTGGTACATGTTCCAATTCTTGGATGCTGCAACACTTACCAAAATTCTGATTGTTGGCATCTTTGCCACAGGAGAAAATGTCTCCTCATAGTCAATGCCTTGGGTTTGTGCAAAACCCTTAGCTACCAACCTAGCTTTGTACCTGTTGATTGTACCATCTAAGTTCCTCTTGAGTTTGTAAATCCATCTGGATCCTATCACCTTCATAGAGTCCTTCTTGGGTACCAAATCCCATGTGTCACTCTCCTTGAGAGCCTCTATTTTTTCATCCATAGCTTCTTTCCATTCTGTTTTTGTGATTGCCTCCTCATATGAACCTGGTTCTTCATTCAACAAATCCTTTGCAAGATATACAGAATGCTTAGTTACAAGAGAAGTGTCATACCCATATCTGATAGGCTTCTTACTTTCTCTCTGAGATCTCCTTATTGCCTGAGTTGAGGATTCTGGTATATCCTCTAGCTTCTTCATTTTCATCTTTCCTTTGGACTTCCATGCCTTGAATTCCTCAAGGTCAATTGTGTCATCATCTTCTGAATTTGAGTCTTCTTTCTGGATTGATTCCTCCTTGGTGAGCTTTGGGAAGTCTTCTTCCATGTCATAAGGTAGACTAACCTTCCTGCATTCATTTTCATACCATGAGTCATTCTCATCAAAGATGACATCTCTGCTTACCTTGAAACCTTTGTTTGAGGGGTTGTAGAATCTGTACCCTTTCTGGTTCAAGTCATAACCAATGAAGATACATTTTTCAGCTTTAGGGTCTAGCTTTCCCCTTACTGTGAGGGAATATGCACATATGCCACACAACCAAATATTTTGCAATTATCCAAAGATGGTCTCTTACCATACCAAGCCTCATAGGGTGTCATACCATCAAGTGACTTTGATGGCAACCTGTTAATGAGATATGTGGCACTAGATACACTCTCTGCCCAAAGATAATTTGGCAATTTCTTTTCATTAAGCATAGACCTAGCTGTTTCAACAATGAGCCTATTCCTTCTTTCAACTACCCCATTTTGTTCAGGTGAGTACCTTGTGGTTATCTCCCTTTTGATGCCTCTTTCCTGCAAGAAATCTTCAAACTCATTGGAGAAGTATTCTCCACCTCCATCTGACCTTAGCTTCTTCAAGTTTCTACCTGTTTGATTTTCAACTAAAGCAAGATATCTTTTGAAACAATTAAATACTTCATCCTTGTGCTTCATAAAGTATAACACAGTCCATCTGCTATAATCATCTATGAAGGACACATAATACCTTGATCCTGAAATGGAGGGTTCCTTGCTAGGTCCCCAAACATCTGTATGTACCAATTCCAGATAGTCTTCATGTATAAAACCTTTCTTTGAATATGGAAATATGTGTGACTTACCAAATTGACAAGCTCCACACTTGTATATCATGTGTTGCTTGGATACATTAGGTATCCCAAGCACACATTGATCCCTGCACATTTGCTTTAAGGTCCTTTCACCTATGTGACCTAACCTCTTGTGCCAAATTTCCAATTCTGAAAGTGTTTGATCCTTGTAATTGTATAAAGCAATATTTTTGGTGTCTTCTAGCTCAAAAGTAAATAATCTACCTGATTTCTCTCCCTTGGCTATCCTTCTGAATCCATGTCTTGGGTCCTCCACATATGCTCCATGTTGATTGAACCTGACCTGTAAACCTTTTTCCACAATCTGACCTACACTCATTAAGTTCTTGGTGATAGTTGGGACATAAAGTACTCTGCTCAATAGGTTTTGATTACCATCACTAGTCTTTACATTACCAATCTTTACAACAGAATGCTTAGTATCATCACCTGTCTGCACTTGATGTTTGCCCTTGGGTTCTTCCAAATCAGAAAGAAGTGCCACATTGCCAGCTACATGATTAGAACATCCTGAATCAATAAAGAATAAGTGATTATCATTGATACCTGACTTTGAAGTCCTGTTCATGATCAATAGGGAGTCATCTTGCTCCTCTGTATAGTTGTTGTAGTCCTTCCTATTTCTGTATCCTCCTTGATAGTTACCATTGTGGTTGTAATTGTTGTTGTAGTTATTGTTGTAGCCATTGTAGCCTTGGTGTTGGTTGAACCTTCCTCTGCCTTGAGAATATCCACCTCTTTGATGGCCTCTTCCTCTCTGATTCTTATAGTTTCTGTAGCACTCATCTGTGGTATGGTTAGACAGACCACATATATTGCATGGTGATGAATTGTAGGATCTCCCCCTACCTTGCCTACCTCCTCTGCCTCTACCTCTTGAAGATCTACCTCTCCCTGCATAGTTTGCTTGGGAGGTAGAGCCTTCTTCATCAACCTTCTTACTTTTACTTTTATCTTTAACCTTCTTATCAGTGTATAAAGCAGAGGGGTTATTACCTTTTGATTGCTCTCCATTCCTTGTAAGCTTTCCTTCATGTGTGAAGAGTTGACCAATCAGAGTTTTTAGATCAGGAGCATGTATGTCCATGTATAGGTCCATTGCTGTGGTAAAGCTCTCCCATTTGTCATCAGCTTTTAGTCCATTGATTACTTGCCTTACTATTTGTTCCTCTTCAATCTCCTCTCCAATACTTGCAAGCTGGTCTGCAATGTCTTTGACCCTAGTGACAAAGTCTGAAACTGATTGCTTTGATTGCTTTCTAAGAGTAGTGAATTCAACCCATAGTTGATTCTTTCTTGCCCTTATACTTGATGAAAAATATGTTGACAAAGTTTCCCAAGTTTCTTGGGAAGTCTTGCAATTCCTTATGTGAGGTAAAAGGAAATCAGATATAGAGTTAAGAAGATATGACCTTGCCAAAGCATCTTTTGCACACCATGTGTTGAGCCTCTCTTGTTCATCCTTGGTGGGTAGACCTCTTGTTTTGAATGAGGGCAATTCTTCATCTCCTGATATGAATCCAAATAAGCTTCTTCCTTGTAGATAGGTCTTCATCCTCAAAGACCAAGCTTGGTAATTGTTCCTATCCAATTTGTCAATGAATGAAGAAAAACCATATCCCATGTTTACCTTATTTGCTCTGATACCACTGTTGGGAGAGGATGTTTGGATACACTCAGAGATTGAGTAGGTGCTGCTAATCCTGCTTTGCACCAGCCCTCAGAAACTCCAGGAATGATTAGTACACTTGATTAGCTTTCAAATGATACCAAGAAAGCATATATGTACTTTGCAAATGATATGTGTAATGATCAAACCAAAATAGATAACTTTGCACTTCACAAATCTAGGAAAACTTGCTATTTTGGTGTTGACACCTACTCAGTCTTTCACTCAGTATGACCAGCACACTTACAATTGATCTAATTCCTTTTGGAAATATTAAATTAGCTTAACAAGCTACCAATTGCAAGTGGAATGAGAAGAAATGATAAACTATACACTGAGAAATCACTTTAGCAAAAATATGTTTACCCCCGACTTTTTAGGAGCTCTGCAGACAAACACCAGTGAGCACTTCGACTGAGATTTCTCTACAATGGCTGAACCAATTGACTTCAAAATTTGTACGCGTGTAGAATACTTTGAGCTAAATCCAATGTGCTTTGAATCATTCGATTTGGTTCAGTAGGCACTGAGATATGCCTCTTTGAAGTTGACAGACTTGGAGATGTATACTCAGAAAAACATGGAATAGATGAATGTAAGTATTTGTATTAGATCATATGAATGTACATTCCCATTTCCATGATAAACATAGCTCAATGGTACTCAGAGGTGTAGGCTATGAAGTAGACCTCACACACTCAATGATTAGTACAGAAATGCCTCGGGATGAGTGAAGTACACCCGCGACTTTTTACATGTAGTTTTTATAGGAGTTGAGTGATGATTTGAATTTGAATTCAAATCAACCTCCTAGAATCTTTCTCCTAAAAGTGATTGAGATATTCTCTCAACTAATCAACAACCTTTTTTCACGACTCCCAATCAATTAGGTGTGATTACATAAGTGGGTAAAGTCATATAGACTTTTACAATGGATAAAAAAGTAATAAATCATAGGCATAAGTTTCTATGGTCTTTATCTCATGTAGAGATATCCTTCAAAGTTCCAAGCCAAATATGAAGGCTTGCATATTGCACCAACAATAGCTTAAAAATATGAAGGAAAAACTAATTCTTCATTAGTTATTCTATCTTTAATGAGATCAACTACGGCGTTTTCTTTTTGTCATAGAAGAGTATTTCTTTTGAAGGTTGGAGGAAACATATCTTCTCTATTTTCTAGTTCAGGAAAGATAATTGAGAGTAAAGGCAAAACTCTAGATAAATTATGATCACATTCTAAAGAATGTAAAGTTTCACCTACAACTTGATCTTTAACTATTTCTATTACTTCTACTTTGTTACTATTCTCGTTTTCACTGATTTGAGTAAGTGTACTTTCAATAGGTGCGGGTAAAAGCATTCCTAAAACAAAAGAACTATCTAATTCTTTATTTATAGTAACAGACTTGCTTGTAGATGCTTAATTTTTAGACATAAGAAAGTGCAATATAAAAAATTACTTAAACTGTATAGTGAAGTGCTAAAACTTTAGAACTAAAGCTAGTCCTATACAAATGCTTGTAAAAAAATTCTATTAGAGCTACAAAATCTTAATAATTCAAAATATCATATAATGAACTAAAAATCAACAGCATAAAAGCAATTTTTATCTCATCAAATCCTCTTCAGTGCTCGTCAAGTTTTCTTCATAATGATCTGCAGAAGAAGATCGTAAGAGAATATAAGTATGCTTTTATTAATATAAAATACTCATTTATTAATCTAACATTCAAAACTTAACATAATTTAAACATATGCTAACACATGTTAAATAACTTTCTTATGTATATATAACTACACATTCACATACATTCTCATACAAATATACAAATATTAACTTTAACATACATACTCATACATTAACATGTATTTCTAATGCAATCTCATTCATATCTATTATGTAATGCACAAGTAAACACATGTATTTAACTCATGCGCACATCTACTTTAAATAGACATATGCTCATACTTCATACATGCACATACATTCATTCATATCACCTACCTACTTCATTTATGCATATGCACTCATGCACTCTTACACATGCACTCATGCATTCACTCATGTGCACATGCTCTAACTTTAATATATAAATGCACTCTCACATGCATTCATGCACAACTTATGCATACATCTTATTTAATGCACAACTTATGCATAAATCTTATATTTCATATGTGTACATATGCATCATACACTTAACATGCATACACATGCATATATTCTAACATACATACACACATGAACACCTTACTCATGCACATATGCACACACTCTAACATACATGCACACATGCACACTTCACTCATGCACACATGTGCCTCTCACATACATGCACATGCTATTCACATACATGTACCTCTCTCTTATGCACACATGCATACCTCTCACTTATGCACACATGCATCTCTCACATACACAGATGCATACAATTCATTCATATGCACTCATGCATACATATATCATACATAAAAGCATGCATACATATGCACGCTACACATGCATACATGCATCATACATATGCATATTTCTCTAACATACATGCATATATATGCACACCTCTCATGCATACACATGCATATCTTCCTAACTTACATGCATATGCATACATGCAAACATACACTTGCTAACTTACATGCATATGCATACATCTACTTGCATACATGCAAACATACATTTACATGCATACATCTTAGATCACATGCATCATCTTCTCATGCATACAGATGCATAAAAGTATCCATAAGTTCTATACTAGGGCTGATTCACTTGCCTTGGTTGCCTATTAAATGGGAAATTTTTGGTAGTATGGTTGGTATATTTCTGCTCAATATGACAATACAAGTTGGGCCATTGGGGTGGCTACCTATTGTATGGGTAAGATTGTTGTATGCCTAAACCTCCTCTTGTACAAGTATGAGATGGATAATCTCCACCACATAGGTTGCATCTCCTTAGTATTGGCATTCTCATTGGTGGGTTCTGGTATCTATCCATGAACTCCTAACTTCTTAGATACCAATTCTGCCAATTCCTCCACATTACTAGAACTAGTTGTCACCGTACTCCTAGTGTCCTCTGATTTAGTGGAGCTTTGTGTAACATATGTGAGTCACTTGCATCTATTGGCATGAATGTAGATGATGATGATAAGGTGGAAGTGTGCCTTCGTGGTTTTGGAGCTGCATATAAGTAGTTTAGAACTTCTATACAGACCCGAGAAAATATTCTGAATTTTACTGATATAGTAGCTATGTTGATTATTGAAGAAAAGAATCTTGGTGACGATTCAAACTCCCAAGGAAAATCTAGTTCTCAACAGGTATTCTACTCTAGTAGAGGAAGAGGCAAAGGTAGAGGTTTTGGAAGTGGAAGAGGAAATAGTAACCAAGACCATAGTCAACAACAGAATCATGCAGGAGCAAGACGAGAGTTTCGAGGTAGGGGGAGCCAAAGAGGCACAGAAATTTCCAAACAAATGATTCAAGTAATGACAATAAAGGATGTTGGACACTTTGAACATGATTGCAGGTTGAAGAATCAAAATAATAGAAGGCAATATAAAAACTATGCATCCATAAGTGTAGATGATTCTGAGAAGCTATTCATGGTTCAACATCACATGATGAATACGATGTCTGTTGGTGTTTCAAAATCGAATGATAATGTCTGCTATGTTGATTTAGGTGCTTCAAATCACATGGCCAGTCATGCAGAATGCTTTAGTAGTTTGCAAAAATTGCCAGTTCCTGGATATGTTGAAACAAGTGATGATATATCACATCGTATCAAGCATACAAGAAACATATAATTGTCTATGGAGGATGGGAAGGTAAAACATCTTGCTAATGCACTGCATGTTTCAAACATAACAAAGAATTTGGTTTCTGTTGGACAAATGGTTGACCAAGGATTACAAGTTAGGTTCAATGTTGATGGGTTATATGTAGAAGAATACAAAGAGGGTGGACGATTGGTCACCAAAGGAAACAAAGTGGGTAGGATGTTCACCTTAAATGTGTAAATACTTGAAATTAATGCAGCCATGTTTGCAAAAGGTGTAGGAGTTATGGCTGATATAGAGATCTGGCATAAATGAATTGGACACGCAAATCTGCAAAGGCTAAAACTGATGCAGTCAAAGGAGATCCTTCATGGACTACCAAATTTCAAGGTTTCAGAGATGCAAAGAGCAAATCTATGGGTGGTTGCAGGTTTTATGTTACTTTCATTGATGACCATACACAGAAAGTGTGGGTATGTTTGATGAAAGAGAACAGTGAGGTATTCAATCACTTCTAGATTTTTAAAGCTATGGTGGAAAAGTAGACAGGGAAGTATATTCAAATATTAAGATATGATGGAGGAGGTGAATACATGTCAAATGATTTCAGCAATTTTCTTAAAAGTCATGGAATTTGATGTCAGTTTTCATGCAGGTATACACCACAACAGAACGATGTTGCTGAATGCAAAAACAAACATATTGCAAAAATAGCAAGAGCCTTGATGGCAAGAAGAATATGCCTAATTGTTTTGGGCAGAAGCTATGCATACGACTGTATACATCATGCACAAAACTCCAACTGCTATTGTACATCAAGTTACACCTAAAGAGAATTTTATAGGTAAAAAGCCAAACTTATCACATATGAAAGTTTTTAGCTATATTGCATATGTACATGTTCTAGATGAGTTGAGGATGAAGCTTGATTCGAAAGCAGAAAAATGTATCTTCATTGGATACTCCCTTGAGCAAAAGGGGTACAAATGTTATAACCCACTCACACGATAGGTGAAGGTGAGTAGAGATGTGGTATTTGATGAAATGTCAAGCTTCTATGAAGATGCCAAAGAAGGACTAAATATTGAACCAAATGATAAAGAAAATGTTGAAAAATCAAGTGTAGAATCTCAAACTTTGAGTGGATTGGATGCATCACCAAGCAATAGTTCCAAATCAAATCCATGGAGTGAAACATTGCATGGAAATTTCAGTCTAGAAAATTCATCAAACACATCCAAGAAAGGTAAAGAAAAGATTTCTACTGGTCATAAAACATGTGCAGGTTTTGAAGACGTTGATGGAGATTCAAGTGGTTGAGAAAAGAGTCTTGATGAGGAACTTGGATTGCCCTCTATGAAGACTCCAAGAGTTAAAAAGGCACATGCAGATGATACAAGGAGAACTGACCCAGGACCGAGAAGATCTGGGAGGATGCAGAATCCTGTACAATGATTAACATATGATAGTTACATGTCTCGTCATTGTGCCTACATGACAAAGGTAATACAAGATGTTGAACCTTCTTATTTTGAAGATGCAATTGGAAATGTAGATTGGGAAAAAGCTATAGATGAGGAGATGGCTGCTCTTTATAGAAATGAAACATGGAAGCTGGTTCCATTTCCGCAAGGAAAGAAACCCATAGGCTGCAAGTGGGTTTACAAGGTAAAGCACAATGCTGATGGTAACATAAGCATGTACAAAGCACGATTGGTAGCAGAAGGATATGCACAGACATATGGCATTGATTACGAGGAAACATTCAGCCCTGTAGTTAAAATGTCTACTGTGAGAACACTTGTTGCATTAGCTACAACAAAAGGATGTACTTTGCATCAGATGGATGTTAAGCATGCTTTCTTACATGGTGAGTTATAAGATGAAGAAGTATACATGGACCAACCACAAAGATATGAAGATTCACAGCATCCAAAATATGTTTGCAGGTTGCGAAAGGCTTTGTATGGGTTGAAGCAAGCTCATCATGCATGGCATGCAAGGATTGCTGATTACTTAACCACCATTCAGTTTTCTATGTGTGATGCAGATCATTCACTATATGCAAGGAAGGGTGATGATGGCATCACGATTGTGGTTATTTATGTTGATGACTTGATTGTAGGTGGTGATAATAAAGAAAGCATTAAAGAGGTAAAGCAACACTTTATGCAGAAATTTGACATGAAAGATCTTGGTGTGTTGTGCTATTTCTTGGGCATTGAGTTTATACATACAAAAACAGATATATAGATGTCACAAAGGCAATATGCCTTAAATATGTTGCAAAAGTATGGTATGATTGATTGTAAGCCAATTTCTATGCCATTAGATCATAATTCAAATTTGAATACTACATGAGGTGAAGCATTGGAAAATGCTACTATGTATAGGGAAATTGTGGGAAGTCTTATATATCTCACAATTACAAGGCTTGATTTAAGCTATATTGTTGGACTTGAAAGTCAGTTTATGCAGGTTCGTAAGAAGCCATATTTGGATGCTCTAAGGTGCACTCTACATTATGTGAGTGCTACTTTAGATTATGCATTGTTTTATGAAGTTGGTGTAGATTTGTAGGTTTATGGATACACCGATGCAGATTGGGATGGTAACATTCCAGATAGAAGATCTAGTAGTGGTTTTCTATTCTCACTTGGGAGTGCAACTATTGCATGGAGCAACAAGAAGCAACCCACTATTGCTTTATCGAGTATAGAGGCTGAGTATACAAGAGTTGCAATGGCAGCATGTGAGGCATCATGGCTAAAAATGCTACTTGCAGATTTAGGTGTGGAAGAGCAAAAGCCTATCACTATTTATTATGATAATCTTATCAGCATACAACTAGCACGAAATCCTCTTTTCCATGCCAGAACAAAGCATATCAAGGTGTTGTTATCAGGATCTTCAGTGCACGCACACAGAGAGGTAGATAGAAGACGAAACAGGAATCATAAACAGAGAGACGATCAACGCGATATTGGGTGCAATCTCCCCTCGTGTACTCTGATGGATGAGTCTATCAGAGTACCCATATCTATAGGTTTATTTCTATTACCTCTTGAAAATAGAAGTTACATGAGAGCCGTCGCTTTTAGAAGTGACTTTTTCGGAAAAACTACTTTATTTACAAAAGGCATCGCTTTCTAAGCGAACCAGTACTTTTACAACAAGTTAAACCTAAATATAACTTATTCTAGAGTCTTCAATTTAATGTTTGAATTTATTTATTTATACGCATCCACTTGTATCCATGCCCTCATGCTTCTTCACCTGCTAGATCAAACACAACCACATTAAAACCTTTTGGACATTTAAAACATTAAAAATCCATTTAACCTTCCATGATTCCATAATATACAACGTGCCTCCTTAAATCGAAGACTTCTAGAATAAGTTATATTTAGGTTTAACTTGTTGTAAAAGTAGTGGTTCACTTAGAAAGTGACGCCTTTTGTAAATAAAGTAGTTTTTCCTAAAAGTCGCTTCTAAAAGCGACGGCTCTCATCTAACTTCTATTTTCAAGATGTAATAGAAATAAACCTATGAATACAGGTACTCTAATAGATTCCTCCATTAGAGTATATGGGGGGAGATTGCACCAAATATCGTGTTGATTCTATCTTTGTTTATGATTCTTCTTCCGTCTTCTGTCTACCTCTGTATGTGCATGCATTGAAGATCCTGATAGCAGTGGTATCAGAGCACCTGTATTTATAGGTTTATTTCTATTACGTCTTGAAAATAGAAGTTACATGAGAGCCGTCGCTTTTAGAGGCGACTTTTAGGAAAAACTACTTTATTTACAAAAGGCATCGCGTTCTAAGCGAACCACTACTTTTATAAGTTAAACATAAATATAACTTATTCTAGAAGTCTTCGATTTAAGCTTTGAATTTATTTATTTATATGCATCCACTTGTATCCATGCCCTCATGCTTCTTCACCTACTAGATCAAACACAACCACATTAAGACCTTTTGGCCATTTAAAACATTAAAAATCCATTTAACCTTCCATGATTCCATAATATACAAGAGGTACATTATCACTTCATCACAAAGGAGGTATTATCAAGTGATATTGATCTTGTTTATGTGAGAACAGATGAGCAAGTTGCTCATATTTTCACTAAAGCACTTGGAGTAGAGAAGCTGAAGAAGTTTTAGAAGTTGGTTGGATTAGAGGACATGATGTTGAGCTTGAGGGGGAGCGTTTGGATATCAAGCTCAACATGTGATGATCCAAGATGACATGTATCAGTTTTTTATTTCTCTGATATGTATAGTGATCACACCGATATATGTCAGGGATACTTCATTGAGCTTTATTAGATTTATCTACCAAAAGTGATGGCACATTTGTTTCTTGCGAGCTCACTCATTCGCAGACATTACTTTTTTTCTTATGTACTAGTCTTTATATATTGCACTTGTTGTATTCTTGTTTCAAGTCATTTCTTGTACCTTCCTTTTTATGTAATAGAAGAAGAAGAACAAGATCATTCTTCCTTGCCTCAATCTGAGTGTGTGCTTGTCTTTGATTGTGAGAGTGTGTGTGTGAACTCTCTTCCTTATCTCCTTCCTCATGACATGTAAGTGGTGCGCATACTCTTAGCCTTTGTCTTTCTCTATGCTTTATGTTTTATAATTTTTCTTCTCTTTGATTTTGCAGAAGTTTTTTGGTGTCAATTCTTTGGAATTCGACGATAGACGACATACATTATGCTTTGATGACAATGATCCAAAAGAGGGACAGACAAATAAGTGATTGTTTTATTCTCTATTGATAGAGAGAGATAGAGAGAGAGAGAGAGATGAGAGAGAGAGAGATAGAGACATAAAGAGATAGAGAGAGAAAAAGAGAGAGAGAGAGATAAAGAGAGATGAAAGAGAGGAAGATAGAGATACAAAGATAGAGCATACATACACACACACATACATACACATGTAAGAAAATAACAACATAGCGGAATAGACCTGTAGACAGAGTTCAGAGAAAAAAATGCAGATAAAGATAGACATAGACTTAGAGATAGAGAACTCAAATTTTGAGATTGTCGAGCATAATGCAGTTACAATGATGGTGCTGTCCACCCATGCACTTCCAATGTGGAGCTTAGATGGCGATCTAGACAAACTCTAGATGAAGGGCTTACTAGTGCACAATGCTATATGAAGCTCAACCTGGGCCATGCTTATATAGCTTTTATAAGGCGATTCGGTATAGATAAACATAGTCAGGAGATACAAAATAGTCGATAAAATATACGATCCCACAATATCTCCACGACCGAAAGTCCTACCATCTTGGCCCTACGGATCGATGGGATAGGCCCCCCGGACCCCGCAGAAGGGGGCAAGCCCCCCTCTGCACTCCCCCCATTAAGGTTATATGGGGAAACCTCGCAATGTCATAGGGCCTTTATTTTCACCTTAAATGGCAACCCAATGGCTTGGAAGTTTATGCCCTACCTAACCTAATGGCTAGGCTCACAAAGATCATCAGACACAAATGGTTCTACTTTACAACCCAACCAAGCAAACACAGATTTGTGGCAAATTTAGTCCACTCTACGAAGGACCCGGTAAGTCTATTACTTTGTTAATTTAGGATGTAGTCTGGATTGCTACAGTTCAGGATGAGCCCCTTTCACTTGTTAGCATTACCATGCTCAAACCTTATAGAATCTTGATTTTTCATAACTTTTTCACTTACGTTTTTGTATGCTATACATTTGGCCCTCTTATGTATCTTTTCTTTTGTAAAACTATAAGAATATTTTTTGGACGTTGCTTCTGTAGCATGGCCTTTCGCAGCTCCATCTGCATACCAAAACTTTTGGATTCCTCGCCTATTGCATTGTTTCCACCTCATTTTAGTCTTCATGCACAATGCATGTCCACTCAATTCTACTGACCAATAAGTCTCCAATGGCCCACCTTCTTTTGGTCACCAGGCAAAGATTTAGAATCCTCTTCTGCAGGTCACCTTTCGGGCCTTATTTTTTGGTTCATCTAGGAGGGAGCATCCATTAATGATGGGCATCTCTAGAACCCCTAACACGTCTTTTCAGAAAATGGAACACCTCACCAAATTTTCGTTTCTCAAGAATCATTCCGATTACGCCTTCCTTCTTGGAAAACTCCAATAGCATCCACAATCCGAGGAGGACTGGCAAGATACATCCCCTTAACTAAATCTCATTCTCCTTTCCACTAGTGATCTTCTTCTCACTTGGTACACCATCCTGGAATGATGCACCAATCTCAAAGGATATTCCCTCACCATCTCACCCATGTGTAACTTCAGTTCGCTACAATTGCACCTTGAAACATTATGGTACAACATGGGGCACTATCGACAATATGCTTGGTACATTGATCCCTCCACCTCTATATAAGAGGACCGAAGAGCAAGAACGAGAGAAGAATATAATAATCAGAAGAGACAAATCTAGATAGCATCATCGAGATGTTTATGGCTACTAGAAGGTTGGAACCATGACGTAGACTGCACACAGCATAGTGAGATTGCTAGATTTCATAATCAAAGGACAACACTAAGACACTACCTAGAGAAGTTGTTGAGATTTTGGTGATTGACAGAGCAAGATAGAGCTACAGAAGGATTGACCGAGTAGAAATCAGTAGCCATTGTAGAAGGAGAGATCCATTGAGAGCCGTGAGATTTTAATAGTGTGCATTCGACTGGCTTCCTCTTCACCAAATATTTCTCCCTGAAGATCTCTTTGATCTTCTATATTCCTTGTAGGATTAGTTATGTGTGTGTGTCTGTTCATTCTACTTCTTTTCAAGAACTCTTACTCAAGCTCTTTCTCCCTCAAGAACCTCTTGACTTGTTAAGTTCTCAAGAGGATCAATTACGTAAGTTCAAACTGTAAGGTCTATTTGAGGGCCTTTGTGGAAGCCAAAGAAGTGGATGTACCATGGGTTGGTGCTCATAGCCACTTCAGTATGAGGCTTTTTGTACACGTGTTCTAATTTGTAACAATAGTTCCCCTCTATAGTTCATAAGCCATTCACTCATATTATTATCATGCATCACTTCGGTTAAGTTCTATTCCATTATTTCTTAGTGGTCCAGTACTTGACTCTGTATTCAAGTACCGTTGTTTAAGTCTGTCACTTTTGCAAGTTTTCCAACCTCTAAGAACAACCCTCACTACCCCTATAAGCTATTTATGACAAAAAAAACCATATAAATGTAGTGGATCAAAAGCCCTGAAGATTCAACAGGCCACATAGTTTGATGGACATCATTGACAAATGGTGGAGAAAGATTGAAGATAAGATAGAACCAAACAGTTGGGAAAAATTTAAAGTTATCATTTATAATAATTTGGTACCTGATGAGCATACCTAGGTGTTGGATGTTTGGCTCTTCTACTAGCATCGTCAACTCACCATGTACGAATGTGTAGTTAAATGAAGGGAAATTTTATATCAGATTCTTGATCAAGTGCCAAAATTTCTTCAAGTTCATAAGTTTGTGTTTGATCTTTGTTGGACGTTGCATCCACTTGTGTGCAAGGAGTGCTATCATACCTTGAATGAAGCTATGGAATTGGCCTTGGTGCTAGAGGATGGGATTGCAACCTACAAGATAAAATATGAGATGGAATAGATTTAGAATGCCTCTAGCTTCAACCCCATTTTCAAGTAAGTTAAGTAAATGTACTACAAATTTCTAGTTGTGGGAAGAGGAAGGTATTATCTTCTATGGTTGAGAGAGCATTTCTACATTCTGGCTTGAGAAAACAACAAGAAGAGAAGGATCTCTATGAGGGCCTTTGGTATGGATCCCTAGAATGGAATGCATATTGATTGTGTCCTAAGAAGAAAAAGGTTCTGGTAGCAATGGTGGTGGATAAACAACAATCTTGTTCATCTACCCCATCATCTCCTTCCAATTTTGATATTTTGTCTATAAATAAAGAGATGGATCCTCCATCTAAAGATGACCAACCCATCTAAAATATTACAATTACCACGAAGGTAACCATTATGCAAGATATGGCCTTATTGCCAATTGTAGAGAAGGGTTATCAGTTCCTTGACACCAAGTTGGTAGTCATGAAAAGGAAGGTAAATGGAAATCCTATGAAGATTTTGTTTGATAAAGGATCAACACTAGGTAATAAAATCTTGTCTAGTCAAAAAATTAAGGTTAAAGACAAGACAACTTGAGTTGTTAGACTGTCATCAGTGCCATTTTCTGATTTTGTAATATCGGAATAGTATTGTAAACTTTGTCCATTGAACTTCTGGGGAGTTCAACTGGCATTCCCTCGTAATTGTAAAGAGCAAGAATAAGTACATTGAACCTCAGTTGGCAACCAGATCTGATGATATTTAAGAGAGACCTATAGGATTCCTATCACATAAGATAGAAATCAATGATTGTACTAATATCCACAGACTATTGTAATTCATTTGCAGCAATGTTAATGCAATCATGATTCCAATATTTCAAGTATTCATACCATGTATTTAATCATTTTGTTTAATCTATTCTATCCAAGTATAGAATCTGTAATTGGCAATTTATTGTAAGGGAATAGAACCACAGTGGAGTAATATCTGGTAATCCCCATTCCCCCAACCTACATTACTGTTGATGTATCTCAAATACAATAAACATTTGGAGACCATGATGGGATGTGGCATCAAGCATTAGCACACAGAGGAAAGTATTGCGACAGTGGTTGGAAGTGCATTTGTATTCTCAAAACAAATGGAGTTTGGCGATGGTGAAGGAGCATGCCAACATGCTCTGGTAATCAGTTTTTGAAATACCCTAAAGAACAAGCAATGTTTGGTGTAGCCAGAGGAGCTATAACATTGTAGATAGAGAAACATGCAGAAGAGAGTTCAAGCAATAGTCGTGTTTTTGTACAACTAAATTATTCAGTAGAACGAGGTGTTATACAATATCCATTATTGAGTCAATCGCTAGAGGTGCAAGCAACTTTGGAGGTGGCCAAGTATGAAGCAAACAACGAAGACGGATGATAGGCAAAGGAGGAATCAAAAAGGGAAGCAGACAAAAGACCTTGGGATTTGGTTTTGACATCAGACTTTCTAGATTTCACTTGGTCAGAGCATGAGGAAAAGACTACCATGTTACAAAGGTAGTATGGTATAGTAATCGATATGAAGGCTCACAATGAAGTCAAGGTTGAAGAAGATGAACTCTTGTTAATACATGCAGACAATGAGTGGAAGTAGTGGCAAGTCCCAACTAGTATGGCTGTTGTGCCAATACATAAAATCAATCAAATGCAATTCAACCAATTCAGTGGAAAAGTTGATGATGATGCATACATGCATGTATGAACTTTTGAGACCTAATAGGATCTATTGGAAGGGAATCCAGATGATGCACAAAATTGTCAGGTCTTTCAAGCCATTTCAGGCAGAGAAGCTATTAGATGGTTAAGAAAATTTGCATCGAACCATTTTGCTACCTATGATGCCTTGAAGAATGCATTTTTTTAGGCGATTGTGAAAAGAAAAGGCAATAGCTCAACTATTTATTACTTTATAGTATATGGTTCAATAGCTGCATCAAACACTGGTAGACTATGCCTCTGTGTTCTGGAGCATATTGTGACACATTCCAGACAAAGAACATCCCCCAGAAGATGTGGTAAGGGGCTAGTTCATGGATGGACTAGATGCTTTGTTGAAAGAAAAGATTTGTCCCTTTGCCTTGGATGGAACCAGAACCTTGGATGAGATTATCGAGGCAATAGAACAACTAGAATGCAATCTAAAAGTGGAAAATCGAGGCTAGCAACACCCCCTAGAAAATGTATCTAGGATAACCTTGAAAAAACTCTTTGGTTGTAATTGATCCATATAGCCAAATGTATTGTACAAAATGCAAGAATTTGGGACATGTAGTGGCTAGTTGTGCCTTGAATCAAATGCACTGCACAATATGCAATATGATGAACCACAATATGGATCAATGTAAATATAACACTTGAAACCAATCACTTGTAACTAGTCACATCCAACTAAAGCCAAAACATAATGGGCAATGGTATTCCACACCTATTGTACATAATGAACAAAATGAAGGATTCAAGTAATTCATGAACTCTACCTTCTTTGGTTGGATCATAGGGCAAGTAATCATACAATTCAAACAGGTGGCAATACAAAGCACAAGGTAGTCAATTGGATCAGTTAAATCCAAAGATGGAATTACTCTCTTGAGTAAAGTTTTGTATGTTCCTACAATTCCAAAGAATTTGATTAGTGTAGGAAAAATTGTGGAAAAAGGATATGAGGTAAGGTTCACTAATGATGGAGTTTATGTTGAAGACCCTAGCCAAGGTTATAAGCCAATTGTTACAAGAAAGAAAGACAGAAGGCTCTTCACATTGAGGGTACAAGGTAATGTTGGACATGCTATGTTTACATATGGAGAGCAAAAGGCGTTTGAGTTGGATCTTTTGCATGAGACTTGGACACTTCAATGAAAGAGCTATCAAAGATATGATTCATGGTTTCATGTATTCAGACAGACTTGAATTGGTACATACAAATGTGTGGGGTCCTTCAAAGGACTTTAGTAAAAATGGTTCAAGATATTATGTCATATATGGTGATGATGCTACCAGACGGATCACTATTTATGTGATCAAAGACAAGTCAGAGGTGGTTAACCCATTCAAACACTATCATGTATATGTAAAAAGAATTACAAGACGAAAACTAAAGAGGTTAAGATTAGATGGAGGGGGAGAGTATTTTCCAAATGAATTCAATGGATATTTTTGGAATGCAAGTATAAAGAGAGAGATTACTTGTAGGTACTCTCCTCAACAGAATGGTGTAGCAGAAAGGAGAAATAGAAATCTTCTTGAGTTTGCAAGATCAATGATGAAAGAAAAGAATTGCATTGATTATTTGTGGGTTGAGGTTGTACATACTTGGTTAATAGGCTACCATGTAAAGCTTTGTAGGGTATGACACCATATGAAGCTTGGTGGGATAAGAGAACTACATTAGATCATTGCAAAGTATTTGGTTGCTTAGCCTATACTTATGTTCCTTCTCAATTAAGACATAAGTTGGAACCAAAGGCTAAAAAATATGTTTTCATTGGTTATGATGATAAGAAAATGGCATACATGTTGTGGAGTCCATCTACAAAGCAATTTCTTGTACCAAAGGATGTCACATTTAATGAGCAAAGTACTTGGTACTCAGGTACAAATAATACTTATAGAGGTCTTGAAGAGACATTGAACCAGAACAAAGTTAAATCAAAGGCTCAAATATTTGATGAAGAAGAGAACAATGAAGCACAAGTTGAAGTTGAAGAAATGCCAAGGTTTGATCGAGAATGTGATGAACCAGAAACTTCAAGAAGTGGAGGACTCAGAAGGTCATCAAGGAACAAATGGCTATTATACTTCATTCTTGATTACTAAAGATTTTGCTTATATGATAAAAGGAGACGCGAATCCATCCACATATGATGAAGCCAAAGGAAAGGAGAATTGGGGAAAAGCTATGAAGGAAGAGTATGATGCACAATGAGACTTGGGAAACGGTACACAAACCAATTAATCAGAAGGTAATTGGATGTAAGTGGGTTTACAAAACAAAAAGATTTGTAGATGGAAGTGTGTCTAGGAACAAAGCCAAGCTTGTTTTAAAACCATATGCACAGACATATGGTGTGGACGATGATGAAACTTATAGTCCTGTTGCGAAAATGACAACCATAAGGACTCTCATAGCTATTGGTGCTTGCAAAGGTTGGAAGTTATCTCAACTATATGTGAAGAATGTATTTTTGAATGGGTACATTTGAGATGAAGTTTACATGGAACAACTAGATGGTTCTAAAGATCAATTTTATCCAAATCATGTGTCTAAGCTCAAGAGAGCTTTGTATGGCTTGAAGTAGGCCCCAAAGGCATGAAATTATAGGCTTGTAAAGTTCCTAAAGGAACTTGGGTTTCAAGCATCAAAGGCAAATAGTAGCTTGCTAGCAAAGCAACTGAGGATGGATTTAGTTATGTTTGTATTTATTTTGATGACATAATACTTACAAGAATAGATGACAAAGGCATACAAATGCTTAAGAAGCAAATGGAGAGTAAATTCAAGATCAATGACTTAGGAAATTTGTCATATTCTGTGGGAATGGAGATCTCATACACTCAACATGGAGTATATGTAACTCAAGAAAGGTATTTGAAGAATTTGCTAACCAAATTTAAAATGGAAGATTGCAGGATAGCACCAACTCCAATGGAGGTGAATCACAAATTGAGTAGATATGGAGGAGAAGAATTCAAAGATATGAAAATTTATCAGAGTTTGGTGGGTAGCTTGTTGTATGCTACATTAACAAGGCATGCTCTATCATATACAATTGGAGTTTTATCTCAGTTCATGCATTGCACTAGAAAGGAACATTGGATTGCAGGTCAAAATGTGCTTAGATATATCAAGGGCACAATTAAAGAAGGTTTGTACTATGGGTTTACTTCAGATACAAGGATCAAGATATATAGTGATGCAGATTGGGTAGGTAACTCTGATGATAGAAGATCAACACATGGATATTTGTGTTATGTGGGAGATAAGTTAATTTCATAGTGTTCTAAGAAACAACATATAGTTGCTTTATCATCTATAGAAGCAGAGTAAAAAGGTATGGTAGAAGCTACAAAGGAAGTCATATGGCAAAAAACACTTATGGAGAGTTTTGATATCATTCAGAGTACTCCTATCATTTGTGGAGACAATATGAGTTCTTTGTATTTGGCAACTAACCCTGTGTTTCATGCCAGGACCAAACATATTGAGATTCAATATCATTTTCAGAGAGAGAAGGTTGTTGATAAAGAAATAGAAATCATGCATACTCCTGCAAATGATCAACTTGCAGATATGTTGATAAAGAGTTTAGATGGACCTAAGTTGCAGAGATTTAAAGATATGGTAGGGATAAGGAAGATGCAGGTAATCACAATTGATGATTAACGGGGAGCTGTTGGAGCAAGACAATCAACAATTGATGATTATATGAAGCTTGGGAGTGAAGACATGAAGAAAAAATTGAAGCCTAAGAGCATGAAGTGAAGTAGAGGTTTAGAAAGAGATGGTCTATATACACATGTACATTAGCCTTGTAAATACTTCGCAAATACTTGTAATGATGAATTCACACTCACACACACACGCATATATATATATATATATATATATATATATATATATATATATATATATATATATATATATATATATATATATATATATATATATATATATATATATATATATATATATATATATATATATATGTATATGTATATGTATATGTGTGTGTGTGTGTATGTATGTATGTATGTATGTATGTATGTATGTATGTATGTATGTATGTATATATATATATATATATATATATATATATATATATATATATATATATATATATATATATATATACACTTGTATATAGTCATGATATATGCAAGAGATGAAATATAGATGAGATAGAGAGGAGTAGATTATGAGTTATGTGTGTATCATCCATCATATGTATGATGAGTTGAATAGAAGAAATTTTCTAAGAATTGCACGTTGATCTTTTCTCCATTTCTCCTTCTGTGGTTGATCATTTCAGGAATCCTTTTGTAGATGTCTACGTCCATAGTTAATACATCTATGGTTAAGATTTGAGAGCCTAATTATAAGCAAACTGAGAGAATTACGCGTAGAACATTTGTATGTGAAGAAGTGATGAGTGTCTTCTGAAACAAGTGTAAACTCGATGATCAAAGAATTGATTAGATCTCAGTGCATAGTGTAAAGTTCTACACAAATGAGGACTCAAAATCTAAGTTGGAAGGCACGCCATCTATGGCTAAATGCATTTGAATAAATGGTATCCAGTTTGGGATAATCATGCATTAGAAGTTGCACGTGTCAAAATCGACTATACAAAAATACAATTTCAAACATAGGTACATTGTTTGAATCATATCTCAAGATTTACTGAATTTTTTGAGAATTTTTAACTTGGAGAAGATGCACAAACATTATTCAATTACCTTATACAAAGTTTCAACACAAAATTTACATATTTGATCAGTTAATGATTGAATTAAGTGCAACAGACCTTTCTGTGTAGTGACTTTCCTCACAGTTAGCTAAAGTCTTGATAATTTGGCATTGGTCTTCCAAACTTGGTTGAGGTTTTGAGTTATTCTTGATATATAGGTTCTCTAACATCGAGGATAGCTTGTATTATGGAGATTAATCATCTCCATCATTCAATAGGTATCAACAAGAGGATACAAACTATCTGAAGGAGGGCAAAGGCCTCCAATGTTGTTTTTGTCTTGATTTTGGTCATATCTGTGTGGATTGGCCTAATGCTCATGAATATGATCAACAAAAGCAAGGGGCAGGACTTAAAACACAAATGAAAAATATGGTGACTCTCACTTTCAAAGAACCAATAGCCATAGTAGTCACCCAATTAGGGACAATTGCTAATAATAAGGAAGCTACTATGATCCTAGAGGTAATTGCACATCATCAACTTTACAACCAAGTGGTTGGATGGGCTAAAGAATCTCTAACAACATTTCTAAAGCCAAGTTCCAATGCACAAGTGCAAGATAAACAAAAGAGGTACGATACAAAAGCCAATTCTTCTACTAAACCCATGAAGAACAAGGAAATATATCCAAAACCTGCTAGAAAGGAGTCAATTTAAAATTTCATATGCAAGTAATAGTGGAATGGACCCTAGTAAACCTTTTGTAAGTCTACAATTCAGTTAGGAATAAGAGATTTATTGGATTTAGTTCCTGCCTTTTGGGACACTTTATTGCAAAGTGTAGAGACACCTAGTCCTGTAGACAATACAACAGAATAAGTGGAGGGGAATACCGTGGAAACAGGTCATGAGGAATTAAGAGACTACATAGTTCCACTGATTTTGGTGTGCCTTAAGAACACTCATATTCCTAAAGTATTCATTGATGGTGGATTTGGATTTAATATTGCTACTATGCATATATGTAGACAATTGGGTTGGATAGACATACAGGAAAAACCATTTTACATTCACATGGTAGATCAGTTCCAAAGTTCAATAGATCGGATTAATTAAAGATAGTAATTAAAATTAAGGATGTTCCTTTTAATATGACTTTTATAGTGATTGAATTACTAGGAAAAACTAATGATTATAACCTTTTTCTTGGACATCCTTAGCTTAAGCAAGATCGAGTTCAACAAGATTAGGGATTACAAGTGATCGCTTCTCGATGAGGGTATAGGAAATATTCTATCCCCCTTTAAGATAGACAATAGTACCTGAAGGCTCACATAGTGACTATTGTAGAACTACCACATATGATAGATGGACTAGAGGAAGATGAAGAACTGCAATTTCTTGAAGCTAATCATGATCTATGGTCAATAGGCTTAATTGATATTTCATAAGCATTGACCAAATTTTACCAAGATTCTGTAATAACGACTCTACAACCCAATGAGGTGTTTTCCCCAACAGATGAAAAAATACCTTGGCTAGCAAAAGAATATGTTTTCACTCAAACCAATGTACGTATTCAGGAGGACTAGTTAGAAGGGTTCAAATTAAGAACTCAAAAGTTTTGCCAAAGGATCAAAATTGGTGTTAATTTAGCACTAGATACGTTTTCATGGAATTATTCAAAGATGAAAGGATTAGATCCTCGATTTTATCAACAGAAGATTATCCTTAAACTTGATGCTTCTCTAGTCATTGAATGAATCCTAACTTTGGGAAACATGTAAAGGAAGAATTGGATCGATTACTTAAGTAGGATTCATTGTTCCCATTGAATATCCAGAATGGGTATCACCCATTGTTATTGTACCTAAGAAAAATAATAAATTGCAAATCTCTCTCAACTACAAAAAGTTAATTGCAGCCACGATTCCAAATCCTTTCCCTCTACTCTTTTTAGATACTATGTTGGATGAAGTTGTATGCATTCTTAGATGGATTCAGTGGGTACAACTAGGTTAGAATGCTTGATTCAGATATTCCCAAAATTGCTTTTATCACTAATTGGGGTGTGTTTGCATGCACTGTGATATGGTTCGAATTACTGAATGCCCCTAGTACATTCCATCATTGTATGCAGTAAATCTTTGTGCCTTACTTTACTAGTTTCATGAGAGTTTTTCTAGATGGATTTTTAGTTTCAAGATTGTAGATAGATCATTTAAAACATTTAAGATTGTCTTATACCAAGTATAGAGAAGTCCACTTAAGCCTCAACCCGGATAAGTTAGTGTTCAAAGTCAAATACAGTAAATTACTAGGCCTTTCTAGCAGTAGAATTGTAGTAGAACCCCACAAGGTTAAAGTAGTTTTGGATGTTCCACCTCCACAATCACCTAAAGAAGTGTTATGGTTCCTAGGTCAGATTTGTTGGTGTGGGTGGCATCTATGGTACTTAGCCCATATTGCATTGCCCTTAAATGTTATGGATCATGTAAAGCTTGCATAGTTTTTGAAGTTCTAAATGTGATCTAGCATTTCAATAGCTGAAAAATGTACTCACCGAAGCACCTGGTGTACAAGCTCCTGATTGGTCTCGATCGTTCCATTTATTCTTTGATGCTTTAGACATTGCAGTGGGCTCAATTTTAATGCAAAAAGTAGGGATATTGTTGTTTTGGCCTATTTACTATGCTAGTAGAAGGTTAACAACAATAGAGAAAATTTATTTAGTGATAGAAAGAGTCAGTTGAAGATGAAGGTACTCCAAGTCAAGCAAACTTCCTAAGAGGAAGAGGAAGTGGTAGAAGTAGAGGAAGAGGCAGAAATAACAAAGATAATGTCAGAGCTTGTTGGATATGTGGTAAGACCAATCATCTATCTCATGATTGTTGGCATAATAATCAAAGCAATGGTAATTTTAATCAGAACTTTAATCAAAGAGGAAGAGGTGGCAGATACCAGAGAGGAAACTTCAGAGGTAGAGGTGGTAGGAATTCTTTTGGAAGAGGTGGAGGAAGAAGTTTTCAAAACCAATCCTATAATAACACCTACTACAATTATCCATCAGATCAGAAAGAAGATTCAACTCTTATTATGAATGCAACATGTGAAGCCTCACATGAAGACATGACAGTATTTTATATTGACTCAGGGTGTAGCAACCATCTGAGTGGAAACATTGCTTTGATGACTGATCTAGACCATAATGCAATTAATCATACAATTCAACCAGGTGATAATACAAAGCACAAAGTAAAGTCAATTGGTTCAGTCAAAGCCAAAGATGGAAGCACTCTCTTGAGTAAGGTTCTGTATGTTCCTACAATTCCAAAGAATTTGATCAGTGTAGGACAAATTGTGGAAAAGGGATATGAGGTAAGGTTTACTAATGATGGAGTTTATGTTGAAGACCGTAGTCAAGGGTATAAACAAATTGTTACAGGAAAGAAGGAAGGAAGGCTCTTCACATTAAAGATACAAGGTAATATTGGACATGCTATGTTTACATATGGAGAGCAAAAGGTGTCTGAATTGGATCTTTGGCATAAAAGACTTGGACATTTTAATGAAAGAGGTATCAAAGAAATGATAAACAATGGTTCAATGCTTGAATTGCCTAATATTGTAGGTCAACACATGACATACAGATGTGAAGCATGTCAGTTAGATAAGGCTCATAAGCAATCATATATTACGCATGGTTTTATGTATTCAGAAAGACTTGAATTGGTACATACAGATATGTGGGGTCCTTCAAAAGATTTTCAGCATAAATGGTTCAAGATATTATGTCATATATGTTAATGATGCTACCAGGTGGATCACAATCTATGTGATCAAAGATAAGTCAGAAGTGTTTAATACATTTAAACACTATCATGCATATGCAAAAACAATCACAGGTCATAAGTTGAAGAGACTAAGATCAGATGGAGGGGGAGAGTATTTCTCTAATGACTTCAGTGATTACTTGTGGAATGCAGGTATAAAGAGAGAGGTTACTTGGAGGTACTCTCCTCAAAAAAATGGGGTAGCAGAGAGAAGAAATAGAACTCTTGTTGACTTTGCAAGATCCATGATGGAGAAAAATTATCCAAATTATTTGTGGGCTAAGGCTCTAAATAGAGCCACATATTTGGTCAATAGGTTACCTTGTAAAGTTTTGCAGGGTATGACACCATATGAAGCTTCGTGGGGTAAGAGACCTACCTTGGATCATTGTAAAATATTTGGATGCTTGGAATATGCATATGTGCCATCTCAATTGAGGCAAAAATTGGAACCTGAAGCAGAGAAGTATGTATTTATTTGTTATGATGACAAGCAGATAGGTTATAGGTTGTGGAATCCATCCACAAAGCAATTCCTTGTGTCTAAGGATGTTACATTTGATGAGCAAGGCACTTGGTATGCAGGTAAACTAAATGTGCATGCAGATGTTGAAGAAGTTGTGAATCAAAAAGGTAAATCAAAGGTTCAAATATTTGATGAAGATGAATAATGAAGTAGAGGTTGAAGTTGAAGAAATGCCAAGATTTGATCCAGAGTGTGATGAACCAGAAACTTCAAGAAGTGGAGAACTCAGAAGGTCATCTAGGCACAAATGGCAACCTACAAGGTATAGCTATGATACTTCATTCTTGACCACTAAAGATTATGCTTACATGTTAAAAGCAGATGAAGATCCATCTACATATGATGAAGCCAAAGAGAAGAAGAATTGGGAAAAGGCTATGCAAGAGGAATATGATGCATTGATGGAAAATGAGACTTGGGATTTAGTTCCTAAGCCAAATAGTCAGAAGATCATTGGATGTAAGTGGGTTTACAAAACAAAAAGATTAGCAGATGGAAGTATATCTAGGTACAAAGCCGAGCTTGTTGTGAAGGGATATGCACAGACATATGGTGTGGACTATGATGAAACTCATAGTCCTGTTGCAAAGATGACAACCATAAGGACACTCATAGCAATTGTTGCTTGCAAAGGTTGCAAATTATCTCAATTAGATGTGAAGAATGCATTTTTGAATGGTTTTATTTCAGATGAATTCTACATGGAACAACCAGATGGTTTCAAAGATCAAGTGTATCCAAATTATGTGTGTAAGCTCAAGAGAGCTTTCTATGGGTTGAAGCAGGCGCCAAGGGCATGGAATTATAGGCTTGTAAAGCTTTTAAAGGCACTTGGATTTCAAGCATCAAAGGCAGATATGTTGGTGGTGGGCCCGTTTGAATACCACCGTTGGTGTAGCGCTTATAGCGGAATGCACTGCGCCACCTTTCCTAATGACCCAGCAAGGCTCGAACTTATCAAGCCTGCGGAAAATACCGCGCCACCGAAGTTGCTGAACTAAAGTGATGTTAGAACTCCTCTATAATCAACAGTAGCTCTGCCAGGAATCGTCGCTTAAACATATAAGATTGCGCTTAGAATTCTCACGCAACAACTTCCACATGAACATGTGTTTTCGATTAGAGAAGATGTGTACAAAGAAGCTTGGCCTCTTCTTGCTCAAGCTACAGAAACTCTCTTACACAGAGTAGTTTCTTATTAGCATCTCTCTCAGATGAATACCCGACATTTCACATTTCTGTTATTCATCTGTACATACGCGATCTATGGCGTCTTCTTCTAACTTCTATTCGCTCACTGTCTACTTCTCGCTAGTTCTCTCTCGCTCTTCATCAACTCTCATCATCCGAGTCTTTCAATCCCTGATGTATATATTCATATATTCCTATGCTCCTCTGTGCTCTCCCGCACTTTCATTCTTTAATTCTCGTTATGCGCACATTATGCGCACACCGCAATTGATTGCTCTGTTACACATTATGAGTAGAGATATATCTAGATACATAGTTGTCAATGCTATTACTACATTACATGCCGGTGATGAACTATTAGTGAATTATGGATGGCGTAGACCTCCAAGAGCACCTTTTAGCTAGAGCGAATAAAAATTATCTATCCATATTTAATAAGTTATATACTTAATTTTATATTTAAAGTTTACTTTTTATTCATTTATGCAATACTAATGAATTTTATTTATGTGTAAATTCCAACGTATGATGTTGATGATATTCCTCCACAACATTCACAATTCCCAGTAAGACCTCATTTATCAGAAGCTTCTATAATGAGGCTACACAAAAGTAATCCTGTGGAATATGCAAGGTTGAAAGATCTATATTCAAAAGACGATAAAGTACAAGATTTGTGTGACAATGATGAAGATGATGGCATGGCAAATTTTTTGAAGATTGGTATCAAAATGACAGTGAGAGCATTGATATTTCTAAAAATGAGAAATATCTTCGAGAGGAATGTCTAAAGCATGTATATGAAGGAAGTCATTTGACAGGACTAAGTGCGAGCTTACTGATTCTCAATCTTCAAAATCGTTTTGGATGGAGTAATGTATCTGTTTCGACACTATTAAGGTATAATTTTCAATTCTATATATATATATATATATATATATATATATATATATATATATATATATATATATATATATATATATATATATATATATATATATATATATATATATATATATATATAGACAATTGTTTGGTTTGGAGGATATGAAGTATGTACCTTCATTGAATGATTTGTCGATTCTATCATATGTTCAATTTGAAAGTCTAAGAAGCGGATTTATAATTGCTATTCAAAGAATTTATCACTGTTTATAGCCCATACCATGGTGAGCTCGATGAATCGCATGCACAGAGGTTACTCAAGATAGAGCAACCTGATTATAATGGACTAGTGCCAAGAGGATTCCTGGGGTATGCACTAAACCTCTTGCATGTCAATGATGAGCATTTGAACTTTAGGATACAAAGTGGAAATCATGGTGGCTTGAGAGGATCACTTTTATACAGCTTCTAGTAAAACAAAGGATTCTAGTATTGTTGCTTCTTTCAAGCAACTATCACGTGCTAGCTCAAAAGACACGAACCTTACAGATAGCGAACTTGGTTACGTAGGAACTATTGTTGGTATCTACGAAATTTCATTTCGTACATTCAAACAGGTAGAAAAAACTTAATATTTTTTATGATAGAGTTAGTTATTTTTTTAAGCACCTCATAATGGGTTTTTGTTGTTATATATTTTGATAGGTCATTTAGAAGGTTGAACGGCTTCGAGCCGAGTACAAAGGTAGTAATTCCACATTAAGAAAGGAATTATCTGGGTTTTCGGCAATTGATTCTTCCAAGATAATGCGATCTACTAAAGAACCATATATTCTTCCTAGGCATATTGAACAAGCATTTTTTTATAAAAACCCAGATTCTCATCCTTGGTGGCAAGTCATTCATGTGCAACCTAGAAGTAGTCATTGTTTGAACAGTTTATTGTTAAAGAGATCGAAGAAAGTCCTCTTGATGATTGAGCATCAGATACCAATACATCAACATCTGAAAGAGAAATTAGAATCATTACACGTGATAATAATACTGATCTTTTTTATGAAGAGGATAATTCTCTACATGCTGATTCTACTGATGAGGAAGAGGAATTACCAGAAATAGATATTAATCCATCAATAGATGATGTGATTCATGAGAACATAGATTTAAAAATAGATTAAATAAACGAAATCAATAAAGATAATGAAGATGAGACTATATTGATGTCTTACCAAAAAGATGGTAATAATGAAAACATATGAGCAGATTAGATGGTAAATTCTACTCTAGTTATTGATGGAGAGTATTAATCTCCAAAAGAACAAGCTATCTTTGATGTTAGACCACCTCTATATCAAGAATAACTTTAAACTCCAACCAATTTTAGAAGACAAGTACCAAACTATCAAGAAATTAGCTAACTGTGAAGAAAGTCATTTCTTACAAAAGTCTGCTGCACATTAATCACTCATTGATTAATCACTTTGTTGAAGCTCAAGGTCAAGGACAAAGCATGGAAGCACATCAAAGAAGTGGACATAGAAGAAGAGAGAGCAAGTAGGGAGCTCCAAGAAGTGTATGTCAAATTTTCAGAAGAATCCCCTACAAAAATAGTGATTTTCATCACTAGAAACCATTGTAAATACCATTATCTATTTTTAGTAACTCCATTTTGTTCAAGCCGAGGAGTCCTCGAGCTTGAGGAGTATTAGAAGTACCATCGTACCAATTTTCATAATTTTTAGACTTCGTTTGAGCCCTCAAATAAGCCCTGGAACCTAATTTTTAACTAGGCCGGACACTAGGTCTGGACAGGGCCAAAACTAGTCAAAAAACTATAAAAAGAGCTAGAGAGCTCATTTTTGAGGTTAGCTTGTTAGAGAATAGAACTTTTTGTAAGAGAACTCTTTTGCAATCTAAGCTCTCCATTGTTCCTCTCTTTGATCTTACCTTGTGCGCGTGTGTGTGTATGTGTGTGCATGTTTGTGTGCTTTCACTCACGCACTTGTGCCTTCACTTGCTCGTGGTCTTCATACCGGTCCTCACGTCTCCGCGGATTGACAAGTAAAGGAGGTGGTGCTTACGCTTGAGCTACACCAAATTTTGGCGCCGTTGCCGGGGAGAGAGCTTCGAGGACGAGCGTTGTGATGGTAAGATCGTAGATTTGCGACGTTGGAAGGTAAAAAAACTGTCATTTCAGTTCATTTTCTGTTTTTTCCTCTTCATCTTCATCATCATCATCATCTCCACCTTCTTCCATCTTCTTCTTCATAGAAAATTCTTGTTTTTTAGTGCATTTTCACCATCTTCATACCATTTTTCATGCATTATTGTGTGGGAAGGAGTTAGGAGGTGCAAGGGAGAGCAAGCGCTGTATTTTTTTCATGATTTTCTGCTCATACGGAGCTCGCCATAGCCGGCGCTCAGAAATTTGAATTTCCCGCCAAAAAACGCGATTCTGTGATGAAAATCGCGATTCTGTGAAAATTCAAAATTTTTTGAAAAATCACGATTTTCAGTTTTCCCGCCTAAAAGTTGGTTGAAAAAATGGCGATTCTGTGTTTTTCTCAAAAAAACACGATTCTCTGCTCAAAATCGCGATTCTCTGAAAAACACGATTCTCTGCTCAAAATCGCGATTCTCACCAATCACGATTTTCAGCAAAAACACGATTTTGTGAAAAAGGCGATTCTGTGAAAACACGATTTTTTGCTCAAAATCGCGATTTTCAAAAAACACGATTTTGTGCTCAACATCGCGATTTTCATGTGAAAAATACGATTTTCAAAAAACACGATTCTCTGCTCAAAATCGCGATTCTCACCAATCACGATTTTCAGCAAAAAAACACGATTTTGTGAAAAACACGACTTTGTGAATCACGATTCTCTGAGTCAAAATCGCGATTTTCAGAAACACGATTTTGTGATCAACATCGCGATTTTCAAAAACACGATTTTGTGATCAACATCGCGATTCTCTGAAACACGATTTTGTGATCAACATCGCGATTCTCTGAAACACGATTTTGTGATCAACATCGCGATTTTCTGAAACACGATTTTGTGATCAACATCGCGATTCTCTGAAACACGATTTTGTGATCAACATCGCGATTTTCAGAAACACGATTTTGTGATCAACATCGCGATTTTCAAATCACGATTTTCTGCTCAAAATCGCAATTTTCAAAAACACGATTTTGTGCTCAACATCGCGATTTTTTTGACTTCACAGCATCGCGATTTTCAGAAAGTTCACAAAATCGCGATTTTCTCCAAAGGTCCTGTTTGCCTGTTTTGACCCCCAGGAGCCTGATTTGACATAACTTTCTCATCCAAAGTCCATTTTTTGAGCTCTATAGCTTGTTGGAAAGCTCGTTTCAAATCCTACACGATCTCAACTGTTTTTCTCAAGAATAATGCGTTGATTTTGAGATAGGATAATTTGAAGTTGACCCTCAGGTGGGACTAGGGAACCAAGGGGGCTCTAAAGAATTGTGAACCATACCAAAGGGAAAATTTGGACTCTTGACTAAAGCTTATGAACCTGAGATCTGGTAGACACTTAGGCAAGGATAAACAAAGCATTAGATCTTCTGAGGCTAGTGTCAACCATACATCCAAGTCTTGGGCACAACAACTAAGTGGTCATCTTTTACTCAGATCAGACACAAGTGATTCAGAAATGTCTTTTAGTATGGGAAAACCTGCAGGTGGCTCAGGGACTGCCCATCTACAAACACCGGAAGGTCCCTATAAGACACAGTTGGAATATATTCGGACCAACCAATTAGGTGCTCGCATCTATGAGGATGGTCTGAGGCGATCAGTGGTCCAACTCAAAAATCCAGATCAATCCTTTGGACTTGAACACCCGGTGGTCAAGTTCGAAGAGGGTTCATACATTGATAAGGAAGGAACCATGTATGTGGTCACCAACCAACCAGATAGGACCGATGAGTTTGGAAATATCATTCATGAGAATGAGATAGGAGACCTAGAACAAGGAAACGTAGGACAAGGACCCCAGACTCCTAGAGGTAAGTCAGTTTTGACCCGAGTGATCACTCCGGACTGGATCCCTCAAGACAACAAAAGCATAGAACTATTTTTGAA
This sequence comes from Ceratopteris richardii, assembly GCA_020310875.1. NCBI lineage: Eukaryota > Viridiplantae > Streptophyta > Polypodiopsida > Polypodiales > Pteridaceae > Ceratopteris > Ceratopteris richardii. The sequence goes on along the minus strand of CM035427.1, from coordinate 95,846,990 downwards.
TAGAGAAACAGAGGAAGCCTTTTGGAGGTTCAAGCCAGATCAACCTAGCCAATTGGGCATAGTTATCATCTACGAATTCAAAGATCCTGAGATACCAGGCAAAGTTGTCTACCTGGATAACACATCAGAGAAAATTTTCTTGGTAACGGAACATGATAGACATGCATATACATGGAAGAATGACATGATTTTCCCCCCACCAAGATCCAATGTTTCCCATGGCCTCCAAGGGGTAGGATCATCCCAGGCTCATGAAGCCCAGAGGGAAAGAACTAGAGAGAGACCTGAGGTAAGTTTTGCACACACCGTGGGCAGGAATAGGTCAGGATTTGAAAATGAAAGACCTGAAAGAGAGAGACATCAAGCACATAGGCAACAAAGAGATGAACAGGATTTTCCATTGCCTAGACCCCGGGAGTACCCAAGAGCCCTTAAACCCAGTCACGTGATCAAGGCAATGAAGAACTATTTCGATGGGACAGGGGATCCTTATGATCATGTGGCCGAGTACAAACAAGTGCTGAGAGCCGAACAAATTGAGGACTGGTTCACCCAGTACGAGGCATTTGGTTTGACCCTTAAAGGCACGGCCTTAGCTTGGTTTCAACCATTGAGTAGAAGCAGCTATCGCGATATAGGTCAACTGCTAGACGAATTCATTGTAGAATTTTCCAAGAGTGGTATCAGGCATAACACATCGTCCCTGATCCATAGTTTCAAGCAGACACCCCAAGAAACAGTGCGACTAGCAGGTAGAAGGTTCAGACAGTACCTAGAAAGATGCCCTGCTCCAGAGCTACCCACACCAGCCAAACAAGTGGCTTTGTTTTTAGATGGCTTATTGAGCACAAAGTTAAGATCCTATGTATACTTGAAAGATCCTAGATCCATAGAAGAGTGTGTGCGGACGTGCATAGACATAGAAGATAACTTGGGTGAGGAGTTAGGATTGTCCAAACTCTACAAAGATTCGGATAGTTCTACTAGTCATACTTCAAAGACCTCCACAGAAATAGAAGAGATAGCTGAGCAAGTTGCCAAGAAGCTGGGAGTCCAAAATAAACAAACACAGAGAGTCACTTCATTGAATCGGTGCTATACTTGCGGAGGTGACCACATGGCTAACGTATGCCCAATGCAAAACCAAAACATTAGAGAAAGGAATGCTCCATATTGCACTATTGAGAGAAAATACACAAACCACACGGCTCAAGATTGTCCCTACAATAGGCAGGCTGTTAGACAAAATTATCAGCAACCTTACCCACAAGGTAGGCATCAGAATCAATACCAACAGCCATATTACAGACCACAACAGCAATATCAGGTACCATATAGGCCACAACCTGTCTTGGTAAACCAACCACCAGCTCCAGCCAACGTGATTCCAGTCAAGTATGCTGTGGGAGAGGAAAATCCAAATAGAGCTTTGGTGCCACTAACCCCATTGATACCAGATAATGACTCTCATGCTCATAGTTCAGACTACTCCCATGAAGGTAGTCCACATGCTTATTACACAGAGTCACCTGAACATAGTGAGATTTACTCGTATCAATATGAGGCACCGCCTATGGAGCAAAATTGGGAGCCAGAATACTCCAATGTCATGTACACAAATCCTAACCCTAGGCCCCAGTTGAGACAAATGAGACCACAAGCCCCTAGAGGATCTTGTTTCAGATGTCATGGTGACCATTTCATTCGTGACTGTCCCCACCCACCATCTCCGAGTCAAGGACAGGCTATCACAATACAGGCTTTTTGTCCTGATTGTGGCAAAGACCACCTCCCCAGAGATTGTCCAAGAAACCCCTCTAGTGCACCCAAGATTACACCCATTAATGTGGTAGGCTTAGTGGCAAATCCAAGTTCAAGTAGTAGCAATGTGGCTCCTATACAAGCTGTCACTAGAGCACAAGCCTTAAAACAGGATAAACCAGTAGAACAATCAGAGTCGAGTGAATCGGGAGAGCCTAGTAAGAGGAAAACAAGAACATGGAAGGATACCAGAGAGAAGGTCAATCGCAAGTGGAATAAAAAGTTATCGGAACTAGAAGAAAGCTTAAAAGAAGCGAAAACAAAAATAGAAGACATTGCATCTCAAAGCCCCTCGCATGCCGAAACTCCATCCACTCCACCTCATCCCACCCCACCACCCATTGTAAATAGACCGCAACCAGGGTCTGTTCTTGCAGATCCAACCCCAGAAGGCTTGGACATGATGTTCAAGGCCTACCAGGCTCGACTTCAAGAAGGGCCTACAGCGGCAAACCTAGACAAGAGTTACCCTAGAGCAGATTTAGAGATTGAACGGATGAAAATGTGCATGAAAATGGTAGAACAAGCTCAAGCCATACTTGAGACTAGTCAAAAGTTCAATCAGACAAACTCTATCAAATCGGATTTGCATTTCCAGGGCTTACTAGAACGATTAGAGCAGTTGGTAAACAAACCACAAGTTTCTTTACCTCCACAGGCTCAACCAGTTATTGAAAGAGGAAGCTCACCACCCAGGGGAGCTTATGTTCCTAATTCCACGGATGCTGGAATACCTCCTTCTATTCAACAGTACTCTCAAGAATTCTTGCGGGAAATACAAGAAGAGAAATGGGCCAAGGAGAAGGGTAATTCCCCTCCTATTCCTGAGATTGATGATCTTCATGATCAATTTCCCCAAGACATTCCATCTATTTACAAAGATGAAGCAGAACAACAAGAAGACGAAAGGTTAGATTTTGAATCTAATACCTTAGAAGAACTGCCTCAATTTCCAGGCCCATGGGAATCTGAATCTCTCCAGATTAGAGCTCCCACAATACTAGTAAGAAATGAAGACTCAGTGGTTCCAAGGAACACGGATGTCGTGAAGAACACTAAGGTTCAATGTCATCTCACTGTAGAAGAGCTGCTCAAAGCAAAACCTGAGCTCTGGAATCATGTGAAGGATCAGGTTCCAGAACTTGATTCCAACATGCCAAAAGCAGGCTCCAAGCAAAGGGTACCAGAGATACCTCTAGACAAAATAGGGGACATGTGTGAGGGTGAAGAAGGTAATACTTATCTTCCCATCACCTACCAAGGTTACACAACCAAAGCAATCATAGATTCAGGTGCTGGTGTGGCTATTGCGACCACCTCTTTGTGGAAGCAATGGGGCAAACCCACATTAAGACCAACTAGAATGAAGCTTCAAATGGCTGATGGTCATTTTGAAAGACCTCTAGGATTGCTAGAAGGGATCACTCTAACCACTTGTGGTGTAGAGTTTGAGCACACATTTGCTATATGTGACTTTGAGAAAAATAATGTCTTTGAGATGATCCTAGGAAGACCCTTCCTACGACAATTGCAAATAGTACAGGATTGGGGAACTAACTCCTTGTACTTACAGCACTTAGGGGTCACCACTAAGGTCAATTTGAAGGATTACACCTTCAGAGATGTACCACCCCTACAGTGGAATTCTATCCACAAAGCGAAAGAGGATTCCATCTCTGTGCATTCTGGAAGTTCACCTGATCCATCATGGCTGCATGAAGATACTCATTTGTGGATGTGCAAGGTCGCAAAGGAAGAGGAAAAACGTTTAAAGGCAAGAGAAGAAGGAACTTCGCTAGGAGATAGACCAGTTAGGGACCCAACCTACACACCGATGATCTTTCCAGATGAGGAGTTTGAGCCTCATGGCTGGCCAGAAATCTTAGCCACCATGGACATTGCTGTCAATGAGGAACAGTGGACACCTCATTGTGATGAGGAAGGTTATGATATCTCAGTGTTCATGTGTCAACCCTTGCTGGAAGAGTGTGATCCTAGTGAGTTCATAGAAGAAGAAGAGAATGACGATGATCTAGAATCCATTGTGATGGACACTTACTTTGACTCAGAGGAACACTATTTAGAGGACACAGGAGTGTTAACCCAAAAAGAAGAAGAACCCCTCACGAGTATCAAAACGGTAAATTCAAAGGAAGGAAGTGAAGGAGGTCAAAAGAAAAAGAAAAGAAAAGCAGTGAAACAAGAAAAGGAGGAATCATTGTTTGAAGTACCAGAAAACTTCAAGAAATATGAAGTTGACGACCGCAAAATTTTGGTACGAATGCCTAAGAGAGAGGCCATCATAGGAGAATCATATGATAATAAAGAAAAGACCAAGAAGATTGTAGTGACCATTGAAGAGAACGAAGAGAGATGCACATATATAGGAGATGACCTAAGTGCAAGAGAAGAAATGGAGCTCATAGCTCTATTAAGGGAATATAGGGATGTGTTTGCATGGCACTATAGAGACTTGAAAGGGGTAGATCCAAGAATTTGCTCTCATACTATCCCCATGACTGCTGATGCTAAGCCCACCAAACAGAAGCCCTACACATATAATGATACCTATGCAGCCAAAATCAAAGAAGAAATTGATAGGTTGATTGAGGCTGGATTCATCTATGAGATTGAGCATACCGAATGGGTGTCCCCCATTGTTGTGGTACCCAAGAAGAACGGGAAGTTGCGAGTGTGTATTAACCTTAAAAAAGTTAATGCCGCTACGATTAGAGATAGTTATCCACTTCCAATCACAGAACACCTTTTGGAGCGTGTTGCAGGCAAGGAAGTTTATAGCTTCCTTGATGGATTTTCAGGTTACAATCAAGTAGCCATTGCCCCAGAAGATCAACACAAAACAGCTTTTGCTACAGAGTGGGGAATCTTTGCATTTCGGGTGATGCCGTTTGGGCTCACCAATGCACCTGCAACATTCCAAAGGCTCATGTGTCATGTCTTCAAAGAGTTCTTGCGAAAGAGCTTAGAAGTGTATGTGGATGATTTATGTGCTCATTCCCAAGAAAGACGGGTTCACATCCCTGAACTCAGACAAATCTTCAACAAGTGTAGAGAATATCGAGTGTGTCTGAACCCAGAGAAGTGTGTGTTCATGGTGCGTCAAGGTAAAATCCTCGGTCGTATTGTTTCTAAGAATGGAATCTCAACGGATGAAGATAAGGTACGAGCCATAGCGGAGCTGCCAAGGCCAAGGAATGTTAAAGAGGTACAAGCCTTTATGGGCCATTGTGGATATTACCGTAGGTTTATCCACATGTACGCGATCATAGCTAGACCCCTTTATGCCTTGTTGTCTAATTTTGAGTGGAACGACGAATGCGAGAATTCTTTCAATGAACTGAAGAAACGTTTGTGCACAGCACCAATACTGACCACTCCTGATTGGAATAAACCATTCCATGTCCATGTGGATGCATCCAATCATGCCATAGGATGTGTGCTGGCACAACCCACAGGTGAAGGGAATTTAGATTTGCCCATAGCGTATGCTAGTAGACAACTAAACCCAGCCGAAAGAAATTATACCACAACCGAGCGAGAAGGGTTAGGCATGGTATATGCTGTAAAGAAGTTTAGACACTATTTATTGGCCAACAAATTCAAGTTCTTCACTGATCATCAAGCTTTGTTATATTTGGTCAATAAACCTTGCAACACTGGACGCTTAGTAAGATGGTTCCTCTTACTAATGGAGTATGACTTTGAAGTTGTTGTCAGGAAAGGTAGAACCCACCTTCGGGCAGATCACCTTTCTCGCATTACTTCAGGAGAGTCACCACAAGGAGTGTCTGATGAACTACCTGATGCTTATCTGTTCAATTTGGAAGTTGTTCCTAAATGGGCAAATAAGTTGGTACCAGTCCTAACCTTCGGCCCTGCAAATAAGAATGTGAAAACATCACAAGAAGAAATTGTAAAATCACAAAAATATCACATATTGGCAGGAAGCATGTACAAACAAGATACTGAGGGTGTATTAGCTTGTTGTGTCGAGGATGATGAACATAGTAGTTGGTTGCAGCAAGCTCATGAGGGATTGCTAGGAAATCACTATTCTAAACAACGAACATTGCAGAATTTGAAACGTTTAGGAGTGTATTGGCCTAGCATGGACAAAGAAATACATGAGTGGATCAAGAATTGTCCAATGTGTAGAGAGAAACCACCAGTGGAGCATGCGACCCTTTATCAAGTATCATTAATTCCAGATTGGAGTACTCCATTGGTAGAGTTTATGAGATCGGGAAGATTACCCAAAGAGGCCAGTCTAGCAAGAAGACGAAATATGGAGCAAGAGGCTCAAGGCTATGCCTTAGTAGGAGAAAACCTATACCGAAGAGGTAAAGATGGTTACTTAAGACTGTGCGTTCATGAATCAGACTATTTAAGGGTCTTAGAGACTGCACACAGTGGTGTTGCAGGTGGACATTTTGGTCCTGACCGAGTGATTAAGACCATTCTGTTCTCAGGACTTTGGTGGCCCACTCTTCATATGGATGCACATACCTATGTGAAGAAATGTGACACATGCCAACGTGCACAATATCCAGTGAGAAAAGACGAGATGCCCTTGAGGCCAATGATGGGAGGACGTGCATTTTCGAAGTGGGGCATAGACTTCATAGGTCCTATTAACCCCCCAGCTAGAAACTCCCATGCAGAGTACATCATTGTAGCCACAGATTACCTTACAAAGTGGGTAGAAGTCAAAGCCACAACAAAGAATGATGCTCAGACTACGGCTAAGTTCTTATTCGAGAATGTGTTCACGAGATATGGACTACCAATAGAGTTGGTGAGCGATAGAGGCACACACTTCTTGAATGAAGTCATTGAAAATCTTCTCCAAGAATTCTTGGTGATACATAAGAAATCCGCCCCCTATCATCCACAAGCCAACGGACAAGCCGAGAGTACCAATAAGATCCTCTGTAACGTATTGACAAAATTGGTAAATAATAAACGCTCTGATTGGGACAAACAACTTCATCATGCTGTTTGGGCTTATCGAGTTGCCTACAAAACGGTACTCAACGCCACCCCATTTCAGATGGTCTTCGGACAGAACGCTGTGCTACCATTAGATTTCTTAATCCCTGCCTTAAAAGTAGCACAAGAGTATGAGTGGAATGGGCATGAATTGTCCTCTAGGATCTTTGATCTCGAACGCTTGGGTGAAACGAGGCTACGAGCGGCAGCAGGCATCTACGCTGCAAAGAAGAGGCAAAAGGCATACTTTGATGCACACATCAAGGATAAGGGATTGAAAGAGGGAGATCTAGTGTTGGTATACACACTAAAACAACATGCCCGTAAGTTGGAAAAAAGAGGTTATGGACCCATGATCATTAATAGAATTTCCACTAGTGGTGCAGTTCAGTTGGCCACTCTAGAAGGAGATATCTTGCCAAACTATATTAGTGGCTGTAGAGTCAAGCTATATCAAGAACCTCTTACTGAGGATATGCTAATGAGACTCAACACTGCGAAGAAGCGAAAAGAAGAAGAGTTAAGAGTGAGAGAAGAAGCACAGGAAGAGGCCAGAGAGCGTATTAGGCAAAATAAGTTAAGGCGATTAGGCCTAGATGTCAACTCAAAAGCCCCAAAATATCACATGGATATGTGTCAAAAGTCAGGCATTGCGACTTCTCAGGTCATTGACCGAAGACCCTTTGTGACCATAGAGATAGGACAAGGGAAGGGTGCAAGGACGGCGAAAGCATTGATTGACTCAGGTGCAGCAAGTAGTGCAGTTAAACTTTCCTACTGCCAAGACTTGGGGTTGAACATCAATCCCATAGAAGCTTATCTCATAGGATTGGGAGGTGTGGAAACCCCTTGTTTGGGCGAGGTGGAACTTCCCATCTACCTTCAAGATGTTCCAATGAAAGTCAACGCGCTAGTATGTCAAGATGAGAACCTTACAGAACCACTTGTCTTGGGTCAAGATTGGATCTATGACCATGCAGTTAACTTAAACCTAAGAAGTCAAATTCTTCAAGTTTGGGTACATGAACAATGCATTACATTAGAATTAGAGAACTGCATGCTCCTAGATCATGGCACCACACACTCTCTTAGTTCTTCCAAGACTAATCATATGAAAGAAGATGTTGTATGTGTCAAAAGCTCTATGATGCAGAAGGAGTCAGTCGGGGAAGACCAGGTTCGAAGGCGGGTGGATCTTTCTTCTTCTCCAAAGACTCAAGTAGCCACAGTAGTGAGCCCACCACACAAGCAAACACCACCGTTCACGACAACTGCTACATCAAATAGAAAGACACCATTCGGTAAAAAAGCGGTTCCGGGCATGAAGCAGATCTGGGTACGCAAAGGAGAGCAACCACCAGCCTTACCCCCACAAATCCCATCCATGCACACTAACCAAGCCAGAAGACGAAGGAAGCAGCTCAGACAAGCTCCGTCACAAGATATCCAACAAGTTTGGGTGCCTAAGAAGTTAGCTGCAGCTCAACAAGGGCAATTACAGATGTGGGTACCTAAGAAGATCCTACACCCACAACAACCTTTGTTCTCCCACATGCAAAAGGTTTCAACGAAGAGGCCAAAAAGAGAAAAGGGTAAGAACCACGTACAGAGACCAAAGGAAGATCAAATCAGCTCTTCAACATTAGTAGGAAGACATGCAAAAAGGATATGGGTTTGGAAGCCAAAAGTGCAAGTAGCCTCCACCGAACCAAAGCATCAACCACACTGGATACCACAGTTCAGCAAGCATCCAAAGAGAAAGATGCCTGAAGTGACCTCTACAGTGCCAAATGATGTTCTAAAATGGACTCCAATAAGGAGGATTACATCAGTTCGAGACTCAATGGATACCTCCACTAAGGCCGGCATCAACCTCCACAAATAACATCGAAAGCCTCGAACGAGCAACAACCATGTGCTCCTTGCACAACCCTGTCTTTTGCACCATTCAGGTCATGCATTTCCAAAGTATGCATTAATATAGGGCCACATTACACGGCCGTGCATAGACACACTTGAGAATCCCATGCACAAGAGCACAGTGACATATGTCGAACATTTCTATTGATACTAACTTTTGTGTTCTTGTTTTGTGATATCCTGTTCCTCAAAAAAAAAAAAAAAAAAAAAAAAAAAAAAAAAAAAGAGAGAAGTGGGAGAGAGCTTGTTCTCAGTGTGTCTCAGCCAGCAGTGAGATTATTGCTGCCTTATCTGGTAGAGGACAAGCATTTGGCATGAACATGGCATCTACAGCTATGATTTTATCTTACCATGAAGAGCTTGAAGGTCCGCAACTTGCGTGATGCTTAACTACTTCATGTACCAGAGCATCCAAGGAGATATCTGCAAAAGGTAGTTCTGGAGGAGAAGACTCCTGCATATGGTGAGCTAAAGAGTATATGTGAAACACAGCTTGGTGTAGTTATCCGATGTTGCTTGCCAAGGAATATAAAGCAATTCAATTCTCAGTATTTCCTGAACCAGTATGGAACAGTAGCACTGGTGAATGGTCTATGTCAATCAGCATGGTAATCTCTTAGAAACCGGCACGTGTCCAATATTCCTCTGAGTGTCAATATAGGGAAGTGAACGTGCATGAGCCCAAGCTCAGAAATGCACATTGTTAGTGACAAATGTTGCTTTGAAAAGAGGAGAGGGGATCCACCACTCAAAAGATCTCATCAGTGGACAATCAACATGGACATTCATCAACAAGGTTCCATCCCAAAGGCCGAGTGTACCACACGAAGAGGCAAACATCCATCAACCTTCGCCATGGTAAGTATCTTTACTCTGGAAACACCATAACCATGATAGTTTAGGAAACCTCTTCGTCAGCATACCCTTGAGCACTTAGCTCAAGACCCGCAATTTTTGCACCATACTTCTTCCAATGCATTTTCCAAGTAAGCATGCGTAGGGCTACATTACAAGGCCGTGCACAAGGCACATATTTTTTTCAACCCATGCACGAACACACTTACCCATCACTCAATATGGGTTATGAGTACTTGGCTTGACTACTATGAAGATCAACTTTGGAAGATCTAGAAAACATCAACGGAGACTCACAACGACACAGTCATGCTGGAATACAAGGCAGAAGCACATACCAAGAGACTACAACCTGCAAAGACTCACAGTGATAGATGAAGAACGTCGGACGACTTGTGTTCATACAGAAGGGACACTCCCTCTCAAGGCACTACTTGGAACAATCACTACAACAAGGGTCTGTCAGGGACGACAGACTCGAGAGGGGGGGGAGTGTTGAAGCTCAAGGTCAAGGACAAAGCATGGAAGCACATCAAAGAAGTGGACATAGAAGAAGAGAGAGCAAGTAGGGAGCTCCAAGAAGTGTATGTCAAATTTTCAGAAGAATCCCCTACAAAAATAGTGATTTTCATCACTAGAAACCATTGTAAATACCATTATCTATTTTTAGTAACTCCATTTTGTTCAAGCCGAGGAGTCCTCGAGATTGAGGAGTATTAGAAGTACCATCGTACCAATTTTCATAATTTTTAGACTTCGTTTGAGCCCTCAAATAAGCCCTGGAACCTAATTTTTAACTAGGCCGGACACTAGGTCTGGACAGGGCCAAAACTAGTCAAAAAACTATAAAAAGAGCTAGAGAGCTCATTTTTGAGGTTAGCTTGTTAGAGAATAGAACTTTTTGTAAGAGAACTCTTTTGCAATCTAAGCTCTCCATTGTTCCTCTCTTTGATCTTACCTTGTGCGCGTGTGTGTGTATGTGTGTGCATGTTTGTGTGCTTTCACTCACGCACTTGTGCCTTCACTTGCTCGTGGTCTTCATACCGGTCCTCACGTCTCCGCGGATTGACAAGTAAAGGAGGTGGTGCTTACGCTTGAGCTACACACTTATATAAAGTTTTTGATAAAACTTTGTAGAATGTGTTGCCTAGAGGTTACGCACCTTCTCCAAGTTAAAACACTTCAAAAGCTTGAGTAGATTATGAGAAAGGATTCAAACAATCTACCTATGTCTAAAACTGTCTCCCTGTAAAGTTGACTTTGACACCTGCAACTTCTAAGACATGGTTCTCCCAAACTAGAACCCATTTAAGAAAATGCTTTTAGCCATAGATGGCTTACCTTCCAACTTAAATTTTGACTCCTCATTTGTGTAAAACTTTACACTATGCACTGAGCATTGTCCATTTCTTTGACCATCGAATCTGCGCCTGTTTTAGAAGACACTCAACACTTTTTCACATATAGATGTTCCTATCCGAAATTCTCTCAGCCTATTTGCAATTGAACTCTCAAAATTTATCCATAGATAGATTAACTATGGACTTAGATGTGTACAAAAGGATTTCTCATAAGATTAAACACAGAAGGAGAACTAGAGAAAAGATCGACGCGCAATTCTCTGAAACTTTTTCCTTATCTTAACTCTTCATACATCTGATGGATGATACATACAATGTTCATCATCTACTCATCTATATTTCATCTCTCACTCTCTTTCTTCTTCCAATACGACTATGAGCATGTACTTATATATACATATGAGTACTGATTCGTCATTACTTCAAGTATATTGAAGTATATACGAAACTAATGTACATATAATTTAAAGAACTTTGCTATCTGAATCTTCTCTTTACTTCATGAAATTGATCTTCAATCTTTTCTTCATCTCTTTACTTCTAGGCTTTATATAATCACCAATTGTTGATTGTACTGCTCCAAAAACTCCCCCTCAATCATGAATTGTGATTACCTGCATCCTTTTTATTCCTGCCATATCTTTAAATCTCTGCAACTTTGATCCATCCAAACTTCTTGTCATCATATCTGCAAGTTGATCTTTTGTAGGAGTATGCATAACTTCTATTTCTTTATCAACAACCTTCTCTCTCAAAAAATGATACTGAATCTCAATGTGTTTAGTTCTAAGATGGAATACAAGATTTGCTGCCAAATATAAAGAACTCATATTGTCTCCACAAATGATAAGAGTACTTTGAACAATATCAAAACTCTTCATAAGAGTCTTTAACCAAATTACTTCCTTTGCAGCTTCTACCATGCCTTTGTATTCTGCTTCTATAGATGATAGAGCAACTGTATGTTGCTTCTTAGAGCACCATGAAATTAGTTTATCTCCCACATAACACAAATATCCATGTGTTGATCTTCTATCATCAGAATTACCTGCCCAATCTGCATCACTGTATATTTTGACTCTTGTATCTGAAGTAAATCCATAATACAAACCTTCTTTAAGTGTGCCCTTGATGTACCTAAGTACTCTTTGTCCTGCAATCCAATGTTCCTTTCTAGGACAATGCATGAATTGAGATAATACTCCAACTGCATATGATAAATCAGGCCTTGTTAATGTAGCATAAATCAAGCTACCCACCAAACTCTGATAGAGCTTCATATCTTTGAATTCCTCTCCTCCATATCTAGTCAATCTATGATTTACTTCCATTGGGATTGGTGCTATCTTGCAATCCTCCATTTTAAATTTGGTTAGCAAATTTTTCAGATACATTTCTTGAGTTACATATACTCCATGTTGAGTATATGAAATCTCCATTCCCAAAAAGAATGACAAATTTCCCAAATCAGTGATTTTGAATTCTCTTTCCATCTGTTTCTTAATCATCTGTATACCTTTATCATCTGTTCCTGTAAGTATTATGTCATCAACATAAATACAAACATAAATAAAGCCATCCTCACTTGCTTTGACTAGCAAACTACTATCTTGTTGAGGAAGTCACTCACAAATTTGGCATACGGCTAGATAAAGATAAAGAAAAGAAGAATTAAAGTATTCAGGAAATCGAAGCCCATGTGAAGGGATGAATTCACGATTGTACAGCGTGCGTAAAGATTTGCAGAATCAGTCTGTTAAACCAAAAATCAAGAAAGTGTACGTGTAACAAAGCAATCAACCGTGGTGTGTGCATAATGTGTGCATAACAAGAATTAAAGAATGAAAGCGTGGGAGAGCACAGAGGAGCATAGGAATTTATGAATATATACATAAGGGATTGAAAGACTCGGATGATGAGAGTTGATGAAGAGCGAGAGAGAACTAGCGAGAAGTAGACAGTGAGCGAATAGAAGTTAGAAGAAGACGACATAGATCGCGTATGTACAGATGAATAACAGAAACCTGAAATGTCGGGTATTCATCTGAGAGAGATGCTAATAAGAAACTACTCTCTGTAAGAGAGTTTCTGTAGCTTGAGCAAGAAGAGGCCAAGCTTCTTTGTACACATCTTCTCTAATCGAAAACACATGTTCATTTGGAAGTTGTTGCGCGCACTGTTTCGTATGTGAAGCTCTAACTATTTTCATGGTATGATGAAAAGTTAGTTAACAGTTAAAGTTCTATCTGTAAACGTTTCTCGGTCAGTTACAGTAAACGTGTTTTCCGGTAGAACAACGAAGTATATCTCGCAGAGTAAATTAAAGTTTTGTATATGAGATAGCTCATTCTGTAGCTAGACGTCTCTATTTTCAGCGGAGCAAAGTTTCCGGTGGATTGGATATGTACACACAGTACAAAGCCTGACCGAAAAGTGGCATTTCAGAACTGGTGAAGTTTTCCCTTAAACTTCAGAAAGAGTTCTTTGAGTGAAGGAAGTACACGCATTACTTCTATACTCCATGCATATACACTTGAAGTAATCAAGAAGAAATTTGAAGTTCATTCCGGTAAGATTCCGGTAATATTTTGGTGACAGTTCAGTAACAGTTCGGTAAAGTTTTAAGTGAAACTACAGAGAATTCTAAGCGCAATCTTATATGTTTAAGCAACGATTCCCAGCTGAGCTACTGTTGATTATAGAGAAGTTCTAACATCACTTTAGTTCAGCAACTTCGGTGGCGCGGTATTTTCCGCAGGCTTGATAAGTTCGAGCCTTGGCGGGTCATCAGGAAAGGTGGCACAGTGCATTCCGCTATAAGCGCTGCACCAGTGGTGGTATTCAAACGGGCCCACCACCAACAATTGGTATTAGAGCCAAGTTACCACAGAGTTGGTATCAGAGCAGGAAAGATTATTAGAGCAAGGTTGACAGAACCGGAAAGATTTTGAAGAGCCAAAAGAAATAAGAAGATGATGGCAGACCATGTTTCTATTGACAAGCTGGACAGAGATAATTACCCCACATGGGTAATGCGCATGGAAGCTTTACTTATGAGTAAGGACTTAATGACATATGTGACCGGAGAAGAAAAGAAGCCGACCTTCGAAGATGATAGTCAACCGGAAAAAGAAGAATTAGAAGCCCTGAAGCAGTGGCAGAAGAAAGATGCAACGGCAAGAGCCTACATCTACAATTCCGTTACAGATCATCTACTACTGCATATTAGAGGTATGGAGAAAGCGGAGGACATATGGAATGCGTTGGAAGATCACTTCCAAAATACTACGAAAGCTAGGAAAGCTAGCTTATGGTCCGAGTTCACAACGTTCAGAAAGAAGTCGAATCAAAGTATTAGTGATTATGTTACTAAGATGAAGGATCTGGCAGATAGCCTCGGATCCATAAATGAAGATATTGAAGATCACAGATTGATAGCGCAACTGCTCACGGGTTTGAGAGGAGATGAAAGGTGGAAGCCTTTCGTACTCTCAACCGAACTCTCTCTAAATCATTTCGTACCTGATTTAAATGAGTTGCTTGGTTTGATGCTCACATATGAGAAGTACCTGAAGGGAGATGCAGAGAAAGGACAAAGCTCTGCAATGTACATGAAGAACAAGAAGAAAGACAAAGGTAAGTCAAAAGACGAAGAAGAGTCAAGCTCTCAGGCCTATTACACAAGAGGTAAAAGCACTGGCAGAGGAAGAGCAAGAGTTTTTGGAAGAAGAAGTAGTCAGAATACCAACAAGAAAGCTTGCTGGATTTGTGGATTAAGTAATCATCTCGCTCATGACTGCTGGCACAACCAACAAGGTTCAAGTCAGAACAGTAATAGCAGAGGCAGAAGCGGAAGTTTCCAAAGAGGTAGACAAAATCAAAGAGGAGGCTACGGTAGAGGTGGAACAAGAAGTTAGGGACAAAATCAATCCCACAACACCACCTACAACAACTACGCAAAGGATATACAGAATGAAAGTCATACATCATTGATGATGAACTCAATCAGCACATCAGATAATGAAGACCTAAAGGTATTTTACATTGATTCTGGATGTTCTAATCATTTGTCTGGAAACATAGAACTGATGTCAGAAATGGAGAAAGGAAGCTCATATCATACTGTTCAAAAAGGTGACAATACGAGACATAGCGTACATTCAATTGGAAAAGTGAAACGCAAAAGTGGAGCAGATTTGCTAACCAATGTTTTGTATGTTCCAACAATACCAAAAAATTCGATCAGTGTGGGATAAATAGTTGAGAAAGGTTTTCAGGTCAGATTTACAAACGAAGGAGTATTTGTAGGAGATCCCGAGAACGGATACAATCAAATCGTTTCTGGTAAGAAAGAAGGAAGACTCTTTACTTTAAGAGTACAAGGGAACATTGGCCAAGCATTGCTCACACATGGTGAAAAGGTGATCACTGAACTTGATCTCTGGCATAAGAGATTAGGTCATTTTAATGAAAAAGGAATTAAAGCTATGATTGCAAATCAGTCTGTACTGGGTTTACCGAACGTACATAACCAACACATGATTCATAAGTGCGAAGGATGTCAAATGGGAAAAGCCCACATGTTATCTTTCCAGAAGAAAGGATTCAAACATGATGGAGTACTTGAGCTCATTCATACAGATGTATGGGGTCCAACAAAAGAAGGATCGATCAGTGGCTCAAGGTATTATGTTTTATTCATTGATGATGCTACAAGATGGATAACATTATATGTTTTGAAGGAAAAATCAGAAGTGTTTGAAACCTTCAAGCACTTTCATGCATATGCTGAAAGACTCACAGGTCGAAAGCTTAAGAGACTGAGGTCTGATGGAGGGGGCGAAATTCAACGATTATCTTTGGAATGCAGGTATTAAAAGAGAAATAACCTGTAGATATACACCACAACAAAACGGTGTAGCAGAAAGAAGGAACCGAACTCTAGTAGAGTTTGCACGAGCTATGCTAAATGAGAAAAATTGTCCAAATTATCTTTGGGCTGAGGCTGTAAATACAGCTACATACTTGGTAAACAGATTACCATGTACAGCGTTAGATGGAATGACCTCCTATGAAGCCTGGTGGGGAAAGAAGCCAACACTTGATCACTGCAAAGTGTTTGGATCAGTTGCTTATGCTTATGTACCGTCACAACTCAGACATAAGCTCGAACCGAAAGCAGAAAAATATGTGTTCGTCGGATATGATGAAAAGCAGATGGGCTAGAGGTTATGGAGCCCTCTAACCAAACAATTTATTGTTTCAAGAGATGTTACATTTGATGAACAGAAAAGCTGGTATGCAGATCAGAGTCATACAACTGAAGAAGCTGAAGAAGAGGTAAGAAGAAGAGAGAAAGGAAAATCAATCGTACAGGTAAACAGAGATGAAGATCATATGCAGACGAGTACGTCCAAGACAGGACCAGGCATGAGAAATGAAGATGAAGATTCTGATACACATGAAGAATATGGACCAAGAAGGTCAAGCAGAACCAGAAGACAACCAGAAAGGTATTCGTATGATACTTCGTACATAACTCAGAAAGATTATGCATATATTGTCAAGGAAGATGAAGAACCTCAGAGCTATGATGAAGCTAAAGGTAAGAAGCAACGGAAGAAGAATTCAGCGCCCTGGAAGAGAACAAGACATGGGAGCTTGTTCCGAAGCCAAATGGTAAGAAAGTAATGGAAAATAAATGGGTTTACAAAATTAAGAAGCTTGCAGATGGAAGGATAGCCAGATACAAAGCGAGACTGGTGGTCAAAGGCTATGCTCAGACGCATAGCATAGATTACGATGAGACATTCAGTCGGGTGGCAAAGATGTCAACCATAAGGACAGTGATCGCTATAGCCGCATCAAAAGGATGGAAGCTAAGTCAGCTGGATATCAAGAACACATTTCTGAATGGATATATATCAGATGAAGTTTACATGGAACAACCGGAAGCTTTCGTAAACTCCAGATACCCACAATTTGTTTGTAGGTTAAGAAAAGCACTTTATGGACTGAAGCAAGCTCCAAGAGCTTGGAACTACAGACTTGAGCAATATCTGAAAGAACTTGGATACCAAAGTTCGAAGGCAGATGCAAGTCTACTCATAAAAAGAACAAAAGAAGGCATGATTTACATATGTATTTATGTGGATGACATAATAATCACAGGAACCTCAGATGAAGGAATCACAGAGGTGAAGAAATTACTCGAAAAGAAGTTTAAGATCAGTGACCTAGGGAAGTTGACATACTTTCTTGGAATGGACGTCACTTATACAGACCACGGCATATCTATATCGCAGGAAAGATATCTCCTGAACTTGCTGAAGAAGTTCAACATGGAAAACTCCAGAGAAGCTTCAACACCGCTTGAAGTTAACCACAAGCTCGGTAAATATGATGGTGCAGAATACAAAGATATGAAAAAGTATCAGTCGTTAGTAGGTAGCTTGATTTATGCTACACTAACAAGACCGGAGCTCAACTATCCGGTAGGATGGTGGAATACCCTCTAATTGATCAAAATCTGCACATAATAAGAAAAATATATATATATAAGTTATGTATCCATCAAATATATTTAAAATTAAATGTTTGATATACTTACCGTATATAGTCGTTGCACGATGAGGAAACGTTGGCGGAGTTCCATCTGATTGATCGGAATCTACAAACAATGGTATTTGATATTAATAATCTGATTATCTACATACACAGAAAATTCACATATGCATATTTACACATACACACATATTCACATATACACATTTACACATACACATATTCATATATACACAACTACATATTATTGTGGGATAAATGCATGTATTTTGTATGAATGAGTGTATATGCATGCATGTGTGTGTACGTGTATATGTGGATATGTATATGTGTGTTTATGTTATATGTATGTATATGTGTATATGTATACATATATGTATTGTTTGCATGTATATGTGTATGTGGGTATGTGTATGTGTGTGTATATATGTGTATGTATTCTTATTTTCTTCTCTGTTTGAGATTAAATTAACAGGAGATATTGTATGGGGGAAAAAAATAAGAGGCGATCTAACATACCACCTGAGACGTGTTAATTTACGTTTTTTTTTTTCTTAAATAAACAGGCTGCTGCAAAGAAGAGAGTGGAGTCGGACCATACATCGCACCTAGGCCAAATGGGCCATAATGGTTTTGTAGCTACATTCGTAAGTATATGTGTTATTGTGAGTATATTTTTTATTTTCGTTAAAATGCAAGCAACTAATATTTTTTCTTTGTTTCAATGCAACGGAAGGATTATGGCCGATATCCTACGAAACATGAGATCAACTATGCTACATATTTTGGATATCGGCCTTTGAGCGAGTATATTTATTTATGCTTTATTTATTTATGTTTGTTATATGTAATACAAGAGTATTATGGAGAGACAGATATGGATGAGGTGGAGAGACAGACACAGGAGGGACAATCTCGATCGTCACAAGGTAATCATGACGATGAGGATGAGGATGATCTGTATGATCATGATAGTGCTGATGATGATGATCATGATGATGATGATGATGATTCGGATTTTAGTTGATTATGACATTCGATTATATGTATTTACATTCATATATATATATATATATATTATCTATATATTTTTCATTTCAGTTATGTTTTCAATTGTGTGTATGATATTAAGTAATCAAGAGTTTTGTTTTATTGATTGTTATTATTATTTATATTAAGCATGTGTTTTAATACTTTAATTATATAATTCATTCATTTGTGTGTACCTAAGTGTATATGTATGTGTGTGTATATATATGTATATGCATGTATATATGTGTATATATGTATGTATCTACATGTGCATGTGTAAGTGTATATGTGTGTATGAGTATCTGTGTGTATATATGTGTGTATGTGCATGTGTATATGTGTATATGTGTGAAAGTGCATCTTCATAATGTATAAGTGTATAAGTGTATAAGTGCATATCAATAAGTGTGAGTATGCTATTTAATGAAAATAACACAATTCAAATAATATACAAAGAATAGAAATTGTACTTATAATAGCTAGCCATACTTTTTGCTTGGTTAGCTTCTTGAATAACCTGCAATAAAGAGAGAAAGAAGGGAGAGAGAGAGAGAGAGAGAATTCAAAGAGGGAAAGATGTAGAAAGAGAGAAACAGAGAGAGAGGGAGACAATAAGAGAGAGCGTAGGCAAAACAACAATTCTGCATATACTTGCTTCAGCTCGTAAGCACAGTGCAATTGCGAACGTTGGAGAGCTCTTCGATCAGATGCGTGAAAATGCCGATCGAAGAGCCTCCAATGTTTTAATTTTTTTCCATCAACAGACCCTCGTGTATGATGGAGAGTGTTAATCTCCAAAAGAACAACTTATTCTTGAAATTAGAGCACCTCTATATCAAGAGTAAGTTAAAACTTCCACCAATTTAGAAAATCAATAATCAATTATAACGATTCTGGAAAATCTATGAAGATGATGATACTACTGAAAGTCTGCTGCACATATCTCTCTCATTGACTAAGCAAATGTGTAACGTTTTTTATAAAACTTTGCACCAGGTATTGCCTAAAGATTGCGCACCTCCTCCAAGTCAAATCACTTCAAAAGATTTAGTATAACTTGGGAAATCATCTTGACAAGTCACCTATGTCTAAAACTGTACTTCTGAGACGTCGATTTAGACACCTATAACTTCTAAGACATGGTTCTCCAAGAATAGAACCCGTTTTAGCAAATGCTTTTAGCCATGAGTAGCTTACCTTCTAACTTAAAGATTGAATGCTTACTTGCTCAAAACTTTAAACTATAGAAGGAGAACTTATCAAATCATTGACTTTGAAATTTGCGCCTGATTCAGGAACTAGTGAACTCTTCTTCACATACAAATGTTCCTACACATAATTCTCTTAGCCTGATCACCATTGGAGGCTAAAAATTTGTACAGAGGTCAATCACCTATGGACTTAGACTTGTAGAAAAGCATTTCACAAAAGATCTAACACAGAAGGAGAAAACTCAGAAACATCGGGTGCAAACTTTCTGTCATTTCTGAGAAAAATTACATCTGGATGAGAGAGCTCTTCTAATCTCTTCAGAAGTGTCTAATAACTCCTAATTCTCCTCGATTCTCATGCTCTACAATCTCTCATTCTCTCATGCTCTCTCATACTTGTCCCGACATTTTTCATAGTATTTATAAGCAAATATGTACAAGCTTTTGACTAATCAAAAACATAAGTGACCTATATCTCAACTAACGTACATATGTATACATTTCTTTCAACCCCTGAATGTAAACATCTTCTATGCTTCAAGAATTGATCTTGTGTTCATTCTTTGACTTTCAAAACTTCAATTGGTGATGGGTCTGCACCAACAGCTCCCCCTCAATCATCAATTGAGGTTTTCTCTATCTTCTTTATGCGTGCCATGTCTTTAAACTTCTGTAACTTTGGTCCATCCAAGCTTTTAGTAAGCATATCAACTATCTGATCTTTAGTTGAAGTATGTATGACTTCAATCTCTTTGTCCATCACCTTCTCTCTTAGAAAGTGATACTCAATCTCAATGTGTTTGGTCCTGGCATGAAAAACAGGATTAGCAGCTAGATACAATGAACTCATGTTATCTCCATATATGATAGGTGTACTCTGTATAGTATCAAAACTCTTCATAAGAGTTTTAACCCATATTACTTCCTGTGCAGCTTCAACCATGCCTTTGTACTCTGCTTCTGTAGATGACAAAGCAACTGTGTTTTGCTTCTTTTAACACCAAGAGATTAACTTATCTCCCACATAACACATGTATCCATAGGTTGGCCTCCTATCATCTGGATTACCTGCCCAATCTGCATCACTATAGATCTTGATATTTGTATTTGATGTAAAACCATAATACAAACCTTCCTTGAGTGTACCCTTAATGTACCTCAACACTCTTTGTCCTGCAATCCAATGTTCTTTTCTAGGACAATGCATGAATTGAGATAATACCCCAACTGCATATGACAAGTCAGGTCTAGTTAATGTAGCATAGACAAGACTACCAACCAAACTCTGATATTGTTTCATGTCCTTGAACTCTTCACCTCCATATCTGCTCAATTTGTGGTTCACCTCCATTGGAGTAGGTGCTACCCTGCAATCATTCATTTTAAACTTGATTAACAAGTTTCTCAAACACCTTTCTTGAGTCACATACACTCCATGTTGAGTGTGTGAGATCTCCATGCCCAAGAAGTATGACAAATCTCCCAAATCACTGATTTTGAACTCTTTCTCCATTTGCTTCTTTAAGCTTTGAATGCCTTTCTCATCTGTACCTGTAAGAATTATATCATCAACATATATGCACATGTAAATGAACCCATCATCACTTGCTTTGACAAGCAAGCTACTATCTGCTTTAGATACTTGAAATCCAAGTTCTTTCAAGAACTTTACAAGTCTATAGTTCCATGCCCTTGGGGCCTGCTTCAAGCCATACAAAGCTCTCTTGAGCTTACACACATGATATGGGTACCTTCCATCTCTGAATCCTTGAGGTTGCTCCATGAAAACATCATCTGAAATGTAACCATTCAAAAAAGCATTCTTTCCATCTAATTGAATCAATTTCCAACCTTTACATGCAGCAATTGCTATGAGTGTCCTGATGGTTGTCATCTTTGCCACAGGACTATAGGTCTCATCATAGTCAACACCATATGTTTGAGCAAACCCTTTCACAACACGTCTAGCTTTGTACCTAGACACACTTCCATCTGCAAACCTCTTTGTCTTGTAAACCCATTTGCATCCAATGATCTTTTGGCTATTTGGTTTAGGAACTAAATCCCAAGTCTGATTCTCCATCAATGCATCATATTCTTCCTGCATCGCTTTCTCCCAATTTTCCTTATCTTTTGCCTCTTCAAATGTAGAAGGATCTTCATCTACCTTTATCATGTAAGCATAATCTTTGGTAGCCAAAAAAGAAGTATCATAGCTATACCTTGTAGGTTGCCACTTGTGTCTTGATGACCTTCTGAGTTCTCCACTCCTTGAGGTTTCTGGTTCATCACACTCAGGATCAAATCTTGGCATTTCTTCAACTTCAACCTGCACTTCATTATTCTCTTGTTCATCAAATATCTGAACCCTTGATTTACCTTTCTTTTGACTTACAACTTCTTCATCATCTATATTAATATTGATGGTACCTGCATACCAAGTACCTTGCTCATCAAATGTAACATCCTTAGACACAATGAATTGCTTTGTGGATGGACTCCACGATCTATATCCCATCTGCTTATCATCATAACCAATGAATACATATTTTTCAGCTTTAGGTTCCAATTTCTGCCTTAATTGTGATGGCACATATGCATATGCCAAACACCCAAATACTTTGCAATGATCTAAGGTAGTGTTGGAGTTTATTGACCTCCAAAATATAGCAAGAAGTAGGTGGAACCCCCTAGGAACAAGTTGACCTTCTCACAAACTTCATCATAGAAAACCAGTCATGCTTGCAGAGCTTACTTCTCTGTACTCACTCAAACGTTTTTAAAACTCTTTTAACCACATATACTAGAGACCAAGAGCTTTCCAATGAGCCAAAGAACGCTCAATTTGGATAAATACTCAATGAGCTATGACCTCTGCAATATGCAGCTTTAACGGAGACCTTGAAATAGAGATGAACCTGAGGACATAAATCACTTGCCGAGACTACTACTCTTAACTCCAAACTCCAATGAATCTGAAAATTTTCCGAATACAAATAGACTTAAAGAGCTTTCTAACAAGCCAAAGAACACATGATTTGGATACATACACAAGGAGCTATGACCTCTGTAAGTTAGAGGTTTAATGGAGACCTTCAGCAGGGGTAAAACCAGAGAACATACACTACTTGCAGAGAGTACTACTCTCAGCTCATAAATCCAATGATTATGAAAATTGGTAGCATGAAAGTAGACAAGAAGAGCTTTCAAATGCGCTATCAAACATGTAATTTGGATATATAATGAGGGAGATACAAACTCTGCAATCTCTGCATACAAAACTACAGTATCATAGAGATACACATATGACTCTCTTGGACATCCCACAAGATCACGACTTTTCTACTCTTTTTATAGCATGGGAAACTAAACTAAAACCTTCTTAATACATCTAAATTCGTGGTAGACACTTGGGTGGAGGTATTACATGACTCAAGTGCTCAAATAAGCAAAGTATTGATGGACTTTGAGAACTAGCCACATCGACCTTCTACTAGGACACCACTGCAGCTCCCTTGTGACTCACTAATTTGACTCACCATGTTCTAGAACTCACGTGGTAATTTTGCTACATTTTATGAATAATATGAGCCTTCTTGAAGTATTTGAAGACTTCCCAAAGGTATTTACATAATTTGAAACTTGTATCCTACATAAAAAAAATGTTCGCAACATTCTCCCCCTCAAGTTTCAAAGGGTATTTCCTTCATGCCAAGAATATAGTTGAATCTTTGAAGCTTTGGTCCATCCAAGGATTTGGTGAAGATATCTGCAACTTGATCCTTTGTTCCAACAAAAGAAACCTGCACTTCATTGTTCATGGCCTTTTCTCGAACATAATGATAGTGAACCTCTATATAATTTGTTCTAGCATGAAAAATAGGATTTGAGGTCATATGAATGCTGCTCAAGTTATCCCCATATATCAGTGGTACATCAACCTGCACATTCAAGTCATGAAACAACTTCTTAAACCACATAACCTCAAAAGTAGCCAATGCTAAACCTCTATACTCAGCCTCTGTAGAAGATAAAGCAACTGTAGGTTGTTTCTTTGAACTCCATGTTAATGTCTTGTTTCCTGCTATTACCACATCCACTTGTGGATCTTCTGTCATCTTTGCTTCCAGCCCAATCTAAATCACTAAAGACTTTAAGAGTTAGATCAGCATCATGACTATAAAATAATCCTTCGTTCATGCTACCTTTCAAATACCTCAGCACTCTTTTCGCTGCATGCATATGAGGTACTATAGGTTCATGCATAAACTGTGACAATACTCCCACTGCATAGCATATATCAGGTCTAGTTTTTGTTGCATAAATCAAAGATCCTACCATGGATCTATATAAATTCATATCATGCAATTCATCACCTTCCTTTGCACTCAGCTTTACATTACATTCCATTGGAGTAGAAACAAATTTACATTCCTGCATACCAAACCTTTTCAGCATATCACATATATACTTTCTCTGTATCAACCACATACCTTCATCGCTATACACAATTTCAATCCCAAGAAAGTATCTAAGCAAACCAAGATCTGAAATTTTAAATTCCTTTCCCAAATTACCTTTTATCTTATCAATTTCTTTTGCATCATTCCCTGTAATCAGCAAGTCATCCACATAAATTAGGGAGCTCCAAGAAGCACATGTCAAATTTTCAGAAGAAATCCCTATAAAAATAGTGATTCTTATCACTAAAAATCATTGTAAATACCATCTTCTATTTTTACAACTCCATTTTGTTCAAGCCAAGGAGTCCTTGAGCTTGAGGAGTATTAGATGTGTCATACTACCAATTTTCGTAATTTTTAGATTCCGTTTGAGCCCCCAAATAAGCCCGAGAACCTAATTTTTAACTAGGCCGGACACTAAGTCTGGATAGGGTCAAAACCACTCAAAAACTATAAAAAGGGCTGGAGAGCTCATTTTAGAGGTTAGCTTGTTGTAGATTTCAGCTTTGTAAGAGAGTTCAGTTATAATTGAAGTCCTTCCATTGTTCCACTCTTTGCTCTTACCTTGTGCGCGTATGTGTGTATGTGTATGCATGCTTGTGTGCTTTCACTCACGCACTTGTGCACTTCACTTGCTCTTGGTCTTCATACCGGTCCTCACGTTTCCACGGATTGACATTTATGAGGTGTATCTCCTCACGTTGGTACTAACCATTGTGCTAGAGTGACAGGGGTACATCTTGATAAGTATAAGTGTGAAGATTTATTCTCGTGGTGGTTCCATCATGCTGTAGATATACCGCATCTTTTCCCCAATCTTGCACAACCTTTAGCTGTCTCATGAAAGGTCTACCCAGTATCATTTCATAATTACTTGCCCTTTCGAATTGACATATTGCTAAGGTATGCTCGAACTCAACTCCACAAGTGGTAAAACCTACTCATTCCAATAATCCCAAGGGGCGTTCACTGTGCCCATCTGCCATTTGTATTTTCATGCGTGTGGGTCTTAAAGCTGGTTTTCCCCATTTCTCCCAAATTTCTCTAGTCGCAATTCCTACACCAGCTCCGGAGTCTAAAATGTTGTAGCTCAATGATGAGTAGCACCTCCTTTAATGTCAATCCGGGAAGACGTGAGGATGGTATGAAGACCTCGAGCAAGTGGCGGCACAAGTGCGTGAGTGAGAAGCACACAAGCTGTTGAGAGTGATGGATGGATGCACTCAGGAAATCAGTTGGTGCTGCAAAACCTGCTTCACACCTGCCCTCTTTTCTCTTCTGATATGCTTAGTACACAAGCTTAGCTTCCAAATGACATAAAGAAACCATATATGTACTTTGGAAATGATTTGGGTAATGATCAAATCAAAACAGATAACTTGGTACTTCAAAAATCAAGCAAAACCTTCTATTCCTGTAATGATACCTGCTTAGTCTTTTACTCAGTGTGTCCAGCACACTTAAAATTGGAACAATTCCTTTTGGGAGTATCAATATACCTTAGTAAGCTACCAATCACAAGTGGAATCACTTCAATTGATAAACTATGCACTGAGAAATAAATTTAGCAAAATTATAATCACCCCCGACTTTTCAGGAACTCTGCAGACAAATACCAGTGTGCACCTCGACTCGATTTTCTTCCAAATGGCTGAATGGAATCCTTTGAAATTTTGTATGCTTGTAGTAGACTTTGAGCTGGTTCCAATGGACTATAGATCTCTTGATTTGGTTCAGTAGATCCAGAGAAATGCTCCTTTGAAGTTGACAGACTTGAAGTAGGAAACTCAGAAAAAACCAGAGATGATGAATGTATACTTCTATTGATAAATGTGTTTGTACAATCTCATTAGCTTGACAAGCACAGCTAAATGAGGTAGTGTGATGTTGGGTATAGAGTAGCCCTCACACACAATGAGTTACAAGGAAAAATAAGCCTCGGGGAGTGAGCTAGAGTGAGTGTGTCCCGCGACTTTTTACTTCATCTTTTATAGGAGTTTTGAGATTGTTTGAATTTGAAATTCAAACTTAGGCTCCCTTAAATCTCTCCTCTAAAAGTAGGGAGATATTCTCTCCATCTCACCATTCAAATTTCCACGACTAATGAAGTAGGTGGATGACTTAAGGTGATTACAAACAAATGATAAGTCACTTAGACTTTTACAAGGGGTAAAGAGGTAATAACATATAAGCATATGTTCACATGAGCCTTGCTTTGAGTGAAGCCTTGATAAACCCTTATCCATGCTAATCTTCAATGAGTCCAAGGTTCCAAGCCAATGTGTGTAGGCTTGCCTTGCACCAACACAAGCATGCACACACATACACACACACGCGCACACAAGGCAAGACAAAGAGAGAGAATCAATGGAGTTCTTTAGATTACTTTCAAAAGCTCTCACCAGTTCGTTTCAATTACAATTCAACCTCAAAAATGAGCTCTCTAGCTCTTTTTATAGTTTTTGACTAGGTTTTGGCCCTGTCCAGACCTAGTGTCCGGCCTAGTTAAAAATTAGGTTCCAGGGCCAATTTGAGGGCTTAAACGGAGTCTAAAAAATATGAAAATTGATATGTAGGTACTTCTAAGGCTCCTCAAGCTCAAGGACTCCTTGGCTTGCACAAAATGGAGCTACAAAAATATGAAATGGTATTTACAATGATTGTTAGTGATAAGAATCACTGTTAAAAGATGTAGATTTGGAAAAATTGAAGGGCCTATCTGCCAGATTTGCGTCGACTGCTTTGTCTACTTACTCCTTCACCTTGTTCTAACTCTCTCCGTTGGCTTCCTTGTCTAGTCAATCCTTGGGTGCCCATACTGCTCTCAACACCCCCCCCTCTCTCGCGTCTGTCGTCCCTGACAGACCCTTGTTGCTGGGGGTGTTGGATGTAATATTCCACAACCTGAGTGGCAAGCTGATGTTCTTCTAAGCGTAGTCCTCTGGCCAAATCTGTCATCATACGATCCCAATCGATTGGTCCTGGAATGTCCGGATGTGGCAGACGTAACTGATCTGCATGGATCGCTTGTTCTACTGCGAATAGATGTAGCAAGTGTGTGGGTCTGGGAATGAAAATTTCGGAATTGTATTCCCAGAATCCCGTAGAGAACATTTCCTCAAATGTCTGCTTGAAGCATGCGGGCAAGTACTTTATTCGTGCATGCCAAGCAAAGATGATAGTGACCGAGGGGGTTTGGCTCATGTCGTAGACTAGATCCTTGTTGCCTTGAGCGAATCCAGGGGCGGAGATGTATGGAGCTTGGACATGCCGAAAGGTTTTGAAGACAATGGTCATGAGCTCGAATATCTTCATACACATTTTCGCTGCTATATCAGGTACATTATTTAGGCGTGCGGACCAGTGCCGAATGGTTGATATCATGTAGGCTACGGTTGGAGGTCCTCGAGGTGGAGCAAAATATGGATAGTTAACCCAAGCCGAGCACTCTTTATTGTTGCGTACCTTGATTGCAAATGCTTGCCAGGATCTGCGACGTACCACCGGACAATAGCATGGATTATACTTGATATAGAGTGGCATGGTAGCCCAGGTACTCATCATCTCTGGGTAATCGGTGAGTAAACGTGCACGCCAATTAGGTTGGAAAATCGAGCCAGCACGTGCATCGGTCGGTAAATCCCCTATCTCAAATTGAGTAGCGAATGTGGGCTCCTTCCCTGTATGTCTTTTGACTTCAGCATTATAATCATGTAGTAAGACAAAATAAGGCATGTATTGTGATTCTGATGTTGTGATTAACTGTTGATGGGATAATTGTTGAAAGTAGGAAGACCGAAGGACCGTTTCTTCCAGATTCGTGAGAGATTGCATTTGCACGGCCACACGATCATCATGTGTCTTACCCACTTTCTCGACCCTTTTGACCCAATCTGGAACTTGAATTTCTAACGTGTCTTGTCCTTCTTCTGTAGTTCGACCACCAGGCGTCGGCATAGGCTCGTATGGCTCTTCGTAGCTGTCCTCGACGGGGATTTCCACTACTGTTTCAGGTTCTGGTTCTTCAATGGGCGAGGGTGGTCGTTCATATGGTAAGAGGCGTGCTTGGAGTTCTGCCACCTGTTTCCGAAGGGTCTCCATTTCTTCTGTAGATTGTTGCAAGATTACCGGCTCCTGTTGAGCAGTGGGTACACTGGCTAACTGTTTCTTTAGATCGGCACATTCAGTCTCTAGTTTTTCATATGACTCCAGGAAATTTGCATGCTCCTCAAGTAGGATGCGGATGTCTTCTGATGGAACTGCTCTATATCTGGTAGGGCTAATGGTTGCTCCTACGGTTCCTTCCATAGCCGCTTCAAAGTTATCTTGGTTTTGTTGTTGAAGTCGTTTGTTCTCTTCTAATGCTGCTGCCATATGCTTTCTTAGTAGCCCAATGTTGCGTCTGAGTGTAGCGTTAGATATCATTTGCGCTTGAAGCACTGTTTCTAGTTCCTTGACTGCTTCGTCATCTACAGTTGATGCCTTTGATTCCAATTCGGAGTGAGCCTGCTGTAGTGTGGTATGCTCGTCTAGGAGCGTCAGGTAGTCAGCTTCAAGAGTGGTGACTCTAGCTTGGAGACGTTGAGATTCTGCCTGGAGGGCAGCAGTGCGTTCTTCCAATTGATGGTAGTCTTGTTGTAGCTGATGTGCACACTGAAGTAATGTGTTGAACGTGCTATTTACATTATGAGATGCAAGGGGAAAAGTTTGAAATGCAGAGGAGGTGGGATTGGGTAGGGGGTAGTGAATGCTGTGTGTGCCAATGATGTGAGTGGTGAGGTGGGGGGCAAGGGAGGGGAAGGTGGGGAAATCGTGGGGAGAGGTGCTGTGGTTGGTGAAATGTCCATTGGGTCAGACAAGGTGGTGTGTGCAGGGGCTACCATATAGGTGGGTATGGTAGGTGAAGTGAGTGTGGTGTTCGTGTAAATTGATGTCGTTGCGAACATCGGAGGAAGGTGCCTTTGAAACATTGGAGAGCGGAAGAACTGCTCCACAAAGGACGGGTATTGGGGTGGCGCGGTCAGGTTGAAAGAGGTGTGGGGACCAGATGGGAAGTGAGGGTCATGGAATGGAGGTACCCGTATTGGGGGATAGGTCGGGAAACACAGGGTGCCTTCTGTGGGTGCTGGGTTTCCAACTACACTTGTAATTATGGGATGGTCAGTCATGGGTTCAGAGGATAGACGGGATGAAGTGTACAAGGGATTGGTGACGAAGGAGAAGAGGGTGTCTTGTGAGGTGGGTTCTCGAAATGAGAATGATTTGAATGAGGATGGGTTATAAGTGAATGTAGAGGTGATGACTGTCGTTTCTTCCGAGGTGGGAGGTGGTGGTGGGGGTGGAGAAGGTGGTGATGGAGGACGCTGGGGTGAGATGGGTGATGTCTGAGCGAAGGTTTCAGTGGAGAGGTCAGTGGTGGTTGTGGGAGTGGCTGTGGTCTCAATAGGTACTTCTGGTTCTGTGACGGGTATCCTGATAGTCTTACCTGCTCGTGGTAACGTGTCCACTCTGCGTTTGTCATATCTTACGGACTGGCGGACTGCGGTGTGGACAGCCTCTGGAACTCCTAAAGAGTCTGACACTAATTTGAGGGTGTCAATGAAGTGTTGGTCCACCCCTTCATCTGATAGCATTTCTTGCATCAAAGCTTGACCTGATACCAGAGAGAGTTGATGTCTTTCTTGTACTGCTTTGATAGTGTCATATAGCCTTCGTAGTTGAGCTGTATATGCAGGTGCACCTACAAGTTCTGGCACTTCTTGTTGCTCCTCTTGTTGCTCCTCTTGTTGCTCTTGATCATACTCCTCCTCATCATCCTCCTGTTCTTCATCTCCGTCCTCTTCTTCCTCCACTT
Organism: Ceratopteris richardii; assembly: GCA_020310875.1. NCBI lineage: Eukaryota > Viridiplantae > Streptophyta > Polypodiopsida > Polypodiales > Pteridaceae > Ceratopteris > Ceratopteris richardii. The sequence continues at coordinate 95,816,899 of CM035427.1, read as the reverse complement.
CAACAGGTGTGACAGGTGCTTGGGAGGTTGTGGCCTGCGTTTGTACATTCTCCGCTTGTTGTGCCTCTTCTGCCTCCAACTCTACATCTTGTAATAGTTGTTCGAAGTCTTCATTAGTGAGTTCTTCTAAAGGTGCACCACTAGGAAATTCGAGATCCGTTGGGATGGGAGGGAATATCAGGGTGGAACCATCCGTGCTGCGTCTTGGAAGTCGGAGTGTGAATGGTCGGACTCTTCGGGGTGGCGGGGTGACGTCTGGTGTTAGGGTGGCTCCACGTGGTTGAGCACATGGGACTTGGACCGTGCCTCTCATCTTCTTAGAAGGGGGTCCAGTGGATGTCCTGCCTCGAAACTGCTCTACCCGATTCCACATCAAGGCTCGTTGGATTGGAATGTCATAAGCCAAACACCTATAAATGATTCTTGTCAGAGCACAGCAACCATATAAAACCTGTTTCCGCAGCCAGCGTTTGTGAGCTAAGTGTATCTGATCAATTATCCAGTGGGGTAGGTTGATGGTGAGGCTCTGTGTCTCTGCCAGATACAGGCTAAACCAAATCTTTTTGTGCGGCATGGTGAATCTATCCTGCGCCGGGAAAGCAAAGTGTTGCATGCACATGCGAAGGTGTATTGCAATATTAGGCGTCATGGATACCATGTCCTTGAGTTTGGTGAGACTTCGATTCTTCATGTAGTCCGGTACTAGGGTTTCCTTCTCTGTAGGAATATGCATGCCGCGCATATCCAGAGCTTCTCTCACCAAATTGTTTGATAGCCTAAACCTCTTGAGCTCATTCCCCTTTGTCAGAGATGGAATCACAAATGAGCTTGCACCTTTTGGGTTCGGATTTGGAGTCAAGGTGTTGATGAGATAGTAGCATCGCATGAAGTCAGGTTTTGGGAGTCGGGCAATGAAATAGGCACTCAATCCGGCTTTTTCCCATATCGGACGTAGACCTTCCGCATTTTGTAACTTCTCAAATTCTCTTGTAAAGAAATGGTATCTGCCTTGCTTTCCATTGTAGTCCAACTCTGATTCCCATAGATACGTTCCTTCCCCCAAAGGTCCTGCTACCTCGGTAAACCAATGTGAAGTCTTTCCCACGGGCATGGTGTGGCCACGCGGAGGGTCCGCAATAGGTATGATTTTGACGGCCTGCAATTCTTCTGGTCTTTCAACTGTCTCAGGCAAAACGGGTAAACTGTCCAAGTCCACCACTTGCGGGTTTGTTTCTGTGTGAGAGCTAGTTCCTGCTGCCTCCGCCATGTTGAAAATGTCGCAGCTGATTCTGTGAGAATATATGAATAAACGTTAACATTGCAATGGACACAAAAATGACATGGTGTCCCTTGTTACAATATTAACTTAAAGTTCTGGAGTGGTTAGGAGTTAATAAGTGCTCGGTGCTGGTGTGTGTAGTTAGGAGTTAGGTAGACCTAAGAGCTAAGCGAAATGATGTGAAGCGGTTAGTAGGTGGTCATGGATTTACAATAGGGTCAGGGGGTTTGTTACAAGTCTTGGGCTGCCAAATGCAGTGGATGGGTTTTACTCGTGGTTCCGTAGAGATTCTCGAGAGCTTTATAGGTGTGTCAGCTTTAACCTGAGGCCTTTTAGGGGCCCATTTACAACTGATTCTGTTCGTGTTCATGTGCCTTGGTGTTGAAAATGCGTGGATGTAGGCTGTGCGAGTGAATGGATCATGCTGTGTAGTGTGTGTTCTTGGTGTAGCTATCTGAGCCCGCAAACAAGCCTTAGGCACCCAAATTTGTCTTGATTGTGGGCTAGCCTTCATCGACCTTTTGGGCACCCAAATAGATTTCACGTTAGCAGAAGAATTTCCGAAAGACTTCTTATTAGTGACGTGTTGTTGGTTACTAATAAGAGGCTTTGCCCGTGCGGTTGGCGTGGGTGCAACCGGGTGTTCGCCTTTTCGCACCCACACTTGGTTCACTTGTTGAGACATTCTGCTGCGCAGGTTCTTTTGATGTCCGGCATAGGTAGTACTCTGCTTCTTCTGCCTTTGCTCCACCTTTGGTTGTTGCCTCCTTCTGGCCTTTGGAAAAGAAGGGAATTCCTTTGCAACCCTGACTCCTTTTTTGCGAATATCATTCCTCTGCAACACATAGTTTTGGACAAGAACAGCATGGTCAACTTCATGTGCACCCCTGGAGGGACCAGGAGTCTGTGCCTTATCTAGTTCCTTGAGTGCTCCTTTATCCAACTCTATTGTAATTCGACTATGATTGACCCATACCTGAAGAAGTCCACTTCTTAGGTTTAAGTTGACTGCTTGGTCATAGATCCAGTCTTGACCCAAGACAAGAGGTTCAGTGAGATCCTCATCTTGACACACTAGTGCTTTAACTGTCATTGCCTCATCATGAATGTAGAGGGGAAGTTCCACCTCGCCCATGCAAGGGGTTTCCACGCCTCCCAATCCTATGAGATATGCTTCCACAGGATTGACAGTTAACTGTAACTCTTGACAGTAAGACACTCTAACAGCACTAGTGGCTGCACCTGAGTCAATCAAGGCTTTTACAGTCCTTGCACTCTTTTCTTGTCCTATATCCAGGGTTACGAAAGGACGTCGATCAGTTATCCTAGGTGAGCTGGTTCCTGCGACTTCACACATTGCCATATGATATCCTTGATCTGCATAGTCATTTGTCCTAGGCTGCTCTCTACCTTGCCTTCGTAATTTCATCCTTCTGATGCGTTCTAAAGCTTCTGCTTGAGCCTCTTCTCTAATTCGCTTCTCTTCCTCTTTGCGTTTCTTAGCAGTGTTTAGTCGGCTGAGCATTTCCTCCGTGAGGGGTTCCTGATACAACTTGACTCTGCATCCGCTAATATAGTTAGGGAGAACATCATCCTCTAACGTGGCTAATTGTACTGCTCCACTCGTGGAGATCCTATTGATAATCATAGGTCCGTAGCCTCTCTTTTCTAGCTTCCTCGCGTGTTGTTTCAGTGTATAGACTAAGACTAGATCTCCCGCTTTCAAGCCTTTATCCTTCACATGGGCATCGAAGTATGCCTTCTGCCTCTTTTTAGCTGCATATATTCCAGCAGCGGCTCTCAGTCTTGTTTCTCCTAATCGTTCAAGGTCAAAGATCCTAGAGGAAAGCTCATGACCTGTCCATCCATGCTCTTGTGCTACTCTCAATGTAGGGATCAAGAAGTCCAAGGGTAACACAGCGTTTTGGCCGAATACCATCTGAAAGGGGGTGGCTTGGAGTACCGTTTTGTAGGCAACTCGGTATGCCCAAACAGCATGGTGTAGTTGTTTGTCCCAATCAGAGCGTTTAGTGTTCACTAGTTTCGTCAGTACATTGCATAAAATCTTATTAGTGCTCTCAGCTTGTCCATTAGCTTGAGGGTGATAAGGGGCAGACTTCTTGTGTATTACCAAGAATTCTTGGAGTAGATTTTCAATCACTTCGTTCAAGAAATGAGTGCCTCTATCACTTACAAGCTCTATAGGTAGTCCGTATCTCGTGAATACATTCTCAAACAAGAATTTGGCAGTTGTTTGAGCATCGTTCTTTGTCGTAGCCTTTACCTCTACCCACTTGGTGAGATAATCTGTCGCAACAATGATGTATTCCGCATGAGAACCCTTAGCTGGGGGATTAATAGGACCTACGAAGTCTATTCCCCACTTAGAGAATGCACGTCCACCCATCATAGGTTTCAGTGGCATCTCATCTTTGCGTATGGGATACTGAGTCCTCTGACAGACATCACACCGTTTCACATAGGTATGTGCATCCATGTGAAGGGTAGGCCACCAAAAGCCCGCAAATAGGATTGCCTTGATCACCCGACCCGGTCCAAAGTGTCCTCCTGCTACACCTTGGTGAGCAGTTTCTAAGATCTTAAGATACTCACTTTCATGGACACACAGTCTCAGGTAACCATCCTTACCGCGCTTGTATAGATTATCACCAACGAGTGAATAATCCTGGGCTTCTTGTTCCAAACTCCTTTTCCTAGCCAGAGTCATGTCTGGAGGGAATGTGTTTGTCCTCAGGAATGATACTAGTGGTTCGCTCCAATCTGGCGCAATGGATACTTGATAAAGAGTGGCGTGTTCCACTGGTGGTTTAGTGCAACAGATTGGGCATTCCTTGCACAACTTTTGGACATCAGCTTCCATAGTTGGCCAATGTACTCCGAGTCTCCTTAGAGTCTGTAACGTTCGTTGCTTTGAATGGTGTTGCTCTAGTGCACCTACATGTGCTAATTGCAACCATTTAGAGTACTCATCCTCTTCTACACAACAAGCCAAGATCCCTTGATCTGTGTGCTTGTACATGCTTCCGGCCATGATGTGATACTTTTGGGCTTTTACGATCTCTCTATTCCGTGTGTTTACCACTGGATGGTTGGGCCCGTACGTCAATACTGGCACCAATGGCTTAGCCCACTGCGGTATAACTTCCAAATTAAACAAGTAAGCATCAGGAAGGTCATCTGACACTCTTTGTGGGGCTTCTCCAGATGTGAGTCTAGAGAGGTGATCTGCTCTCAAATGAGTCCTCCCTTTTCTTACCACAACCTCAAAGTCATATTCCATGAGCAAGAGAAACCATCTTACTAATCTTCCTGTATTGCATGGCTTGTTTACAAGATATAATAATGCATGATGATCAGTAAAAAATTAAAACTTATTTGCAAGCAAATAGTGTCTAAATTTCTTAACTGCATATACCATGCCTAATCCTTCTCGCTCTGTAGTGGTGTAATTCCGTTCAGCCGCATTCAATTGTCTACTGGCATAGGCAATTGGAAGATCCATATTACCTTCACCAGTAGGTTGTGCAAGCACACATCCAATGGCATAATTGGATGCATCCACATGAACATGGAATGGCTTATTCCAATCTGGTGTGGTCAAGATTGGTGCTGAACACAATCTTCGTTTAAGCTCCTGGAAGGAATTCTCACATTCATCCGTCCACTCAAAGTTTGTCAGAAGTCCGTACATGGGCTTTGCAATGACAGCATACATGTGTATAAATCGTCGATAATAACCACAATGCCCCATGAAAGCTTGTACTTCCTTGACATTCTTTGGCCTAGGTAGCTCTGCTATGGCTCTCACTTTTTCTTCGTCGGTAGATATGCCATTCTTTGACACTATGTGTCCTAGAATCTTGCCTTGCCTAACCATAAAAACGCACTTTTCTGGGTTCAGGCAGACTTGGTATTCTCTACATTTGTCAAAGATTTGTCTGAGTTCAGGAATATGGGTTTGTCTAACCTTGGAATGAGCACAAAGATCATCAACATAGACTTCTAAACTCTTCCTCAGGAACTCCTTAAACACATGGCACATCAGCCTCTGGAAGGTAGCTGGTGCATTGGTAAGCCCAAATGGCATTACTCTAAAAGCAAAAATGCCCCATTCTGTGTCAAAGGCTGTCTTATGCTGATCCTCTGGAGCTATGGCTACTTGATTGTAGCCCGAAAATCCATCAAGGAAGCTGTACACTTCCTTGCCTGCCACTCTTTCTAAGAGATGCTCTGTGATGGGAAGCGGATAGTTATCTCAAATTGTGGCGGCATTAACCTTTTTCAAGTTAATGCACACACGCAGCTTGCCATTCTTCTTGGGCACCACAACGATGGGGGATACCCATTCGGTGTGCTCAATTTCATAGATAAATCCAGCTTCGACCAATCTATCTATCTCTTCCTTGATCTTAGCAGCGTAATTATCATTATATGTATAAGGCTTTTGCTTAGAGGGTTTGGCATCTGAGGTCATGGGGATAGTGTGTGAGCATATGTCAGGGTCAACACCTTTCAAGTCCTTGTAACTCCAAGCGAATACATCTCTGTATTCTCTTAGCAAGGCAATCAATTCGTGCTCTTCTTCTTCTGTCAGGTCATGGCCTATATACGTGCATCTCTCCTCTCCTTCTTCTAGGGCCACTACTATTTTCTTGGTGGTTTCTTTGTTATCATAGGCCTCTCCTGATTGTGCCTCTCGTTTGGGCATTCTTATCATGACTCTCCTATCATCTATCTCATACTTCTTAAAATTTTCGGGGACCTCAAACAAAGATTCTTCCTCTTCTGGTGAGGCTTCTCTCTTCTTTCGTTTCTTTCCTTCTTCCTTCGGGGTCATATGCGTTGCTAATCTTACATCATTTGTAACCTCTCCATGCCTCTGGGGTTGAAATTCTACTTCATGGAAGTATTCTTCATCTGATGCAAATGGTGGGTCCATAATGATTGACTCTAGATCGGAGTCACTTGCATCCTCAATTGCATCAGGGCTAGGTTCGCATTCTTCTAGAACTGCCTCTCCCATGATTGGCTCTATGGAGAAGACTGAAATGTCATAGCCATCCTCATCACAGTGAGGTGTCCATTGTTCTTCATTGATGGCTACGTCCATCGTTGCTAAAATTTCTGCCCAACCATGAGGCTCAAATTCTTCGTCTGGAAAAACTACAGGTGCATAGGCTGGGTCTTGGATTGATCTATGGGTTTCTTTCGCACCTACCTCTCTGGCTTTCTCTCTCTTCTCTTCTTCTACTGCTACCTTGCACATCCATAAGTGGGTGTCTTCATGCATCCATGAGGATCCAGACCCTATGGAATGCACCGATTCTGTGTCATCTTTGGCTCTATGGATGGGATTCCATTGGATAGGAGGGACATCTCTGTGAGAAAAATCCTTGAGATTGACTTTGGTTGTAACTCCCAGGTGCTGCAGGTACAAAGAATTGGTTCCCCAATCCTGTACCACTTGCAACTGTCGCATGAATGGTCTTCCCAAAATCATCTCATAGGCATGATTTTTGCTGAAGTCACATATAGCAAAACTATGCTCAAACTCGACACCACAAGTGGTGAGAGTTATTCCTTCTAGCAATCCTAGGGGTCTCTCTATGTGACCATCGGCCATTTGCAATTTCATTCTCGTTGGCCTGAGTGCCGGCTTGCCCCAACGCTTCCAAAGGGAAGTGGTGGCAATTGCAACTCCTGCACCTGAGTCCAAAATTGCCTTAGTGGTGTAGTCCTGGTAGGTAATGGGAAGATAGGTGTTCCCTTCTTCACCTTCACACATATCTCCTATCTTATCCAAGGGAATTTCTGGCACTGTCCTATGGGATCCTACCCGGGAACGTGGTTTTGCAATTTCAGTTACTTGACTAGCTACATATTTCCGCGCTTCTGGTCTATCCTTGGGCAGTTCTTCCAAAGTGAGATCGCGCTGCACTTTGGTGTTCTTTACTATCTCCGTGTTCCTAGGTATGACTGAATCGTCGTTCCTTACCATGACTGTGGGTGCTCTCATACATGTGGACTTTGCTTCCCATGGGCCTGTGAAGTGGGGTAGCTCCTGTATGGAATTAGACTCAAAGTCCAATCTCTCATGAGACTGAGTACTCTCATGTTCCCCGTAAATGGATGGGATGTCTTCTGGGAATTGGTCGTGTGCATCGTCCACAAGTTCAAATGGAGGGGCGACCTCACTTTCGTTATCCCATTTGTCTTCTTGAATCTCTCGTAGGAAGTCTGGTGCAAACCGATTCATAGAAGAAGAAGTGTCTGGCTCCGTAGAGTTAGGCACATAAGCAACCTGGGAAGGAGGGCTTATTCTCTCGTTGGCTCTTTCCTCGTTCTCATGGGTGGCTGGAGCACAAGCTTCCTGGGGAGGGTTACTTATTCTACTACTTTTCCGAACAGGCTCATACGCTCTCTGAGAAGGAATGTGGGTCACCTGTGGAGGTACATAAGCTTTCGGGGGAGGCCCATCTGCCTTTTGGGGAGGAAGATAGGCTCCTTGAGGAGGCACATGGGCTTCCTGAAGAGGCTGGCTTATCCGTTCTCTTGCCCTTTCCCTTCTTTAAGGGGCAGGTTCCCTTTCTGATTGTGCAATTAGCTTCTCTATTCTTTCTAACAGTCCATCAAAGTGTAATTGCGTCTTAGCTGAATTAGAGATGTTAAACAGGCGACTGGCTTCAAACATGGTCTGAGCCAATTCCACCATTTTGGCACAAATTTTGGTTCGTTCAAGCTCGAGCTCGGCTCTAGGGTAGCCTTTTTCATGATCAGTTACGTTTGGCCCTCCTTGGATTCTGGCCTGATAAGCTTTCAGCATCATATTAAGGTCTTCGGGAGTGGGATCAGCTAGGACTGATCCTACTCTAGGGGGTGGTGGGATTTGATGAGGCGGTGGGGAAAGTGGTGGGTTGGATGGAGGTGGGAGTAGTGGAGGCGGGGTAATGTGAGAGGGAGTTGGAGCTGTGAGTTCAGTTATCCTCGCTTTGGTTTCTCTTATGCTTTCCTCAAGCTCACTCATCTTTTTAGCCCATTGTCTTTTCATTCTTTCTCGACTATCTTTCCACGCTCTAGCCCTTTTCTTTGTCACGCTCTCGGTTTCACTAGCCTCTGGGCCCTTTTCCTGGCTTGCCTCTTGGTTTTGCTGCAATGCCTGAGCTCTAGTAACCACCTGCACTGGTGCAGTGGAAGTGACACTTCCTGAGGCATCCACAACCAACCCAATCACATTGATAGGAGTGATTTTTGGCATATTATTGGGGTTCTTTGGGCAATCTCGTAAGAGATGCTCTTTTCCACAATCTTGGCAAAAGCTTTGGATCGTCACGGACTGATTTTGTGTAGGTGGAGGTAAGGGACAATCACGAATGAAGTGATCCCCCTGACATCGGTAGCATGGTCCTCTAGGAAAGGGTGGTCGTACCTGCCTAGGTTGAGGCCTAGGGTTGGGGTTTGCATACATGACGTTCGTGTAATCCGACTCCCAACTAGGTTCACTTGGTTCTTCACTATAGTAGGACTCACCATGTTCTGGAGACTGCATGTAGTAAGCCTGGGGGCTATCAACATGTGTAGAATCAAAGCTATGGTCACTGAGGTCATTTTCAGAAAGCAACGATGTTACCAGGATGAGGGCTCTATTCATGTTTTCTTCTGCAGCAGTATACTTTACCGGGATCACATTAGCTGGAGCTGGGGGTTGTTGGGCTAACACAGGCTGAGGTCTTTGTTGGTTTTGATATGGTTGCTGATAGGGTTGCTGTGGCCTGCCAAATGGCTGTGGAGGGTACTGGTTCTGGTATCTTCCCTGTTGAAGGTATGGCTGAGAGTAGGGTTGCCTAACCGCCTGCCTGTTGTATGGGCAATCTTGCGCAGTGTGATTGGTGTACTTCCGTTCTATAGTGCAGTACTGACTACTGGGATTAACTTGAGGTTGAGCCATAATGGGACAGACGTTCGCCATGTGGTCGCCACCACACGTATAGCATCTTTTCACAGGGGCAAACCTCGGAATTTGTTTGCTGGACACGCCTAGTTTTTGTGCCACTTTCTCTGCGAGTTCCTCAATTGATGTGGATTGCGTGGAAGAGTGACTAGAAGCACTATCTGAATCTTTGTAGATTTTGGAAAGCTCTAGTTCTTCCCCTAGGTTATCTTCAATGTCAATGCACATGCGTACACACTCTTCTATAGTCCTAGGGTCTTTCAGATACACATAGGATCTCAATTTCGTACTCAGCAATCCATCAAGGAATAAGGCTACTTGTTTAGCAGATGTGGGTAGCTCCGAAACAGGACATCTTTCAAGGTATTGTCTAAATCTTCTTCCTGCAAGTCTCACGGTCTCTTGAGGAGTTTGCTTGAAGCTGTGAATCAATGATGAGGTATTGTGTCTTATGCCACTCTTAGAGAACTCTACAATGAAAGCCTCTAGGAGTTGGTCTATGCTCCTGAACTGGCGCTCATCTAATGGCTGAAACCACGTAAGTGCTGTGTTCCTAAGGGTTAGACCGAAGGCATTGTACTGCGTGAACAGATCCTCCACTTGTTCAGCTCTCAAGACTTGCTTGAACACCGCCACATGATCATAGGGATCTCCAGTGCCGTCAAAGTAATTCTTCATGGACTTAACTAGCTGGGTGGGTCTCAATGTTCTGGTGTGCTCTCTAGGCCTCGGCAGAGGGAATCCATCTACATTTCTTTGGTTCCTGTGGGCTCTATGCATCTCAGGTTCTACCCTATTCGTCTCTGTTCTCGTTCTTTCTCTGCCCACTGGGTTGGCAAAACTTACTTTTGGTCTATCTCTACTTCTGTCTCTTTGCATACCATGAGCTCGAGATGTTCCAGCCCCAGGGTGACCATAGGATACATTTGATCTTGGTTGAGGGAAAATAAATTCACCCTTCCAAGTGTAAGCATGCCTATCATTTTCTGTCACCACAAAGATCCGTTCTGAAGCATGATCTAAGTAGGTCACTCTGCCTGGGCTATCCGGATCCTTAAACTCATAGACCATGATATTTCCTATGTCTGTTGGCTGATTAGACTTATACCTCCAAAAGGCTTCATCAGTTTCTCGATTGAGGAGCAACTCTATGCTCTTGTTGTCTTGGGGGACCCATTCAGGCGTGATAATCCTAGTGAGAACTGATTTACCTCGAGGGGTTCTAGGTTCCGCACCCATGTTCCCTTGTTCCAGGTCACCTAAGTCTGCTTCTGAGATTACATTCCCAAAGTCATCGGTCCTATCAGGGTGACTAGTGACTACATATATAGTTCCTTCTTTGTCCAGGTATGCACCATTTTCAAACTTGACAGCTGGGTGCTCTAGTCCTATGGATTGGTCAGGGTTTTTAATCTGGACCACGGATCTTCCTAGGCCGTCCTCGTAGATGCTAGCACCTAGTCGGTTGGTCCTAAGGTACTCCAGCTGCGTTTTGTAAGGGCCTTCTACCCTGTACAGGTAAGGCACACCTGAACTTCCCGTAGGTCTGTCCAAACCTTGAGACATCTCTGACTCACTGGTCTCAGAGCTAGGGTAGTTCGAGTGGTGGCTCAACTGCTGGGCCCAGGACCTAGCAGTGTGGTTGACACTAGCCTCTGAAGATCTAAGGCTTTGTCTTTCCCTTGCTAAATGTCGTCCTGATCTAAGGTTCATATGCCTATCTAAGTAGCCCAATTCTTTGCCCAGAGTACAACCTCGTTGCCGCTCAATTGGTATCAGTCACTTGATTCTTTTTAGTTATTTTATCACGTTTGAGTTCTTGTCTGATATCACGTCGTCGGAATACTTGAGTGTTCTTCGTACTTTCAGGTTGATCGTTCCACGTTAGGTTCTTTCCTTTATGTTACCGACAGTACAGAGATTAGATTTTTATCTTGAACTTGAGTTTTTAGGTAGTCTTCAACTTGATAACTGCCTATCGTCGCTCTGACTTACTCCTACCTCTCGTCGTTCTTAGCCTAAGCTATGAATTGACAGAGGGGGTTAAAAGTGTCCAACCTTTTGTTTCCTGCACGGTTGCCCTTGAGTGCCCAGGAAATGTGTTCCCAAGCTCGCACTTACACTTGCTTAGAACGCCTCTCGATGCTCTGTAAGAGTTTCAAAGTTAGCTTTGAAATTTACATTCCAAAGACAGAACCAATTATTTTCATTCATGTAGCACAAACACAAACTTGCATAGTGATTTTCAAGAAAACAATCCTAAGGACCCCTGACTTTGATCCCCCTGGGTATGGTCAACTTCAAAATACCCTATCTAAAAATCAATGCATTATCTTTATAAAAAACAGTTGAGGGCGTGTAGTATATGCTACGAGCTTTCCAACAAGCCCTAGAGCTCAAAAAATGGATCTCGTATGAAAAAGTTGTGACCGTTCAGGTTTCTAGGGTTACGACAGGGTTCAAACAGGATCACTGTGCAACAGGTCTTCCCCAAGTTGTTTTCCTAAGGCTTCCCCATGTGCTCAAGAGCATAATATTTGTGCCCAAAATTAGCCCAACTTTTCAATTAACAAACCCTAAAAAATTTGGCTAAAATTGGCTGTCAATCGCGATGGATAGGGCTGTCAATCGCGATGGACACTCAGTCAATCGCGATGGACAGAGAGTTCAGTCGGTCGCGATGGACACCCAATTCAATCAATCGCGATGGACAGGCAGTCAATCGCGATGGACAGAGACTTCAGTCAATCGCGATGGACAGGGGGTTGAGTCAATCGCGATGGACAGAGACTTCAGTCAATCGCGATGGACAGGGGGTTGAGTCAATCGCGATGGACAGGCAGTCAATCGCGATGGACAGAGACTTTAGTCAATCGCGATGGACAGGGGTTGAGTCAATCGCGATGGACAGACAGTCAATCGCGATGGACAGAGCCTTCAGTCAATCGCGACAAGGGTTCAGTCAATCGCGATGTACAGGCAGTCGGTCGCGATGGACTGGCAGTCAATCGCGATGGACAGAGCTGTCAATCGCGATGGACAGGGCTGTCAATCGCGATGGACTGAAATTTTGCAAGATTTTCAAAAATTTTAGTGGGAATGTGGTGTGCAGGGTCTCTAGTCCACTGTGGTGCACTCAGATTTACCAACAAGTGAAAATTTCTGTCAATCGCGATGGACAGAAGGCGGCGACTGCGAGACAGTTTCGTCGAGTTTCGTACCTGCGCGGAAGCTGAGGATGGTGATGTGACCTGTACCTGCAAGATAGCACAAGAAACATGCAAAAACAGCACATGCAATTTTGCTCTCTCGCTCTCTCTCACAAGTGAAATGAGGGAAATGAGGTGGAGATGGGGATATAGTCAAAAAACTGAAATTTTCGCGATGATGAAGATGGAGGTGGGAGATGGTGATGATGATGATGGTGATGAAGATGGTGAAGAAAGTAAAAGAAAAACGATGAGAGTGAAGAAAATACCTACAACTCCAACGCGTCAACTCTACGTCTTACCAACACACGCTCGTCCTCAAAGCTCGATCCCCGGCAACGGCGCCAAAATTTGGTGTAGCTCAATGATGAGTAGCACCTCCTTTAATGTCAATCCGGGAAGACGTGAGGATGGTATGAAGACCTCGAGCAAGTGGCGGCACAAGTGCGTGAGTGAGAAGCACACAAGCATGCACACACATACACACACACGCGCACACAAGGCAAGACAAAGAGAGAGAATCAATGGAGTTCTTTAGATTACTTTCAAAAGCTCTCACCAGTTCGTTTCAATTACAATTCAACCTCAAAAATGAGCTCTCTAGCTCTTTTTATAGTTTTTGACTAGGTTTTGGCCCTGTCCAGACCTAGTGTCCGGCCTAGTTAAAAATTAGGTTCCAGGGCCAATTTGAGGGCTTAAACGGAGTCTAAAAAATATGAAAATTGATATGTAGGTACTTCTAAGGCTCCTCAAGCTCAAGGACTCCTTGGCTTGCACAAAATGGAGCTACAAAAATATGAAATGGTATTTACAATGATTGTTAGTGATAAGAATCACTGTTAAAAGATGTAGATTTGGAAAAATTGAAGGGCCTATCTGCCATATTTGCGTCGACTGCTTTGTCTACTTACTCCTTCACCTTGTTCTGACTCTCTCCGTTGGCTTCCTTGTCTAGTCAATCCTTGGGTGCCCATACTGCTCTCAACAAATGCCTTTGGTGGTGTAACCCCTATAGGTAATTGGAAGGCAAGTGTTTCCTTCATCACCCTCACTGAAATCCCCAACCTTGTCAACTGGGATTTTCACTGTACTCACTTCATCAGATGTCTCCTTTGCTTCCATCTTAATCTCCAATTGACTAGTCAGTTTCTCCTTTAAATGAGGTTTGATCTTCAAAAGTTCTTCCAACGTCAAAGTACAAGGAATTTTCACCTTTTTGAGATGTTGTATGATCTCCGATGTTTGGACTGATGGGTTCGGTTCTTTTTTCCTTATTGAGGGAATGCAATATAATTCCAAATTATGCTCGACTCTCCCATGTAATTTGGCAAAGCTTTTATTTCTTCCTCATCTTTATCACTTGGGTCCAATGGTGGGATCTCGTCTGAATTCAATTCAGGTATTGATTCTTCTGTTCCATTTTCAGCGTCTATCTCCTCAAAGGGAGGGTCTATTCCTTCCACTTTCTTCCATCGTTCTTCTTGGACTCTTGCCCACAGATCTTTGGGCCATTCCCCTTCTACTTCGGGAACTATGGATCCTTCTCGTTTATCCTCACAAAAATCTTCCTTGTGTGTTTCACTCTCTTTAGGTTTTTCGGTGTCATTAGGGATGACACACTCTTGGAATTCTTTTTCAGGAATTCGTGAATTAGGCAATTGTAGAACAGGTTTTTCTAGAGTTTGTTGAGCTACTTCAATCAGTTTTTTGCATATCTCTAACCTTTCTTTCTCTAGGTAACCTCTAGGATATTCCCTTTCATGTTGTTCGATGGGGGGTCTTGCTCTTATTCGTGCTTTGTAAGCCTGAATCCACATGGCTTATTCTTCAGGCATTGGATCTGCTAACACTGATCCTATCTCTTCCTTTTCATGCTTTCTGCTTTTATTTTCCTCTTCCAGTTGTGGTGTTTCCTTCTGAACTTGTTCGTTCTTTTCATTCTCCTTCTTGTGTTGTGATTTCTTTTCCTTTATTCTATCCCAACGATGCTTCCATCTTTGTGTCCTCTTGCTTACAACACTTTTTTCAGGCTCTTCCGAGTCTTCAACTATTTGAGGTGTAGGTGGGTTCACCTCTCGGTCACTTTGATTATGTTTTTCAGGTTTTTCTGGGGTCTCTCTAGCTTTTGCTCTTGTTATCGCTTTCAATGGCACGGTGTACTCTTTATCACTCCCTGATGATTCTATCACCTCTATCACATTGATCTGCACATTGGACGTAACCTTATTAGGGCTCTTCGGGCAGTCTCTAAAAAGATGCTCCTTACCACAATCACTACAGTAGCCTTCCCAGACTCTTTGTGGTGGTGGTGGGTTCGGCAAAGTACATTCTCTAATATAGTGATCACCTCCGCACCTATAACATGGCCCTCTAGGTACAGGTGGTCTATTCATGGTTCGGGGTGGTACAGTTGCTCTAGGAGTTGTGTACATCATTGGTACGTAATCCTGCTCATATCCATAAGAGGTTTCTTGTGATCCCCATTCATAGGCGTATGGGTCATAGGTTTGTCCATATTCTATCACGGAGCTTTCATAAGTGGGATAGCCTCCTTGACTAGAGTCGTAAGATGAATCATACGATTCATTGCTAATCAAAGGTGTCGCTGGTACTATGGCTCTTTCCAGGTTTTCTTCAGGGCGAGCTATTTTTACTGGGACAACATTCTGAGGATGCGGCGGTTGTTGCCCTAGAACTGGTTGTGGTTGTGTGTATCCTTGATAAGCGTAAGGTCGTGGCACTGGTGCCTGCTGCTGATAAGCTGGGTATCTCAAAGCTTCACCTCCTTGCTCTCTCTGAGGGTATCCATAAGGTCTTACATATGGTTGTGCTCGTCTCGATTGCCTATTGTAAGGGCAATTTTCTGAGCTGTGATTTGTGTATTTTTGTTCTATGCTACAATATTGTAGAGGTCCTGGGATAGGTGGTCTATTGTAACCAAAAGCAGGTGGTGGGACTGCTCCCCTAGTACACAAGTGAGAAGGATGGTCTCCTCCACAATGCATACATCTCCTAAGCATAGGCACTCTCATCGGGTTGTTGGGGTAACTCCTTTGTCCTTGTACATTTAATTTTTTTTGCTACCAGGTCGGCTATTTCCTCAACAACATTGTTTTTAGAGTTTGATGTGCTGCTAGCAGAGTCATCACTTTTCAAGCTACCTTGAGGTATTTTTAGGTCTTCTGCTAGGTTGTCTTCCAAGTCTATGCATTCCTTCATGCACTCTTGTAAAGTTTGAACTCTCTTCACGTATACTAAGGATCTCAATGATCCGTTCAACAGTCCTTCCAGGAACAATGATACCATCTTGTTCTGGGTAGGTCTCTCTTCCACTGGACATCTGTCCACATACTGCTTGAATCTTCTTGCAGCCAATCTTACTGATTCAGTAGGGGCTTGCTTAAAGCTATGAATCAATGAGGATGAGTTATTTCTAATTCCAGACTTAGTGAACTCCTCAATCATCTCTTGATAAACTTGATCCATGTTTTGAAAATTGTTAGGGTCCAATGGTTGGAACCATGCTAACGCGGTGCGGTGTCCGTCAATGTAAGACCAAAAGATTCATATTGAACCAAAAAGTCTTCCACTTGTTCAGCTCGAATTACTTGTTTGAATTCAGCTATATGATTGTAAGGTGCACTAGAGCCATCATAGTGATTTCTCATACATTTGGCAACTTGTATTGGCCTTAATCTCCTTCCTGCTTCAGGCGGTCTAGGTATTACTGGATAAATTGGTCTTCCTATGGGTATACCTGGTCCTCTTGCTACAGGTGGTCTAACTGGAGCGGGAATTCCATGTCTTGGGTCCACAGGTGGTTGAGGCCGAAAATTAGGGTTATTTGCAGGCATTGCAAACTGCACATGTGGCCTAATCGGTATTTGTGTTTGTTGTGTTTGTCCTGATTGTTGATAGGAATTATTCTGAGATGTTCCAAGGGGATTTTGTGAAGTAGTGGCTTGATCCCTAGGGGGAAACACAGGAATATTCTGATATCTCAATTCGGCCCTTTCTGACTCTGTTAGTGGCAAATATCTTCTCTGATCCTTATCCAAGTATGTGATAATGGTGGGAAAGTCTGGATCTTGTAATTCATAGATGGTGACAGGATTAGGGGCTACTTCCCAAATGGATGAGGAGGCTCTAAGGAGATGTCCCATTCCATTGATCAAGTACACATCCATCATGGAATCATCTTGGGGAATCAGGTCTCCACTCCAAGCCCTAACTATGGTTGATCTCCCTCTGGGTGTGGTTACTTGCTCTTCATTTCCATCTCCATTTAAGTTTGATGCATTGTTTTCTTCCCCATTTTCATTAATGTGTTCGGGATGCTCTGTGACAAC
>CM035427.1:95787593-95792593 GCA_020310875.1 Ceratopteris richardii | reverse complement strand
TCATCAATCTCAGGAATAGGAGGGGAGTTACCCTTCTCCTTGGCCCATTTCTCCTCTTGTATTTCCCGCAAGAACTCTTGAGAGTGCGCCTGAATTGAAGGAGGTATTCCAACATCCGTGGAATTAGGAACATAAGCTCCCATTGATGGTGAGCTTCCTCTCTCAATAACTGGTTGAGCCTGTGGGGGTAAAGAAACTTGTGGTTTGTTTACCAATTGCTCTAATCGTTCTAGTAAGCCCTGGAAGTGCAAATCTGGCTTGACACAGTTTGTCTGATTGAACTTTTGACTAGTCTCAAGTATAGCTTGAGCTTGTTCTACCATTTTCATGCACATTTTCATCTTTCAATCTCTAAATCTGCTCTAGGGTAACTCTTGTCTAGGTTTGCAAATGTTGGCCCTTCTTGAAGTCGAGCCTGGTAGGCCTTGAACATCATGTCCAAGCCTTCTGGGATTGGATCTGCAAGAACAGACCCTAGTTGCGGCCTTTTTACAATGGGCCGTGGGGTGGGATGAGGTGGAGTGGATGGAGTGTCAGCATGTGAAGGGCTTTGAGATGCAATGTCATCTATTTTTGTTTTCGCTTCTTTCAGGCTTTCTTCTAGTTTCGATAACTTTTTATTCCACTTGCGATTGGCCTTCTCTCTCGTATCTTTCCATGTTCTTGTTTTCCTCTTACTAGGCTCTCCTGATTCACTCGACTCCGATTGCTCTGCTGGTGTATCCTGTTTTAAGGCTTGTGCTCTAGTGACAGCTTGTATAGGAGCCACATTATTGCTACTTGAACTTGAATCCTCCACTAAACCTACCACATTAATGGGTGTAATCTTGGGCGCACTAGAAGGGTTTCTTGGAAAATCTCTGGGGAGATGGTCTTTGCCACAATCAGGACAAAAAGCCTATATTGTGATAGCCTGTCCTTGACTCGGAGATGGTGGGTGGGGACAATCACGAAGGAAATGGTCGCCCTGACATCTGAAACATTGTCCTCTAGGGGCTTGTGGTCTTACTTGTCTCAATTGGGGCCTAGGGTTAGCATTTGTGTACATGACATTGGAGTATTCAGGCTCCCAATTTTGTTCCATAAGTGGTGACTCATATTGATACAGATAAATCTCACTATGTTGAGGTGACTTTGTGTAATAAGGATGTTGACTACCTTCAATGGAGTAGTCTGAACTATGAGCGTGAGAGTCATTCTCTGAGATCAGTGGGGTCACTGGGACCAATGCTCTATTAAGGTTCTCTTCCGCCACTGCATACTTAACTGGAATTGTATTGGCAGGAGTTGGTGGTTGGTTTCCCAAGACTGGTTGTGGCCTATATGGTGCCTGATTTTGCTGTTGTGGTCTATAATATGGCTGTTGATATTGGTTCTTATACCTACCTTGTGGGTAAGGTTGCTGATAATTATGTCTAATAGCCTGCCTATGGTAGGGACAATCTTGAGCCGTATGGTTTGTGTAATTCTTTTCAATAGTGCAGTATGGGGTATTCCTTTCTCTCATGTTCTGGTTGTGCATTGGGCATACATTAGCCATGTGGTCACCTCCGCAAGTATAACACCGATTCATTGCGGTGACTCATTGTGTTTGTCTATTTTGGACTCCTAGCTTCTTGGCAACTTGCTCAGCTATCTCCTCTATTTCTGTGGAGATTTTTGAAGTATGACTAGTAGAACTATCAGAATCCTTATAGAGTTTGGACAATCCTAACTCCTCACCCAAGTTATCTTCTATGTCAATGCACGTCCGCATACACTCTTCTATGGATCTAGGCTCTTTCAAGTATACATATGATCTTAACTTTGTGCTCAGTAAGCCATCTAAGAACAAAGCCACTTGTTTGGCTGGTGTGGGTAATTCTGGAGCAGGGCATCTTTCTAGGTATTGTCTGAACCTTCTACCTGCTATTCGCACTGTTTCTTGGGGTGTCTGCTTGAAACTGTGGATCAAAGATGATGTGTTATGCCTGATACCACTCTTGGAAAATTCTACAATGAATTCGTCTAGCAGCTGACCTATGTCACGATAGTTGCGACTACTTACTCGATGAAACCAAGCTAAGGCAGTTCCCTTAAGAGTCAAACCAAATGCCTCGTACTGGGTGAACAAGTCCTCAACCTGTTCAGCTCTTAGCACTTGTTTGAACTCGGCCACGTGATCATAAGGATCTCCTGTCCCGTCAAAATAATTCTTCATTGTCTTGATCACTTGAGCGGGTCTAAGGGTTCTTGGATGCTCTCGCGGTCTAAGCAATGGAAAATCATGTTCATCTCTTTGTTGCCTATGTGCTTGATGTCTCTCTCTTTCAGGTCTTTCATTTTCAAATCCTGATCTATTTCTACCCACAGTATGTGCAAAACTTACCTCCGGTCTCTCTCTAGTTCTTTCTCTCTGGGCTTCATGAGCTTGGGATGATCCTACTCCTTGGAGGCCATGGGAAACATTGGATCTTGGTGAAGGGAAAATCAATTCACTCTTCCAAGTATATGCATGTCTATCATGTTCTGTTACCAAGAACATCTTCTCTGATGTGTTATCCAGGTAGACAACTTTGCCTGGTATCTCTGGATTCTTGAACTCATAGATGATGACTATGCCCAATTGGCTAGGTTGATCTTGCTTGAATCTCCAAAAGGCTTCCTCTGTTTCTCTATTCAAGAATAGTTCTATGCTTTTGTTGTCTTGAGGGATCCAATCTGGAGTGATCACTCTGGTCAAAACTGACTTACCTCTAGGAGTTTGGGGTCCTTGTCCTACATTTCCCTGTTGTAGGTCTCCTATCTCATTCTCATGAATGATATTTCCAAACTCATCAGTCCTATCTGGTAAGTTGGTGACCACATACATGGTTCCTTCCTTATCAATGTATGAACCCTCTTCGAACTTGACCACCGGGTGTTCAAGTCCAAAGGGTTTATCTGGATTTTTGAGTTGGACCATTGATCGCTTCAGGCCATCCTCATAGATGCGAGCACCTAATCGGTTGGTCCGAATATATTCCAGTTGCGTCTTATAAGGGCTTTCCGGTGTTTGTAGATGGGCAGTTCCTGAGCCACCTGCAGGTTTTCCCATGCTAAAAGACATTTCTGAATCACTTGTGTCTGAACTTAGTAAAGGATGACCACTTAGTTGTTGTGCCCAAGTCTTAGTTGTATGGTTGGCACTAGCCTCAGAAGATCTAATGCTTTGTTTATCCTTGCCTAGGTGTCTACCTGATCTCAGGTTCATAAGCTTTGGTCAAGAGTCCAAAATTTCCCTTTGGTATGGTTCATTATTCTTTGGAGCCCCCTTGGTTCCCTAGTCCCACTTGAGGGTCAACTTCAAATTATCCTATCTAAAAATCAACGCATTATTCTTGAAAAAACCAGTTGAGATCGTGTGGGATTTGAAAGGAGCTTTCCAACGAGCTATAGAGCTAAAAAAATGGACTTTGGATGAAAACGTTATGTCAAATCAGGTTCATGGGGATCAAAACAGGCAAACACGACCTTTTGGAGAAAATCGCGATTTTGTGAAATCAGAGAATCGCGATTTTGTGAAATCAGAGAATCGCGATTTTGAGCACAGAATCGTGTTTTTGAAAATCGCGATGTTGAGCACAGAATCGTGTTTTTGAAAATCGCGATGTTGAGCACAAAATCGTGTTTTTGAAAATCGCGATGTTGAGCACAAAATCGTGTTTTTGAAAATCGCGATGTTGAGCACAAAATCGTGTCTTAGAAAAATGCGATTTTGAGCAGAGAATCGTGATTTCACAAAATCGTGGTTTACAAAATCGTGTTTTTTGACCTCAAAATCGTGTTTTTTGTCAACAGAGAATCGTGTTTTCAGAGAATCGTGTTTTTGAGAATCGTGTTTTTGGCTGGAAATCATGATTTGTGAGAATCGCGATTTTGAGCACAACTACAGAATCGTGTTTTAGAGAATCGCGATTTTGTCTTAAAAAATCGTGGTTTTCTAGAGAATCGCGATTTTGTCTTATAGAATCGTGGTTTTCCAAATTTACAGAATCACGATTTTGAGCAGAGAATCGTGTTTTCACAAAATCGTGTTTTTGGCTGAAAATCGTGATTTTTGAGAATCGCGATTTTGAGCACAACCACAGAATCGCGACTGTGAGAATGACCACAGAATCATGATTCTTTCAAAAGGCTTTTAGGCGGGAAAACACAGAATCATGATTTTTCAAAAATTTCTGAATTTTCATAGAGTCGCGATTTTCATCACAGAATCGCGTTTTTTGGCGAGAACTTCAAATTTCTGAGCGTCGAGCAATGGCGAGCTCCGTATGAGCAGAAAACCATGAAAAACACAGGCGCTTGCTCTCCCTTGCACCTCCTAACTCCTTCCCACACAATAATGCATGAAAAATGGTATGAAAATGGTGAAAATGCACTAAAAAACAAGAAATTAGATGAAGAAGAAGATGGAAGAAGGTGGAGATAATGATGATGAAGAAGATGAAGAACAAAAATCAGAATATGAACAAAAATGACAGTTTTTTTACCTTCCAATGTCGCAAATCTACGATCTTACCATCACAACGCTCGTCCTCGAAGCTCTCTCCCCGGCAACGGTGCCAAAATTTGGTGTAGCTCAAACGAAAGCACCACCTCCTTTACTTGTCAATCCGCGGAGACGTGAGGACCGGTATGAAGATCACGAGCAAGTGAAGGCACAAGTGCGTGAGTGAAAGCACACACACATACACACACGCGCACAAGGTAAGATCAAAGAGAGGAACAATGGAAACCTTCGATTGCAAATGAGTTCTCTTACAAAAGCTCTATTCTCTAACAAGCTAATCTCAAAAATGAGCTCTCTAGTTCTTTTTATAGTTTTTGGACTAGTTTTGGCCCTATCCAGATCTAGTGTCCGGCGTAGTTAAGAATTAGGTTCCAGGGTTATTTGAGGGCTCAAACGGAGTCTAAAAATTATGAAAATTGGTAGGATGATAGTTCTAATACTCCTCAAGCTCAAGGACTCCTTCGCTTGA
>CM035427.1:95777593-95780093 GCA_020310875.1 Ceratopteris richardii | reverse complement strand
ACAGTTATTATCACACGCAATGAGACAAGTAGGCAATAAAGTGAATTTGACTCCGTACATACAAGACAGATTATTTGAAGCCAAGAAGAGGTGGGGTCAGAAGAAGTTGTTGAATGGGAGCTCAGCATTAACATTGTTGATATACGAAGCGCTTGATATGAGAAATTGCTTACGAGAAATGCCAACCTCAGAAGGATTAGGTAAATATGCCAAATCGGCTACAGTACCAAAGAAAAAGAAAGCGGCTGTTGTGCGTCAAGAGGCAGGAACCAGCTCTCAGATACCCATAAGGGGTACAAAGCGATTACGGGAAGAAGAAGCTCAGGCTACACCCCAGTCAAAAAGGACTCATACCTTGCCAAAAATTCATGTCGTCCAAATGCCGATTACCAAGAGAGATCTATCCGCTGCCCTTGAAGAGACACACCAGTACACACAAGTGCAGGTGAATCTCAATGTTCAAGGCCACCACTACAGACAAGCCACAACGCAACAACAAAGAAATAAAGAAAAGACACCAGAACAAACTGCGCGGTATAAAGAACTAGGTTTAGAAGATTCAAGCTCGAATGAAGAGTCCAATCCTGAAAAGGATACCTTAGATACTGACATAAGAACAGAGACTCAAGACAAAGAATGGACGGAATTGAACCAAGTAGAAGTCACGCCCGATAACCAACAACAGAAGGAAAAGACGGCCAAGAAGACCAGTGAACCTGAATATGTAATTCAAATGAATGATACTACCAAGATTAGCATCAAAGAAGCTCCAGTAACGAGTACACATGTACAAATTCCTATTAAAGAGGAACCACAAACCCCAGTGAATGTGGATTCGGAGCTATTGCAAAACAAAGAACATGTAGTGATTGAGGTGCCAGATCATACCCCTCAAGGAAATGTGGACAACATGGTGGCTGAGCCAAGAATTCAACTTCAAATCAAGCAGCCCTATGATACCACTTTACATATAGCTCAAGGAAAAGATGTCACAACAGGCGAGGCACCTAGTATTCCTAAAACATGGTTAAATGTTGATGTGGCACAATTGAAACCGGTAGTCAAACAAATGATCCAAACAGCTATGGATACACAACAACAAATGACAGAAATTGATGCAGACTATGACAAAGCCATGAGGGAGAAGAACCAGTTTCAAATTATGAGTGAACAGCTGTCTGCACAACTTATCCAAGCACAAAAAGAGATAACAACCAAAAGCACGGAGTTGACTGAAGTAAAGAGTCAACATGACACATTAATCACTCAGCATCGCCAACTCCAAGCACAGCTCGCAAACTTACAGAGATTATATGATGCAAGCAAAGCTGACAAAGAGAGAATGAGAGCTAGAAGTACTTTGCTCGAAACACAGCTAAAGTTGTACATAGAAGAGAATGACACTTTACGAAGCAGAAACAAAGAATTAATGAAATCGTTATTATATGATCAACCTATCGACCAACATGAATTATCCGACAATAAAGAAAAAGAATTAAGAAATCAGCTAGCACAACGTGCAGACTTGCTGAGACTAGAGCAAGAAGCAAGAGAAGAATCGGAACGAAAGCACAGTCAAGAAATAAATGAACTAACAAAGCAGCTGAATATAGCACACGGCAAAATTGCAGCAAGCTACAGTGAAAACATGGACAATGTAGCTGAAATCGGAAATGAATTGCTTGCGGCTAAAGAGGCACTCAGGACAGCACAGAAAGAATTGAACGAGAAAGATGAGTGCATAGCCCAATTACAGACTCAGATAAAAGAGAAAGCACCGATCGGGACACCAGTAGAGCCAAAAAAGGAGAATCCTATGGACGAGGTAGAAGTACGTCCTTTATCTCCCCCGATTTGTCATTCTCCACTTCATGAGCAGTTGGGAGACATACATGATGATCATCCGATGCCATACACTGCAGAAATAAGTCAGAAGGAACGGGCACTAGTGGTGTCCCGATTGACGGAGAATTTTGAAAATGAAGTCATCAAGGTAATGAAAGAGGCCAAGATCAAAGATAAAGACCTGGACAAGATCATGAAGCCTTTCAATATTCCGTACGGACTATTGAAAGAGAAAACAAGACGATATATAAAGAAGATTACAAAGAAGAGTCCAGATAGGCAGCTCAATTTTAAACAAGACACATTCACATACAGCCAAGAAGAGTTCGAAGCTGCACAACCAATTTGGAGAAGTAAATTTTTGGAGAAACATCCCACACTATGGGTGCACTGGCAAGCAGCACCATATGTATTACAGGTAAATCCTTCATTTTCCCCTATACCACGCAGAAGGGATACCAGAGAATTTTTGGACTTGCGGAGCTATAAATAAACAGTGGCTGAATTATCCTATGCTTCCAAGCCCGCCACATAACTACTTGCCAACGGAAGAGTACATGGTCAAAACAATAGAATTTTGGTTACAAACCTATGCGACGGTACTCGATATATCCATAAAAATGACCAATAAAATCCTTAGTATGATACTTACAGT
>CM035427.1:95750093-95757593 GCA_020310875.1 Ceratopteris richardii | reverse complement strand
GGATTGACATGCATACCACACTCAGCCACAGATGGCGGGGGAAGTACAGTAGATTACGTCATGGGGTCCAAAGAGGCCATCCACCTACTTACCTCATTCACCATCCCACCCATACCCATTGGGGCCAATCACACATACCTCGCACTCTCCCTGAAGGGAGACACCCCTTTACGCATACCCGCAGCACGCATCCCACACACCACCATCCACTTCACACACGAGCTAGCTCACATATATGCGGCTCGAGTCGAGAAGGGTCTTCTCTTACTTCATCCTGACACTCCACTATCCCTACTCACCTCTCAGATAGCATCAGTTCTTCAGACATCAGCCATCAGCTCCTTCCCACACACCATCCATTCTCGTCACACACCTCCTCCCCGGACTATGCCACAACATCGTTGGTATGATGAGGATTGCAGAGATCTTTACCGCCGACTACGAGCTCAGCGAGCATTGGGAGAGATCACAGAGAGAGAGGCCAAGGGACAGATGAAGACTCTCACACGTCGAAAGAGGCGAGCCTTTGAGGAGGCACAGGAGCTTGAGCTATACCATCTCTTTATGAGTATGGACAGTGCTACAGCATGGCACAGCCTACGAGAGCCACGCCCGACCACACCTATTGGAGACCCACACACATGGCATGATTATGCTCAGAGGTTATATGAGGTACCTAGGCAGCCTCCCATTCCCTAGCCACTTGAGCCTCGCCCTACTAGTTCTTCTCTCTTCACAGCAAAGATGGTTGAGAGGGCCATACGACGACTGCGACATGGACGTTCGACAGACCACGCGGGATTGCAGAGCGAGCATCTCATATATGCAGCCTCCACTATAGCCCCGTTGATTGCACATGTCTTCAACCGGACTATAGGAGAGGGCTTCCCAGAGGAGTGGACTAGGCACACCATTGTGCCTATCCACAAATCTGGCGACACCCTGGATCCAGGGAACTACAGGACCATCATGATTCGCCACACCATGGCCAAACTATACGGTGCCATACTTGAGGCAGAGCTCAGCTCATATGCAGAGACTGAGGGGCTACGAGCACGAGGCCAGGCAGGTTTTCGACGAGCTTTCTCTACTATTGATCACATCTTCATTATGCGCTGCCTCATTGATGGGGCAAGGATGCGGAAGAAGAGGCTATATTGCTGCTTTGTGGACTTCCGCAAAGCTTTTGATACAGTGCCGCGGGAGAGGCTCTTCCAACGCCTCCAGAGCTTGGGAGTACCATCAGGGATGATTTGGGCCATCTATGCACTCTATGAGCAGGTGACTGGGAGGGTACGGTGTCCAGGAGGTATGTCTGAGGCCATTGCTAGCACCATCGGTGTTAAGCAAGGCTGCCCACTCTCTCCCACTCTATTTGGTCTCTACATTGACGTGTTTGAGGACTACATTCTCCGAGCTGGAGGAGAGGGTCCTCGCAGGTACACGTCCACATTTTATTATATGCCGATGACATTGTCTTGATTTCAGAGTCACCCGAGGGATTACAGCGCCACCTTGAGGCCCTGGATGAGTTTTGTACACAGAGGGGTTTGACAGTAAACCTTGGCAAGACCAAGGTCATGATCTTCCACACCTCCCCCATGGTGAGGAATGGAGCAGGATTCAGAGCTGGTGGTGGACAGATTGAGGTGGTCACTTCCTATGTCTATCTCGGAGTCACATTCACGAGCTTGCCTGGCCCCTTCAGCATGAGACAGGCAGCCACCGATAGACTCACACGCGGATATGCAGCTTTAGCCATGTTAGAGCGGAGATGTCACCAAGCACACTTCCAGGAGCCCCGCACGAAGGGCTGGCTATTTGACACACTGGTCAGACCAGCTATGATGTATGCTGCGACGGTTTGGGCCCCAAGTCTCACAGTCACCCAGTGGAGTGCGATCGAGAGGCCACAGGTACGTATGATCTCGCGACTATTTCGTGGGAAACAGTCGGTGCCACATGACATCATCAGGGCAGAGCTAGCTGCACCACCCATAGCAGTAGAGGCACTATTCCAGACTATCTTCTTTATTCAGAGGATTAGGGACCTCCCTACAGATAGACTCACACACAGAGCTCTTGAGGCATCTATACAGATATCAGAGTCAGGATATGAGAGAGCTTGGTAACTCAGGTTAGAGTCTGGTTTGATAGTCATGGACTTGATATGGACAGATTGCCGCCTTTTCAGTATGACCCAGACTCACCTCACATCCACCTCTCTCATCGTGAGAGGAATGTTGTGCTCAGACAGGATCTCTGGCAGCTCTACATTAGTCAGACATGGCACACACCACACATGGGATCGAGACTATCGCACTATCGAGACCAGTTCATAGACATACTAGCTGACGGTTTCATCCAGCGACCACGCTACATGGATACTCACATGCCTCATAGCTCGAGGGTAGCGATTGGCCAACTGAGAGTCTCATCACACCGACTCGAGATTGAGACGGGAAGAGCCGCAGACATTCCCAGAGAGGAGCGGATATGCAGAGTATGCAGAGTAGAGATGGAGGATGAGGAGCACTTTGTATGCAGATGTAGCGCATATGATGGCATCAGAGGCAGATACGAGACTCTGTTTGCAGGGCAACCCACCCTCCGAGAGATCATGGACTCTAGAGACCAGCGACAGCTCGGGCGATTCTTACTAGAGATACAGAGTCACAGAGATTCCCTACTCCAGCCTACTGTAGCACTCCATACAGGAGGGAGACAGAGTCAGCTCACTGACTTCTTTATTCCACGACGTGCTGCAGCCCTCCCCCCCTCAGCCCACACACCGAGCGGGGTGACTCTTCAACAGGCTCAAATATCTCGAGCTAGGAGACGACCCCGTGCTATAGGATATCGGGCCCCGAGACTTCACCGACACCAGATTGCGGAGATCCAGGTTTGTGACCATCGCGCCATGGAGGAGAGACGATCCCAAATGATGGCCGATCCCGTTGCAGCCATCAGGGTGGCCCTGACTCCACCTCCACCTATGTATCACATATTACACCCACCCACTAGCACAGGATGGAGCTAGTAGTCGTCTTAGATGCATTCTCATGGTTGTTGTACTACCCTTTTGCATATAGACTATCATAGATATCGCACTCCATACACCCCCCACCATTTTCATGGGTATCCCCACATGCATACTACGGAGATCTATATCAGCTTAACCAGTTTCTTTTCAGCACTTTTATCTTTTCTGATTGACAGAAGATACACCCATGTACATCGATTTGTCTCATAGGCCGAGTTCGGCCTCCTAATAGACGTAAAAACACTTTCTTTCTTTCTTTTCTCTCTCTCTCTCTCTCTCTCTCTCTCTCTCTCTCTCTCTCTCTCTCTCTCTCTCTCTCTCTCTCTCTCTCTCTCTCTCTCTCTCTCTCTCTCTCTCTCTCTCTCTCTCTCTCTCTCTCTCTCTCTCTCTCTCTCTCTCTCTCTCTCTCTCTCTCTCTCTCTCTCTCTCTCTCTCTATATATATATATATATATATATATATATATATATATATATAGAAAGAAGAAAGAAAGAAAGTGTTTTTACGTCTATTAGGAGCAAAGTCACCAGGGGACGGGGACGGGTCCCGGGAACGGTGGTGTCCCCGGGACGGGGACGGTGCCTCGAGCGTCCCGGGGACGCGTCCCCGGGACGGCACTAAAATAATGCATTTTTTTCCAAAATAATCATATGAAAGTCATATAGAATGAATTTGCTAACATATTAGATGACTAATAACAAGAAGACCATAGAAAAAAGATGTTTTTTAAGTATAAACAATATACACATGTACTCGTAACGAAGCCTGAAGGACAGACTGACAGTGAAAGTGACAAGTGACAAGTCATATGTATTTCAATATGTCAAAAAAGGTGGATACATCATCATCATCATATCAAAAAGATGTTACATCATAATGACAAAAAGATGTTACATCATATGGTATACCATCGATCGACAAATGTCAAAAAGACTAGCCTGGAACATAAATGTAGAGACTACAACATAAGTATGACTATGGAGAATCCAAGTGGGGAGTCTCATTTTCTTCAACACAATCAGTGGCTTCTACTTCATGTTCTTCATTTGCGACTTGGTCTGACTCGTGCTCTAACTCCCATTCTTTGAAAGGATCTCCTTCCACGCATTGAGTCCTGCGAAGCATCCTCAAATTGGCGCTGACGAACACAAGATCACTAGCACGCTGCACACCAAGTCTATTCCTCTTTTTGGAGGATACATGTCCATACACACTCCATAGTTGCTCAAGGCAACTCGTAGTGCAAGCTTGACTAAGTATTCGAATGGCCAACTGTTGAAGATTTGGACCATCAAAACCAAAATCTTCCCACCATAGGGCAGCACCAACACGTAATCTATCCTCCTGGGCATCTGCGCATGCATATGAAGCATCTTTCCCGGTCCTATATTTGGATAGTTGATCTCTGATAAGTCTTCTAGTTGCACTATCTGGTACAAGCCTCTCTAATATGATCCTCCATCCATTAGCCACCTTTGGATCTGAATATTGCTTTTTATCTTGAAATTCTGGATCCAACATGTATGCCACTGCATGAAGTGGGGAGTAGTATGCATTCCATCTACTAACGCAAATAGCTGAAATTTCTTCATACCTGTCATTATCCTTCACCAATGTTTTCAGTGATTCAATTGTGCGATCCATAGCTTCATACACTTTACCAATGCACGGCTCCATGGAATCCACAATTTTTAGCAAGTGCACAAGTGGATGCATAATATCCACAATGTAAGAAATGCTCTCCCACCACGTTGCATCATCAGCTAACCTTCTAAAGTGCTTTCCTGTCGAAGTAGAAGCCTCTGGCATCCTCGCAAACTCATCACTCAAAAAGAGCCCTCTCAAGACACCACTGCATTTCACTACGCGGTGTAACATGGTGAAGTTGTATGCAAATCTGGTGTCTGAATACTTGAGCAAAGCAATAGTAGACCTCTTGCTAAACTCATTCTTCACACGTGTGTGGTTGTTGATGAAGCTAACCAATGCATTTGCCTCATTGATTCCAGGCAAAATCCAATCCAAATTCCCAATATCTTTGAGAATATTATTCAAACAATGAGCCATGCAAAAGCAAACAACAATGTGAGGGTACAAATTTTCAATAATTGCACCTGCAGCTCTATTTGAAGGCTCTCCATCCGCTACAATGCAAACAACATTTGAAGGTCCCACAATCTCTATGGCACTTGCCCACTCTGCCGCAAGTATATCAGCCGACTTCCCTGTCTCAGATGCATCATGTGATGAGATGAAGTACATCTCCCCACGAGAATAGGCTACCACTCCATGGATAGAGCGTCGTTGAACATCACTCCATCCATCCACCAACAATGATACTCCATTCCTTTCCCATGATTTCTTTATGCTCTCACATGCGGCTTCAACAAGCTTCTTCTCTTTCTCCAATAAAGTGGTGCGTAAGCTCTCTGAAGATGGAGGGACATAGTGTGCTCCATATTCACCTATCTTCTTTACCATGTCTTTGAAGTATGGTGATCTATGGAAAATGGTAAAACAAAAAAGATTCATAAGTAATGGATTATAAGTCATGAATCATGACATATGGAAGTGAACTTTGAACTTTGAGGTTTAAAACAAAACAATAGAATCAAGATAAGATTTTTACCGAGCCGCATTGAAAGCTATGTGGTCATGGTAGAAAAAACGTGCCACTGCCGTGTCTACCTCCTCCTTCAATACGGGATTCCAATTTTCATGAAGTGTTTGTTGACGTGATTGACGTACATATGGCATCCCCGATTGTGTGGAAGAGGGAGTAGAAGTAGGGGTAGGAGTAGGAGGAGTAGGAGCATGAACCGGAGCCGATGAAGATGATGCTCTTGAAGTGGACGGCATAGAAGACCTCACAAATGATGCCGGGTTGATGGGAGCTTGTGATGCACGACGCGCATGAGTTTGGGCATCACTAATAGCAAGCTTGTTGAGTAAATCTTGCTTCTTCTCCGAAGTGATTGCGGAACAAAATCTT
Source organism: Ceratopteris richardii (assembly GCA_020310875.1). Taxonomy (NCBI): domain Eukaryota; kingdom Viridiplantae; phylum Streptophyta; class Polypodiopsida; order Polypodiales; family Pteridaceae; genus Ceratopteris; species Ceratopteris richardii. The sequence continues at coordinate 95,751,558 of CM035427.1, read as the reverse complement.
ACTTCATGTCCACGTTCATGAAGTGTGCACGCACCTTGTTTGCTCCACCCGTTCGTTTGTAGCCACATAGCTTGCAAGTCCATGGTCTTGCACCACCTCCTTCTCCAGCGGATACGGGAGACTCCACCTCTTCCCACCATGTCCATTTACTTGTAGAAAGCCTTCTCTTGGTGTTTGATCCACTTGTTCGCGATGAAGAAGCCATAGAGGGAGAAAAAACTATGAGGAGAAGGGAAAATATGAGGAGGAAGAGAGGGCTAAGAGGATAGAGTCTAGACACAAGAGAAAATCTCTTGAATATGCAAGTGTGAAGCTAGCTCAAGCATTCATGGCATATGCACAAAGGCTACATGCAAGGAAGCTTCAAGCAAGTCAAGTTGTGATGCTCAAGAGCTAAGATGGGCTCTATTTATGCTTGTAAATGAGTTGAGGAACCTTCTAGAGTCCCTCAAAAATAGGCGCTAAAACTGCCCTCGAAAAAGTTTTCAAAATCAAAATTTTCGGTCAAAAAAAATTTGGCGCCGATTTCTGCCGTCCCCGCCCGTCCCCATTCAGTGATTGCAACATGATGGCGTCCCCGGGACGGTAGGCTGTGACAGAACATGCATAGGGGACGTTTGGCGTCCCGGTTCACCGTCCCACCTTCAAACCACTTGGGGACGGCGTCCCGGCGTCCCTAGGACCCGGGGACGCGTCCCCTTGTGACTTTGATTAGGAGGCCGAACTTGCCCTATGAGACAAATCGATGTACATGGGTGTATCTTCTGTCTATATGAGAAGATAAAAGTGCTGAAAAAGAAACAAGTAAAGCTGATACATATCTCCGTGAAATGCGTGTGGAGATACCCATGAAAGGGGGGGATGTATGGAGTGCGATATCTATGATAGTCCATATGCAAAGGGGTAGTACAACAAGCATGGGAATGCATCTTACACGAATAACTAGCTCCATCCTCTGCTAGTGGGCGGGTGTAAGATGTGATACATAGGTGGAGGTCGAGTCAGGGCCATCGTGATAGCTGCGGCGGGATCAGCCATCATCTCGAATCGTCTCTCCTCCATGAGAGAGAGAGAGACACACACACACACATACACAAACACACACACATACATACATACATACATTTGTACGTACATGCATGTATGTATGTATATGCATGTATGTACTTACATGCATGCATGCATGTATGCATATGCATATGTATATGTATATATATATATATATATATATATATATATATATATATATATATATATATATATATATATATATATATATATATATATATATATATATGTGTGTGTGTGTGTGTGTGTGTGTGTGTGTGTGTATGTGTGTGTGTGTGTATATATACCACTAGTAGCCGACCACATACCACTACTACTAGTGATGATGATGATGATGATGATGATGATGATGATTTGTCATCTGACACCATGTCAGAGTGACAGAGTTTGATTATTG
>CM035427.1:95742593-95745093 GCA_020310875.1 Ceratopteris richardii | reverse complement strand
GTTGCAGTGGCAATAGACAAGCCGCTCCAACTGCAATGTAGATAGTCTATTCCTCTTCTTTGTATGGAAGAGGGCCCATGTACTCCAATTCCTTTCACATGGACTTGCACTACAGTCCTGTGAAAGTATGCAGATGGCTATCTTTCTCTGCAAGATAAAAAAGAAAGAGTTCATTAAGAAGAGGAATGACTCATGAGACAAACTTCAAAGTTATAACTTATTAGTTAAATACTCAAAAGGAAATTAGAATGACTTGTCACTTACTAGCTCAGGTGTACCAACACCGTATCTCTCCCACCATGTCACAGGCATCAACTGCATGCTTCTCAAGCATGCCGTGTCTCTACCAAAAAGTCCTTCATTATTCTGAAACTGGGTGAGCTGAAGCTCCAACTTCCCACGTAGCTCCACATCAGAAGGTCCATACAATCGATCTACATAGTCATTCCAAGCAGTCACAAGCTCCATATCCAATGACTGTGATGCAGATCTCCATAAAGGATGTAGTAGATTGGCCATCCCATGTATAGGGCGATGGAACCAATCCCACCTCTTCCTCCATATTCCTTTTATTTCCTCTATCCTATGGATAAAAAACAAATGAAGTTAGAAAACAATAAGATTTAAGAATGTTGAAGAGTCAAGACTTGAAAGTTGAACATGAATGCTCATACAAAAAATAAAATATGGTTACCCAAGTTTCAACTTACCTCTCCAATGTCAAATAAGGACATCTCTGTATAGACTCTCCGACACGATCCATGAACTCATAAACAAGTCCAAGTGTGCAGCCCTCTCTATCTGCTATGCGTATGAGTGAATATAAGGGCTGTAAGGCCCGCACTAATCCCTCCACATCCCTCCAAAAACTGTCATCCAAACATGTGCGTCGTACAAGCTCTGCCTTTGGACTAGTATGTCCATCCCAAGCTAACCAATCAGGTGATACAACTGTCTGCATCAGTGCTTTCCTCACTCTTACTAATCTTTCCATGACTATGCACATGTATGCAAATCTGGTCTTCGCGGGCTTCACCAAATCAATATCACTGTAAGACCGAAATATAGCAAGCAATTTTGGTCTCTTTGTGAACAAAGAGACCACTTTTATGCAAGTGGTAAAAATGGTGTAAATCCATGGTATCTTCCCCACATCCTCTATCAGCAAATCAATGCAATGGGCAGCACACGGTGTCCACACAATAGAAGGGAATTCTTCTTCTAGAAGCTTGCCCATAGCCACACAATTGCTTCCATTATCTGTAACCACTTGGACTACCTTTTCTACACCAATGTCCATGATAGCTTGACGGATATGATCATAAATGAATCCACCTGTTTACATATAACACAATGAATCATTAATCAATTGATAAATTATAATTTATCTTGACATGTGTCATGCACATGCACATGCCACATGCACATGCACATGCCACATGCATTGCACATGCACATGGCACATGGCACATGCACATGCCACATGCCACATGCACATGCACATGCCACATGCACATGCACATGCACATGCACATGCACATGCCACATGCACATGCTGCATGCACATGCTGCATGCACATGTGTCATGCTGCATGCACATGTGTCATGCTGCATGCACATGTGTCATGCTGCATGCACATGCCACATGCACATGGCACATGCACATGCACATGGCACATGCACAATGCACATGCACATGCACAATGCACATGCACATGCACATGCACATGCACAATGCACATGCACATGCACATGCACATGCACATGCACATGCACATGCACAATGCACATGGCAACATGCACATGGTGACATGCACAATGCACATGTGTCATGCTGCATGCACAATGGCAAATGCACATGCACAATGCAGTGTGCACATGTGTCATGCACATGCACAAGGAAAATGCACATGTGAGATGCCACATGCATGCAGCATGATTGATCATTGCACAATCAAATATAAATTGAAAATTCAAAAATCAGTTCACTCACCTGTGATTGTAGTACCAGCAGCTGATGCATCTATGGCTCGAAGGAACATGGTCCCTTTGCAACAATGCACCAAAATGTTGTACACATTTCTCTTTCGTATGTCCGTCCATCCGTCACACATGATTGTGCATCCATACTTTGCCCATGTCTCTTTCATAGGCTCAAGCTCTCTCTCTAATGCTTCCTTTGTTTTTTTCAGCTCCGTTGTCCTCAAGTCTTCATAGGTAGGCCCTTGCCAACGAAACCCTAATAGTGAAACCTTCTCAATGGCATTTCTCCATGCCGATGTCTGTGCAACATTAAAAGACAAACCACATTGTATAAAAGCTTTCATGATGGCTTGTGTGGCTTCTTGTTTACGTTGTTGCAAGCTAGCACGTATAGATGCTCCTCCAAGAGAGCCAAGTGGGTGCTCTTGTGGATCATGCTCTACTCTTGTACTCTTTCTTGGTGGCTCATGCTCTATGTCAATGTCTATGGAAGACTCATGAGCTTGAGATGCTTGAG
>CM035427.1:95730093-95732593 GCA_020310875.1 Ceratopteris richardii | reverse complement strand
CCTACGCATCTGAATTTAGGCAGTTGATATGTGATCTCACTTGGCATGAAGATTATTTCATAAGCCAATTCAGATGGGGTTTAAGAGATGACGTGAAGGACCTGTTGCTCACGATGCCAGAGGTTAAAACATCGAATGAATATATCATGCAAGCTATTCAATGTGATAACCGACTTTTTGAAAGGAAACAAGAAAAACAAGTAGAAGGAAGACCTCGCCAGTGGAAACCTTTCCAACCAACTACTAAAGATGAGTCCATGTCTGAACCTATGCAAATAGATGTAACTAGGTTTCAGCCTTTAACACTGGAAGAGAAACAAAGAAGGAGAGTTAATAAGTTATGTCTCTACTGTGGAAATCCTGCACATATTGCAATTAATTGTCCAACCAAGAGAACAAACTCTAGAGTCGCAGCCACCCTTGTAGAGCAGGGAAACGAGGAAGTCCACTTGTAAAAGAGACCCTGCAGCTCGACCATGATATAAGAAAGGGTCTCATAATTCTAGCTGCACCCATAGAAACATGTCTTGCACCTGTCAAGTTAATCATGTGACATGTCCAAGAAGACCCTTTCCCTTACAGCCCTAGTAGATTCACGAGTCTCCTCATGTTTCATCGATGAAGGATTGGTTAAGAAACATGGAATTCATGTAGTTCGGAAGAACAAACCAGTAGTAGCTGAAGTAGTAGATAGACGACCTCTAGCATCTGGGAATATAACCATAAAAACTACACCATTAAGAGTACACCTTGGTGACCGTGAATCCCATATATGTTTCAATGTAATATCGAGCCCAGTACATCTAGTTATCATTGGAATGCCATGGTTAAAGAAGCATAATCCAGACATTAATTGGGAAAAGAATAAAATCACCCGTCTAGATATCCAAAAGAACCCAACATATGTCGGAGCCAAAGCCTTCATACATGCAGTAAGGAAGGAACCTACATATATGATCTATGCCATACCAGCTCCAGAATCCAAGAAAGATGATTCAGTACAGCTACCCAATCAGTACAAAGGCTTTGAAGAAGTTTTTGAAAAGAAGAATGCAGATATCCTCCCAGAGCATAGACCTTATGATTGCCCCATAGATCTTCAAGAGGGAGTACGACCACCCTTTGGACCAATCTACATACTATCCCCAGAGGAACTTACAGAACTTCGCAAGAACATTGATGAGAATCTAGCAAAGGGGTTTATCAAACACTCGAGGTCTCCAGCAGGAGACCCTATTCTATTTGTAAAGAAGAAGGATGGGACTCTCCGGATGTGTGTAGACTATCGTGGATTGAACAAAGTCACTATAAAAAACAGATACCCTCTGCCACTCATATCAGAGCTCTTGGAACGCCTTGGAAAAGAAATCTTCACGAAAATTGATCTTCGAGGAGCTTACAACCTTGTCAGGATCAGAGAGGGAGACGAATGGAAGACAGCATTTTGAACAAGGTATGGGCATTTTGAATATGTAGTTATGCCATTCAGTCTTACAAATGCTCCAGCTGTCTTCCAACATATGATGAATGATATCTTTCGAGAATATTTAGATGATTTTGTTGTAATATACCTTGATGATATCTTGATATTCTCCAAAAATCTAGAGGATCATGAATGTCATGTAAAGATAGTCCTAGAGAAACTAAGAGAAAAAGGATTATATGCGAAATTGGAGAAGTGCTCTTTCCATAAGACAGAAGTGGAATTTTTGGGGTACATTGTATGAGATAACGGAATTTTTATGGACCCTAAGAAGATTCAGACAATCCTTGATTGGCAACCACCTTCATGTATTCGAGATGTACAATGTTTTTTGGGTTTTGCCAACTTCTATAGGATATTCATCAAAGATTACTCCAAGATAGTGACACCTCTTACCAAGCTTACAGGGAACTCCAAATTCTCATGGACCGAAGAAGCAGAAAAAGCATTTTAGACCTTGAAATCAGCATTCACTACTGCTTCAATTCTAGTTCATCCTGATTCTACCAAGCCCTTCTTCCTGGAGACAGATGCATCAGACTTTGCCCTAGGGACCATTCTCTCACAATATGGAGATGATGAACACCTACATCCAGTTGCATATAATTCAAGGAAATTTTCTCCTCCAGAAATTAATTATGAAATTCATGATAAAGAACTTCTTGTGATAGTGGACGCATTTGATACTTGGTGTCACCATCTAGAAGGAGAAGCTCATAAAGTTATCGTGTATACAGATGAGAAGAACCTAGAGTATTTTATGACCACTTGCATCCTCAACAGAAGGCAATCTCGATGGAGTAACTTTTTATCCACGTTCGACTTTGTCATCAACCGTGAGAATCTACCACAAGCTGAACTATTTTGTAATTTTAAGCAAAGAACTCAAGAAGGAAAAGTCCAAGCAGTAAATGAATTCCATAAAGACTGGTTACTATTCTATAAGAACCTATTAAATGTCCCGCCAGGAAAGCCCAGGATCAAAGTACTTCAACGTCATGACAACCGTGCAGCAAG